>VXBL01007338.1:540391-675219 GCA_013400195.1 Aramus guarauna | reverse complement strand
TTTTTTTTTTTTTAAACCATTGCCATATAAATCTGTACCATCGTCATGGATTACCTGTGTACGCTGTTGTTACCAAGCCAGGTTAAATTTAGTTCTAACGTAATGCACTTAAAACTCAGTGAACTCAAACACAAACCCTCCTTGATAAGCAAGCAATAAAAACCTGTCCTTTATTGCTACCAAGGTAATTCATACTTTAATATATCTATTATTTCAGTACTAAGATTATTTTACTGCTGCAAATTGAACTCCTCATGAAGGAAATAAAAGAAAAGAAAATGCAAGAGAAACGCTGAAGCAAAACTCAGATTCTGTGAGAGACTAGAGAACAAAAAATTTCAGAGAAACTGAAATTAGTACTGATATTACAAGAAAGGATAACTTAGAATAACATTATGTCTCATCGTGTTGCTGGGATAATTTGAAGAACGTCAAGACTAAGCATTTCTATACTGCACTTCATCCAAGACTATCGGAGAATAAGCATTAAAACAGCTCACTTCACAACCACCAAGGACAGGATTCCCAGCTTCTAGCAAACAAACCTGCAGTAGGCAGAATGCTGCAAGTCAGAATCTAAGGTCTTATTTCTGACTCACCCTTTCTATTGCAAAATGCTTCCCTTTCCACAGCCTGGAACTGATTTGCAAATTATTCTTTTACTTGCACTCAAAAAATTGGGAATGGGTTGAAAGATCATGGGTAGGCCTGAGAATTTACCCAATTTGTGCAAAGATTTAAAAGGCAAGTTAACCATCTGCTGTATGTTGGAACAGCTGAGAGTCAGAACTCTTGTTCCCATTCGTGATCTTAACTCCACAGGCTCCAGAAATGTTTTCATTAACACAAATTTTGTATTCAGAGAATCACACTCCAGAATCGTCATCCTAAACCCCCACTCAACGCTTTGTACCATACGACATTTCTCGATCAACACTAATACGATTCACAAATTGGTAGAGGATTTGGAAATACAGTTTGTATTTTATTCTTTTGGAAGTCTCTAAGACTGTAATTATAGGGAGGCTAATTTTTTTTTTTCTTTCTTTTTTTTCTCCAAAGAGGAGAATATTAACTAGTTCATTTCTATTCACTAGTCAATGTAACGTAACTGGTATTTTGGTAACGCAGGTTTACTACGCTTTAGGAGGAGACTGGAATACAGCTGAAGCAGCTCAACATGAGCTACAGCCGACGCAACCTAAAATCTTTCCACTCCAGGCAGGTATTGCACAGCTGCAAAGCAGTTTACATGACATGAGTTGCTCTCCAGTTCACAGCAGACAGATGTCCCATATCAAGAGCCCCACCACCACCATCCGCACTACCCGGTGGTTGCACCAGGAGGTCAAGCATGGAATAGCCTGTCTAGAGCCCATGAGCATGGGGAGAGGGAGGTACCATCTCATTTGTTATCGTTATTGATGATTGCAGCATGGCAGTGTACAAAGGCCGGTATCGGGACAGAGGCTCACCAGATGGTGTACACATCTCAGCAGAGAACATACTTCCCTTAAAAGATCTAGGTCTCCAGTTTAAAGAGGCAACATAACACCGGCAAACCTGTGCAGTAAAGAATCGTGTAAATTTGTTACCTTCATTGGACTTCGCTTTTCTCATTTTTCTGTTGAGGGTACAAAAAAGGGCAAAAGGGAAGGCAGAATAATCCCAGTGGAGCTGGTGGCATGGTTTCCACGGGTAGAGAGGGAATTCGGAAAGACTGCAAAGGAAACTAAAGTAGCATCTGTTTCGATTTGAGGAGGAAGGCTTCCCTATGCATTAAAAAGCAGTCAGATAAAACATGAGATACAACGCTCATTTGGTACTCAGTAATGGCTAGGACATTTGGGAAGGAAAAACAGGGCTGATGTTTGCACTCAGTACACGCCAGATGAGAAAGATAGACTTAATCGATGTTGTTAAAAATGAAGGACCCTTTTTCTATTTATAGCATTAGAGTGCAGAATCCCCATCGGAGGATGAGTCTATTGTCATCGAGCACTTCAAGCTCCTCCTTCAGAGGGAAATCTGCTGCATACAAGAATCAGGCTCAAAGCAATGAGAGGAGTTTACAGTATTTTTTGTTTTCTAGTAAGATAGCTAGAGTGGTTTCTCAGTAACACAAGGATAAAAACAGAATTGGGATCTCCACTGAGTACAGCACAATGTTGTAAACAACAACTACCACCCCCACCAAAACCAAAGAAAGCTGGAAAATAAAGAAAAGGAAAAAAAAAAAAATAAAGTACTTCTAGCTTCCATCGCCCCACCAAACCAAAATCAAGCAGTCAAAACATGCTGGCTGCACTCACACAACAGAGAAACTAAAAGAGGGAGGCAGGAGCAGAACCATTTCCATCATATCTCCCATCTTCAGCTACATGCAGCCACAATTCACCAGGCTTGTTTTCCCTGACTGCCACAGAAAGCCCAGCTTGCCCCGACGCAGCCTGGCTGAAGCTCCCACACACCACAGGCCATGACTATTTGGGCTATCACAAGCCCGCACTGGTACCTAGACAGTGAAAGTTCATTTCTTCACTACAATGAGAACAAGAAATTATCAAAGCCACAAAGATTAACAACAAAAGGAAAACGTAAAGATCAGCAAGTGAAAGCTACAGTACAGGACAGTTATAGAGACAGGTTAATTATTAACACTGAGGACTTACCATCCTCTAAATCTTTAAAAATATTTAACTAGCAGTTAGAGCCACAGAAAGAAAATTACGTAGTTGAGTCTTCTATCCATTCTGCAGAGAAGGAAACCGAGGTGAGGAACGAGCTTGTAAAGCCACAGAGAAAGGTACAGCAACCTGAATAAAGTGTGCCTGGCTTTAATCCCACCTGTTAGATTTAAAGTCCTCTCCGCTGGTTTATTCTCTTTTAAACCTTGATCAGGAAAGTGGAAATCAGTATCTTTTAAGTAGCAACATTCTTGTTTGTGAACTGAAAAGCACTTGCCACAAGGGACAAAAAAAAACCAAACAACTGACCTTTGACATTTTTGAAAGCTCAATAAATGACAATAGGAAGCAAAATTGTATCATGCACCAATAAACTGTAAATTATTTTATGATATGAGAGGTTACTTAATCTAAAACTATAACTATTAAGGAGAGTGATAAGAGATAAGGAAGGTAAAGACCAGGGACTTTTCAGTCTCATATCTTATCACTTCTGGTGTAATATTAACCAGCTTGATTCACAATATCCCAGTCACTTTGTGATCTTTCCACAGTTGAAAACAATTAGCAAATGTAAAGTATCCAGAACTTTGTTCAGTTGTCCCATTAAAACAATACAATCTTGTTTTTGACCACACATTCAAGCTACAGTAGCACCAGCACAGGGAATTAATTCTGTAGATTTTTTTTTTTGTTAAACCTATGTAAACTTTATTTTGATTTTACTCTGAAAAGGAGAGTGTGAACTCTTACTACTCCTCTACAGTCAACAAGCTTCTTAATCCACTTGGCAAAGATTAGTAAACTGCTTTCTAATATATTGCTTTGACATCTCTCGAACCTGTTTTCCAGCCGGCATTGATTAATGTTAGAAGTCTACAAGAACAGTCACATTAATAAAGCTGATTGTCTCTCATCACAGAAATTATTTAATGATGGAGGTACCGTCATGCACATTCACCTGTACCCAAAGAAAATCAAATACCAGCTAGACCATCCACCTGCTGTTAAATCTTTTATTTAGCTTGCATCATTATTGATTTTAATTGAAGAAGTCATGATTTGTCATAGTTTGTACTGCCTGAAAACTTAAAACTAAAAACTCTTTAATGTGCTGTTAAAATTGCAGGGGGGTTTGTCCACGAGCAGTGGAAGTATTGCTCAACTAAACCCTCGTATCACAAACCTGCACTCACACATCGCACCCTATGATTGTTTTAGCTCTTGTAAACTGTTGCATGCGGTTGGATAAGACACCTCCAAGCAGACTACTGGGGCTTGCTGGTTGGATGTATATAATTTTATTAAATATCATTTATCCTCCTCTCCTCAGTCCTCTGTTCTGTCAAGATTTATTCACATCAATAATCTGTCAACTTCAAGAGGTTAATGAGCATAAAATATCGGTGAGTGCTGGAACCTTAGGGACATAATTTCACATATACTTCAATGCAACACAAGCCAACACAGCAGCCAGAAGTGTGGAACCTTCCTCCTCCTCCTCCCCAGGGCACTGCTGCTCCTGCACCCCAGCAAAAGTGATGGTGCACACCAGGAAACTGGTGTGGCTAAATGCAAACTACCCCAAAAAATGGGGGAAAACAACCCACCCCGAAAACAAAACAAGAAAACCCCCAGTTGACTATGATCCTAACCCAGGGATGTCCTGCCACCAGGGAGCAGCAGGCATTAGGAAGACAGCCAGCTGGAAAGGGGCCGGAGTGCTGCTTTGCAGCAGTGCCAGCTCAGAGCCCATATAAAACCTTGCTCCAAAACTATATACGCAATAACACACCCTATATAGCACTAAGGAGCAAACTCTTTCCGGAGGTGGCTGTTAGGTGATTATTTTCTGCCAACAGAGCAAGAATGTTACTTTCTGTGATGACAAGAGCCCTACGTTAAAGAAAAGGGCTAGGCAAGTAAAATGCAATCCACGCTTGCACATTCTCTTCCCTTCTAACACAGAGCTGTCTTCAGCCATTTTACGTACTGATAGCTACTTGGCTGATCCTTGCTGAAGCTGTCCAAAATGAGGTGTTTCAACACATGCTTATGTTGCAAACAACATTCAAAAGCTTTTCCTTTTGTTGCAACATTGAACCAAAACAAACTTTGAAATCTCAGAAGCTGCAACAAAACAGACTCGTCATTCTTCCAGCCAGCTTTAATCCCCACCCCACAGGAGCCTGAAAGCAGAGCCAGACACTTTCTGCTCAGGACTGCATGAGCTGTATTTCGAGCATGTTCCTCCACAGGCTGTGCCACCAAAAGCCTCTAACGTGAGGAGATGGGTGCGACCTCAAGGACTGGATATTTCCCAAGGGAAAATAACATCCTTTCTTTCCCCACCGGAGGGTGGATGGGGAAACACAACCTGTGAAGGCAGTTTGCAGCCACCATTGCGCTATACAAAGGCACAGCGAAGAGCACAAACATTTCCCACCCACAGAGCTCACCCTGAACTCCTACATCCTGAGCAATTTTCTCATTTATCTTACTGCATCTGCTTGGTGAAGTTACTGCATCTGCTCAGTGAAGTTACACTGCCTATCATTACAGCAGCTAGACATATGTAGGGATGGATACATGACCTCATTAGATTTGGAATAGATACTTTATAAAAAACATTTTTTGTGCAGCTGTAGAGCACGTAGAGAGATGAGAATCAACCTCCTCAAATGTTGCTGCTCTCCCAGCTGACTCACTGCTACCTTTAGCTCTGCATCTATTTCTTTCTCTCCTTCTTGGTATAAATATTAACTCGAACCCAAAAGCCTGGTCAGATTTGAGTTGCTCTTACATAACTTCTCATTTGACACCTCATCAAAGGAGGGTTCTTCTTCTTGAAAACAGATGCTACGTGCTCTGTGTGCTGGGGAAATACAGAACCTCCCCACCTTTGATCAGCTACGTAACATCTGCATCTGTTTCAGAAAAACAATTCTCTGTCAGGCATTTCAACAAGCTACCGCCAGGATACTCTCCTCCAAATTACCAGGAGACTGGGAAGCAGTAACCCTGAAAAGCTCTGTCAGCTCTGAACACTTAACACTCTCTGACAACGCATGCCTGGAGCGAGCAGCTATAAATAAGAGGGTAAGAGATGTTCTCCAGCTCAGAGAGAAACGAGGGTAAAACAGAGCTGGAAGAGTCCCTAGGCTTTCTAAAGTGTAAAAGAAGACTCCAGTTCTGAAGACTTGAAGGATGGAAATCTCCCAGCATCCTGCAGCAGCAGCCAGATGGTGTTTCTTCCCTTACTGGGGCCTAGAAGAGCCATCTGAGCTAGAGGGCACAGACAAACAAGCAGTTGTAATCACACAACTTACTAGCACCTGGCAGATAATAAATGCTACCACTTAAGAAACCTATAGAACAAGCTATATTTGGCTCAAGAGCCTCAGCTAAAGGTAGCTGAACGGCTAATGGTATCAGCCTGTAATGCAAGAGCAGCTCAGGACAGCGTTCTTCTATACTCTTCCCTGTTATCATTGATGAGGAAACAACTGGTAGCCAAAAGTCCTCTGAAAACCACCAAAGTTAAGGATTTGGTGAGGAATCTTCTGGTTAAGAGACGTGACCAGTTCAGGACAGGAAATAAATATTTACTAAATGCCTGTAAAGCCCTCAGCTCAGTTTTTCTGAGCCTACATGGCATGAATGCTATCCAGTATCCGAGCACGTATTATGTTCCGCTTTTTCATCACTCAGTACCAGCCATGGTAACTGGAAGACAAATAAAAATGGAACTGGAGAGGAGAAAAGCTGGGAATTACGGGTTGCAAGCTGGACTAGCAGGAGACAGCAACAGACACATAATCCAACACGAAAAATATGAGGGTATAGATGATTTCCTTCTCTTCTTCCCTCCTTTTCATACCAGGTACCCCCTTACCACCTCCCCAGTTGCTTCTTCAGATCCCTCCCCAGGCTGGATGTGACCCAGCCCATGGGCCATACCATGCAGGGTACCACTGCACCCAGGCGTTTCAGAGGAACTGACCCTGCTCTTGCATAGACATTCTAGGATGACCTCATATTCACACACGGAAAAACCCAGCGTGAGACCTGCAGATGTGAGCTTTCCTAATACACCAGTGTGCCTCTCCACTGACCTAGCAGCAGCTCTCCTAAGGGTCAGACTTCAGCTTCGTTCTCTCTGCCGAATTAATCACTGGGTTCTCAGTTAGGGTTGCCAAATGAAAAATGGAGCCAACGAGTGCAGATGCTGGCACTCTGGGAGCTGGACCGCATCCACCATCTCCTTTTGAACAGTCACTGCACAGCTGTCTGGGAACAGCTATGGTCATTACCACACAGAGAAAGAATGGAGCCAGTACCTACACGAAAGTGTCTCGATTTTATAATCACCGTTCTGAGCTGTATCTTGCATTTTACTCCACAAAAGCATGCAGAGATACTCTTAGTGTGGAAATAGAAATTAATAGAAATTAGCAAACTTAAGATACTTCTTTGCGAGACTCATTTTTTCACACACATTGCTTACCTACGTAAGAATACACCCAGCAAAATGATGCTGGAAATTCCCTGTACCTTGTTCACAACAGGAAAGTAAATAACCTGGAAGTATGGATAAACACTTGTTTATCTACAGTTGTTTCAATGATTAATTCATCTGTGTCTAATTCACCCTCTCCTAAGCTAAGATTGAGAACAGCTCTGACCTTTAGTCCAAAGAGTGGGTATGGGCCAACCATGCACTGGGATGCAGAAACAGGAACACAACCTGCATGTTTGATTAAAATGTGGGTTTCTTGCATTAAAACATCAGCTCACAAGCATGCTAGGTTGCCAGTTTATCTCCATTCATCAATTATGCTGAATCCAGAGAACATGCGATAGAGTCGGAAGGCTTTTCACTTTTTGATTCATGCTGACATAAAGAAATCCACAGCATCCCCTCAGTATCTCTCACCTGTGCAGCACCTTTGCTTGTTACAGTAGAAATAGTTTCCCTTGTTAGATACTGCTTGAAATAGTCATGTATTTTAAGCTCCTAATTCAGAGCTACATTTCCTCTGGGTTTCTATATGCTTACAACTGGCAACAGCTATTGATTACTGCAAACATTCTCCTTTTCTTTACTGCTACTTAAACAAATGTAGAAAAATCCTAGACAGCATTTCTCAAAAAATAGGCTGGTAAAACCAAAAACTATCTTATCTCAGTGCTGTATGGAATATGTACAGCAATCTACTCCCAGGGAACAACTCCATCTAAATATGATAACTGCAAAAAATTATTCATGTGGGAAGTATTTCAAAGCAAATACAGAGATTTCCGTACCAGTGCTAATCTTTTAAATAACCACCCTCCCATTGTACACCTTGCCAAAAGGTGCTTTTTCTGACAGCACAGAATGAATTGTGAGCATTGCAGCAGTAACTGGGTTGGTATTTTACATTTGCCTCCCTATACTGATGCACTTTTATAGCAAGACCACACAAGATAAAACTACATCGATAGTTCTGAGAAAATTTCAATAGGTATTTTAGAAGTCATATAGATAGATATACACATAAACCATACATATATATACAGACACAAGCAATATTTACAGTTATTTCAACAGTTTCAAAGAAAAAAATAAAGTAGCAGCAATTTTTTTCTACATCCTATATTTGCTATTTGTAGGACATTAGAATAAAATATTGTTAAAAAAAATGTATTTAAGTATTGCTAGAAGAAAATAAGGAACAAATTTACATTCTCTGACTCTCTACTCCCTGGCCAGCTAGGGATTATGTTAGTTTAGGCTTCCATGAGGTATACTGGATAAATAACTACTAAGGGGATGATTAACATCTACTCAATTTAGCTGGACACATGGTCCTCAATAAATGTAAAAGGAAGGCAAAATAACACTAAAAAAAAAAAATCAGAAAAAGATGTGGAAGTACTGATTTTTCATTCATTTTACTCATAACCCTCCCCAAAAGCAAAATCAAAGACCAGTAGCGATGCACTAAGGAAAGTGATTTGTCCTCAGTGAGGCAGCCGTGTCCAGGAGCTTGGTGGCATCACACATACCTTTACTCTGATTTAAGAAGTCTCCCTGGTTTGCGCGTAGGCCTGAGCTGAACCACGTTCAGCTGCAGTTTCAGTGCCCATAGTGACTGGTTTCAGGTTAGGAAATAACTACATGGTAAACTGAGCTGGACTTTGCAACATACGTGGGGATAAGTGGAGCCGACAGAACTCCTTGTTCCCTCGGATTCAGGTTCCCCAGAGCTTGTGCTGAGCCCCAGAACCAACGAAGCCTACTTTCAGACTGACGAGTGTCCTGCTCCTTCACCATTTGTTGCAGTGTACCTTCACCAGGTGGCACGAGCTCCAGCTGAAGCGGCTCTTCCTTGCGAAAGCTGAAGCATCAGGTCAGATATCTCTCTCCCTTGAACACGGCAGTGAACCTGTGCTGCAGACTTTCCAACACATAGGGTTTCTTACGGGGAGCAAATATAGGATCTCTCTCTATCCCTCAGACGCTTATTTTTATTTCATTTTTAAGAGGTCTATTGGACTTTCCTGACTTGGTTTAAGTCAGTCAACTACTGGACAGTAGAAGAAAAAGAAGGGAAAAAACCCCAAATCATATACACATCATTGCACCAGGCAAATTCCCATAAAAAAATCAAGACAGAAATAAGCAGGGTGCCATCTACTCTCAGAAGTAGCACGGACTCATTAGGACATTGCCTAAAAGATATGCAGCTTTCCCCCCTGGACTCTTTACACCCATCCTATTTGTAAAGGCCCACGGCTGAATGCAGAGTACAGCCTCGCCCTGGCTTGGACAAGACCATGATCAAGCTTTACTTAAAATCAAACCAACCACCACCAAACAACAAAATACACTGTGGAAGGATGGAAGATTACAGGTAACTGCTAGCTAAAGAGCAATGTGCTTATTTATTTATTTATTTAAGCCCAAGACAAACATGGCAGAAGCCTAGGGACAAGACAGTTGAGACGAAATGACTGCACACATTTAAAAAACCTTATGAACTCTCTCTCTTTCTATGCAATCAGCCTAATTACACTTATGTAGAAGTCTAATTACACCTCTGCATTAGCTACCAGTGAAGTGTTTCTTGGGTTATTTCTGAGCAGCCTACAATTAAATGAGCCTCATCCATTAAGTGACACTTTGTGTGTGTAGTCTTACTGCTCCAATTATGTACCTCAAATCAGCCCCTGAAAATCCTCCTTCCTGCCAAAGATATCCCTGTGAAAAATGAAGGATATTGGAGGTGGCTTGAAAAACCACTGCCGACACTAAAAACAAATGCTGTTATGCAAGGCCCTGCATTTGATTTAAATTTGTGCTGCTTGAGATGCAAACAAGACTCATTTCACTACATGGCTGTGCTATTCATTTATTAACTATTCCGCATGAAATCCATTTCTAAATGATTTTACTAAAGTTCATAAGCCATTTTAAAACTCAGAAACTGATGAAAAAGGAAATGATCCAGCAGTTACAAACCTTGAACTAAAAGCCTGATGGAAATAATTTTATTTCTCAATTTAACCAGCATACGAAATTGGATTCAATCCCAAAATCATTGCCTGCTCTTTTTAATTAAAACTTATGAAGGTTGTAGAGAGGAGTTATACTTTCAAGAAAGAAGGAACTCTTCTCTGAGTTTACTGCTGTAGTAGCCTATGACTAACATTTGGCAAGAACCAACAAATGAGGCAAACAGAACAAGGTTGCCACATTTTTACTTTGGTGATACATGCTTTAATATCCAAACCCTGGTATTAACAAGCACTATGGCTTCAGATGGCAATAGCTAAGCTTCCTCCTCTATTTTCTAGGCGTCAGTAGTTCAATGTAAATAAGAAAAAAATCTGCAATAGGCTGCAATTTGCTTAGTGTCATCAGCTCCCACCTCTTAAGGGGGATTCTCATACAATACCTATAAATAACACTGACAGTAAAGGGGTTTGTAGGGTGGGTGAATTATTTTCTCTATACATACACATTTATTTATCTATATTTTAGTTTGCGGAGTTTTTTAACACCCTTTCCCACTCTATTTAAGCAGGTTCCTGAGCAAAACCTTTCCTACATGCCCAGCTGCCCAGACCTAAGGACAGGCTTAGAGCAGTAAGTGGTTCATGCGATTAGCCGCTCTCCAAGCTCTTCCCAGAGCAGGTGAAGAGGAGAGCGCTGCTTTCCTCAGAGCTCAATGGAGCCCTTGAACCACCACTTGTGGTAGAAGAGACACATTCATGCCTTGGCTAGGCAAGCAAGAGAGCTGAATTGTGCCTCTGCAGCCCTGTGCTCCCTATAAACTCGAAAGGATAACTCCAAAGCCAGCTCAGTACCATGCACTGCTGACACAGTGCCAACATCCCAAAGCTGTTCTCTAAACCCCTTTACTATTCTCTTTGGTTTCTGGATAAGTTCATCTGCAAGCAAAATTCAGCTAATGTTTTAACAGGGAATGTGCACAGATGGATGCCTCAATTTCCATCCCTTGCAAGTGTCTCAAGTTCACCATGGCTAAAATAATGGTTTTTTCCTCTTCTGCATCCCTCCTTGCCACTGAAGTCCAGCAACAGCCTGTCCACAAGTAGAGTATTGTTTTCAACTTAAGACTCACATTGTGCTCCCACAACCCTGGTGTTTTTAGTACAATTTCTGCTTTGCTGTACTAACACCTCTCTTTTTTTTTTCCTACACAGGTGAAGCACTTGCCCAGGACGGTGCTGCACGTCCTTTGCTATAGCCACGTTAGTGCCATTTACCTGCCCTGTCATTGTAGGGCTGCTGCAAAGCTCCCTGCTACCTCTCTGCTCTGAGCAGAGCATCCTTCTCTTCAATCCCTCCACTCAACTGTTTTTAATCACACCAAACCTGAGCAGCTTCTTTTCTCTTTCAAGACCTCCCCGTACCCTACTCAGCTCTCATACGGAGGCATGCGGACTACCATGGCCCCGTCGCCCACTGTGGACTTGTTCATGGCTTAAAAAACCTGAATTATACCATCCTCCAGCATATTTGTTGGGCAAGACCCACAGTCACAAAGTGACCCATTTATTACACGTGTATCTGCACTTACAGAACAGGAAGTTGCCACAATGCAAATCCCCCCCTCCTCTGAAAGAAGTTAATGGAAAGTGAAACAGCACGATGTTGAATTTCCCTGCTATTCACTGAGCTGCACCTGAGGGTAGTGTCGTTCTGTGCAACTCAGGAGGAGAGACTCATCAGCCAAAAAGCAACAAAAGACTCAGCCACGTACCCCTTTTTAAGCAAGTATGCTGTATGCAAAGTAAATCCAACCAAAGATATCACTACAATGTTAATGAAACCCTAAGCATTGACAAAATAAGCATCAAGGGAGCATAAAAGCGTATTTTGAAACCATGGTATGCTATTACAGAAAACATCTTATGACTACCACGGTCACCTTCGTCCAACAGACTTTGCATAGTACAGAAATGTTCGCCATCTGCAGTATTACTGAATAGGCATGTTCTCATCAGTCTATTAAAAAAGACAGAAGTTTTACTCACTTGGGTCAATAAGACAGCTGTTTAAAATCATATCATGCTTTCAGAAATAAAGAGAGATTCTTTCAAGACCTAGTTTCTTCAAGTAACTTCTGATTCATTTATGAATGAGCAGCTGCCTGTAGACCAGAGCCAGTGCTGCTGATTCCCTTTTGTAGGATACTCCGTTTGTATCTGGACCCACAGGGAACAGATTTAAAGATGATCTTGATCCTACATTAGCGCTTAACTTTATATGCTACCAGTAGTCCCACTGAAATTATGGCCTGAAAGTTAAACAGCAGAGTAACTTCTGCAAGAATTCAGCATTACATGGAAAGTTTCAATTGATAGGAGGGCTGGTGTGCTGCCAGAAACAGAGGGACTTTCCTTAAACTCTTGGTTTGACTTAA
Source organism: Aramus guarauna (assembly GCA_013400195.1). Lineage (NCBI taxonomy): Eukaryota > Metazoa > Chordata > Aves > Gruiformes > Aramidae > Aramus > Aramus guarauna. The sequence continues at coordinate 662,594 of VXBL01007338.1, read as the reverse complement.
CATCCACTGAAGGCTCCACTCCTGTCAACTCTGAAGACTGTAGGGTCATGCACTCGTATCAAGATGCAAAAGGAGGGCCTCTCATGAGATACTCACAGCTACCTTCCTTCTTACATATGCTGAATTACTGTATTTGAAACTTTCAGAGTAAATGTAATGGATATATCAAATCCCAGAAATGATATAAAATTCCTTGTGTAACCTGGGACCTCTGTGATATAATTACAATATGAAGATTATTATAAGAGCAAAGTCAGGGAGCTGGTTAGGGTAAAATATAGAAGACAATTGTTTGCAAACTGCTCCAACTACGGTATTTGAAGCTTTCCAACTACTGAATACATGACAATAATGTTCCTTCTACATCTAGTTTTGCACCCTCCTATGCTTCATTAATCTCCTTTCTCTATAAAACGTTCTAAACAGTGCTATTCCACAATGCTATTTCACCTTACTAATGGTGCAACTTACCTTGTAAAACCCCTCAGAGAATAGAGATCAGCATTTGAGTAGTTTCTTCATTCTAATGCAGCACAAAATGATCCAAAACAAACACCAGCAAATTTGCATTTCAGCATGACAGCAGTGATCTCAACAGTGGCACTGCACTGAGCAGAACAACTGGCTTTGTTTTCAGGTTTGGACAAGTATTGCAAATCACCTCTGCAAAACAGGAACTTTGCTTTTAGGACAAAATCTCCATAAAATGCGCAACCTGGGTGCAAATGTCAAGTGGGAACCTGCAGGACTCTTCCCTCTCTTCCCTGCTTGACCTCATTATCAGCTCAGAGCCCACTTAGCAGCTCTGTCTAACCACTGAAACCTCACAAATTAACAACGCTTAAAAGAGTGCATGGACCATAAGTCACCCGGGGCAACCTTCCAACGAAGAGGAGCTGCCACATGAAGTCGCATGGCGGAGCCTGAAATGAGGTTATTGTAACAGCCAGAAAAAAACCCTCTCTCTGAAAGCTTCTCCCAATTCTTACCAGCATCAATTGAAAATAAAGTTATTCACATTAAAATTAAGTGAGAGAACAAGTCTAGTTTAGCATACTAATATCTTTCTTGATCTCAGGTTTCTGTTCAATAATCAGCAGCTTTAGAAGGGTTTAAGCATCTTGTTTTAACTGTGCCCTGACAGTAAGGATCCTGCCTGAGAAGGCATGCTTAAGCACTTCACCCATGTGCTATAGGTGCAAGGCAGCAGCTTTCCCCTCAGGAGGGAAATGCTCCACAAATCACAATGCTGTTAATCCTTGAATATTTGTAAATACCCGTTCAACCAGCAGGAGACCAAATCACCAGCTGGACTGGATCTCACTAGCGCTTCACATCCAACAGCAAACAAGGCCCTACAGCCAGGTAAGGTCAATAAGCAGGGGATGCTCACCAATACAGATGTCAACAGATAAAACAGTACTCCCGAAACACTTTGTGACTCGGGTTATGCTTAGAAACCAACTTGAGATAAGTTTCTTAATTAGTTTCAAACTCAAACATGCTTAAACTTAGTGTTACATTTGCTGCTTTCTTCACTTCACTTTCCAGGATTCTTCTGGTAAATGATCACCATTCCTCCAAAACATGAGGCTTTCTATGCACACGACAACTCCAGGGCACTCCCGTTCCACTGACACTGTTTGGAGGACAGGGCTTCATCCAGATTAGTTGATGGCACACCTCTGATTTTCATCAGACATTTCATTTCACAAAGGGCAGTACGCTTGAGAAAGGAGAAGCCGGGGAGTAGAGCTAGGATGAGCAGGGATGAGCTTAGCCCAGTGGGAGGACAAGAGGGAGAAAGGAGGAGTGTGGACAGAGACAGAGCGGTGTGTCTGCAAACAGAAGTACAGCTTAGTAGGAGACCTACAGTGCGTTTCTCAAGACCTCTGTTCTGATAATTTTTGAATGTCTAAACCAAAAAGATCTTCATCATAGACTTCAGGATGCTATCTCACCGTCTCAATGGCAAACAAAGCAACCAAACGTTTTGGTTTCTCTGCCTACCCAGCTGCATGTTCTGCTGCAGACCAGTGTACATGTCCTGGGGTAACGACTCCTGAGGAGAAGCGGGAAAGCTCTGTTATTTGCAATGCTCTACCAAAAGCAAAACCTGTTATTTCACCATAAGAGGAAATCCCTAAAATTTAACTTCCTCTTTAAGTTTATTTTTAATGACCAAACACTATTAGACTCCACATACACAGCAGGACCTCTTTGAAAAGAATCATGATCAAAATAATGAAGACCGCTGTACGAATTTTTATTTTCCTTTTAAAAGTACTAGTGAAATATGAAAAAAGTTTAATAGTTTTTTAAAAACCAAACAAAACAGAGACACCAAAAGCACATGGCATTCCTTTCTATCAGGATGACCTCATTTAGTCAGAAACTGGACAGAGGAAAAAAGCATTGGAAGGAAGAGACAAGAATAGTTTGACCTCAGCAAGCGCACACCCCGAAGCCGCAAACTGCCTCCCTGGTGAGGGGCAGAGACAGCACCGCATCCCGCTTTAGCTTTGAGGGGTTTTTAAAACATTAAACTTCCTCTGTGGATGAATCCCATGCTGAAACACTGACAAAAGAGCAACAAAGTGCTGCTTTGTGATCTGTTACTTTCTACACAGAGACAAGCAGCTGTTTTTTCATGCAAAAATATGGGAGTAAGGTGCAAAGATAAGAAATACAAGTGGGACAACTGCCTTCAGGGACTGTTTACGCAGAGGGTATTTTGTTTCTTACATTTAGAAATCACCAACATGGGGAACAAGAGAAAGGGAACACACTGCATCACGTACAGCCCCCCCATCTTGCTAATGAGACAAATTAACAAGAGGAGTCATTTTACAGATCTCGCTTCACACATCAGACTCATGCTGAGATTGCAAGGCAGTTCTCTCAGCTGGGTTTCCTTTGATTTGTCAACTAAACACGTACTCTGAACGAATGGATCAATCGCCTGAAATGTATCCCCTTTCACTAAGGCGTTAAGAAAGCAATGTGCTGTTTTTCCAGATGAGAAGACTGCAGGAAACAAATCCATTTTTAAAAAAAAAAACCTTTCAATTGTGCATGTTCCCATCACCGGGTGCAGATCTCCACTCTGATGCCTGTGCTGCAATTAAAAGCATTCCCTGTACCTTTTGCAGGAAGCTCCGGTGTGCATTAGGAAACCAAACTCTGTTACGGTACAGGCATCAGCAGCCTCCGACACGGTTTGCAGGACGCCATTCCTCTCCATCATCCCACTTTGCTCTCCCTGATGCAAGGCCACCCACCCAAGCACACACCCAATTAACCTTCAGCCGAGGGCACTAAGCTGCTAAAGCTCTGCTTGTTGCTGGGAGGAACAAGAACTGGGACCTGAGCTGGGACTGCCCCTCAGGCACTGCCAGCTGCTGTGTTTTTCCCTTTTCCAGGTGGATATGACTCATCTATCTTGCATGCACCAACAAGGACTATCCAGAATGTTTCCACAGGGGAAGAGGAAGAGCACGTGTGGTCCCAGGACACCATGCTGGAGAGGCTTTCATCAGCAGGTGCCTTTTTTCAGCAGCCCAGCGTAAGGCTTTCCATTACAAGACTACCATATCCTGGCTCTGAACTGAATACCAAATCCCTCTGAAAACATGATCGTCACTCTTCCTTCCGAATGCACCAAATATTACTTAGAAATAAGCATAATATTGNACTTGTATGTTAGAAGTGAAACTCCTTCTGGGAAGCGAGCATGGAGAGGCAGGAAGAAACTGAACCAGATTAAAAAGCAACTACTGAAAAGTCGCTTAAATTCTGCACTTCTGAAGGAAACCAATTACAGAAATCCTGCATATATGGCTCTAACTCATGTGTCGTCTGCAGTACATTTCTCTATTCCTACGGATCCTAAAGGACACTTCATGAGTTTCTGGATCCAAAAGTCATCGACTGCATTGAGTGCCAATACAGGCAGCGATCACAGTCAACAAACATCCAGCAACTAAGAAACCCAATGCCATTAAGACCCTAGGTATAACGTGAACACTTCCTGCACAAGCCTCATTTGCCGCAAGTCCACCACCGCACCAAGCACACCATGCACTCTAACACTTAATATGGCGTTTAACTGTCAGTAGGTTTCAGAGGTAACAGCTCTCTACACAGAGGCGTTTCACAGAGTTCAAAATGACCGTTTCTGGCTCTAAATAGAAACAGACAGAAATCACCTTGTCAATTCAAAAAATTATTTGAATTCGGCATCAAAAACCCCTGTGTCTGAATTCACAGATATTACGGATAACAAGACTTAGCTCTGCAATTCTTCTGAAATCAAATTTGAAAACAGGTAAAATGATTGCTGTGCACCTGAAACATCAGCCAGATTTACTAAGAAATCCACTCAGAGTTCAGAAGGAGCTTTACATGGTACTTTAATGGCACTGGGAGAAAGGAATGAATAATTCACTTAGTTTAGACAGTCAAAACTTACCACTTTTGGTGAACTTTACCTCTGAGATTTTAGATTCATTCAAACCCAAACCACAGCTCAGCAGGTGCAAATTCATAAAAGCACAGAGTTTGCATGACTCGCTTCTAACTGAAACCACCATCTTTTTGCAAAGCAGCAGCTGTGGCAAGCGCTCTAAGAGAATAAATATTTATTCCTCCTTAAATAAAGCTGCCTTCCCACCCACGAGCACAGGCAGAACAATCAAAGGCTTCTCAAGGACAATTAGAGGAAAAACTCCTGCCTGCCAAAGTCAACCATTGCCAGCACAGTGAAACCTGGGACACCAGCTCTACAGCTCCTTTGAGGAAAAAGGCTTCCGTTACAAATCCCTGAGGATTTCAAGCTTGTTTCATAGCCACAAGGATTATTTCCCTCCTTTCCTGGCCAGCTCTTCCTTCAGAATTCATCAATATCACTCCTTGCTGCTATATAACATCAACATGATGCATCACACAGCAGCTTCTCTTCCCAAGGGGCATGAATAGCATACTAGTACTAACCGTATTTTTAAGTTCAGTTTATCTATTCGCTCTGATTTCCGCTATTTTTATCTCTCTGACTATTCATCTTCTAAAACAGTCTTTTGTGATGACAAATAGCAAGATAGATCAATTCCCTTTTGCTCCAGATGTTTAGATAAATTATTTTAATTAGATAAGAAACAGCCCTTGTCACTGAAATTGCTAGAGAGGCACAGGACAGAGTACTAAACAGCTGAAACCTTATATACTCAAGTTGATGGTTTTAGTTGGATTTTCATTGCACTCTGTTGATTCTTCTCACTTGTGCTTCTACGTGCTCCTCAGGGGCACTGGACTGAGGGATCGGAGCAGCAGCATCTAGCTGGCGAAGGCCAACAGTTGCACTTACAGACTCAGGCAGTGCCTGTGCTCAGGGACTGGAGCCTTGGAGGAACACGGGCTCCCTGGCGGAGCGTGTAGCTTGGCATTGACACTGTGTGTTCCACCAATGCTGCTCACGTAAAATAAACGAGTTAAATCAGGGCTACTGAAGGCTCCTTCCTAGCTCCATCTCCTTTTTATCACTTGCTTCTTTGCCAAGAGTGATGTTGTCTGCACAGTATTCGCACTCAGATTCTTATCTTTCATGTGGCAATATTGCAAATGCAAATTCTTGTTTTCTGTTCATAATGAACAGACCGGTGACTGAGCAACCACATGCACGTGATGTCGAACCCTAATAAAACTCACAGACTCCACCAATACCCAGTGGCATGTTCAGACTGCAATCCCTACTGGGCATGTAACGGCAAAGGCAACTGCTGAGAGCATCCTGGCTTATATCCAGCCCCTTCCCCAGCAAAAAAGGGTAATTAAGCTTTTGGGTATCAACTGGAAATGCTGCCTGGAAACGCTCCTTCATGCAGGATTTTCCCAGCAGAGGGCACTTTTGATTCACAGACCACTTTGGGTGCTGCTTTTTGTTATTCTCCATCGCCGTCTCAAAGAGCTGAGGCAGAGGTGGTGCTGTCTGCTTAAAAATAAAAGACATTGCTGCTTCAGCTCCACTTTCCTTCCTCCCTCTCCCCTCCAACAAGTTTTATTAAGTTCTCATCTTTAATTCATGCCTGCAGCAGAGCTGATGTCACTTTTTTTTTTTTGCTATTAAAAAAAGATCCACAAAGCACAAGCCAAGCTTGCAATGGTATCTCACCTACTTTCCTTCTCTATTTTTATTTTCACTTCCAGTGATTTGTTAACATTCATTAGCCTCAAAACCTGAAAATGTATTCCAACAGAAACATGACTACTGCACTTTGAGAGGAAAGCAAACAAACCACCTATTAGATTACACACTCTGTCCCCTACAAAGGCAGGACACAGCCCACCAGAGAGATATCACAAATTAAACCCTCCAGTTATCTGCGGGGAAATTGCAGGGTGTTAGGGACCCAGCAAAATAAACAACTTAGCAACCGTTAAGGGTGAATTCCCCTTTGGGAAACTGTCGTTTCACAGTGGATGCAAAGTGAGAATGAGGGAGGATGTGCGATAAGACAGCGTGCAGGGGAGAATTTTCCCGCAAAAGCCCTGGGAATTGAAAAGTTTTGCACTGCTAAAATAAAAAGTAGTAATAATAAAAAAAGGGATGTCTTACACACACACACCTATCCTAAGTTCAAACACTGGGAAGACCAAGCACTGCAGTTCTGCTGTAATTCTACTTCGTTTGCATACAGCTGGGATGTGGTTTTTAGGTTGGCAGCACCATGTAGCTGACTGAAGGCCAGCCAGCCTATTTCAAGGCAGTAAAGATGCCAGGAGTCCTGTCCCCAGGTCTCCTGCTATGAAATGTACGCCCGTGCTTACCAGGGCACCATCCTGGAGACTAACAGCTACAGCATGCACTTGGACCCACCAGCATCCACATCTGGCATTTTGGCTTCTACCAACAGCCCTGAGGACACCTGTGGGTAACAGAAATTTCCTAGAAGTTGATCAATGTCACACTGCAGACGAAGAGAAGCTCGTTCGGTAATAAGTAGACCAACCGAACAAGTCATTTCCTGTACAAATTATATAATTTAGAATCACTCTGGTTCCTCTTGGCTCATGGATGAACAGTTTTGTTTTTTTCAAAAGTCAGAGCAGCAGGTGGTGTGGTCATGTCGTGTAAGATAATACAAAGAGCAAAACAATTACTGCCAAAGGAGAAAAGACTGTATCACAGGCTTTGTGGTTTTTACCATGGGGTTTTGTTTTGGTTTTTTTTTCGAGTAGGAATTCTTGCAGAATTCTTGCTTGTTTGCTTGTGACGAGTTTTACTGGAACAGACACTATTACCAACCATCTTTCCAAACCAGGAGAAGCTGTCATAAACATGCTTAAATAAAATGCAAGGAAGTCATTGAAGATCACTGGGATTGTGCAATATTTGTGTAAAAGTATGTTGGGGAGGAAGGTTATGGGAAAATCAACCCCCAAAATCCCAGAGACTGTGGCTTTTGAAACAACAAAAAGCTAACCCCAAATACGTCAATAATTACACTGAAGTCAGAGCTATGCCAGTTTACACAACAATTCCCCAGGTATTTTTATTCATCTGTTGCGAGGAGGGGGCACGTTATTCAGCCTACACAAAGCAGCGAGAGGAACTGTAGGAGACAGCACAAGTACAGTGTTAAAAATTGAAGTTTGGACTCAAAAGTGGAAAAAATGTGGAATTAGGCCCTTTCCATCGTTCTATACTTTGCCTTTAGGATTTGTAATAGGATACTTAATTACCTGATTTCATAAAGTTTTTGCTATTATTTTACAAATGCTGTAGCTGTCGATACCAGATACTTGAAGTTAACATCACACACCAATCCTATTCTGTGTAAAGCCCAGCACCAAAACGCCTCCCCACATCAGCCCCAGCTTGTAAATCATTAACAATATTGGGAAAAGGGGGTATTTCCCTGTTGCCTGTTAACCACTAGCACGCCTGTACGTATATTCAGCAGCAATTATTTTAAGAAAAATACATGAAATCTGCAACAAAATGACGCTTGGCCAGATTCCAAATCCTCTGTAGCTCACAGGCACCCTTCTCCTGCCTTCAGCATGCTCTGAACCACACGGCCCTGCGGGCTGGATTATGGTCCCTATAAAAAGAAAAGCCACCCAGAAAATCCTTGCAGCCACCAACTTCAGTGCACGCGCAACACATGACTGTTGAGTATCTAAATTATCATTTGTCAGCCATGGCCTTCACATAAATTATGAGAAAGCTTGGTGGCCATACCTGAATTCTGTAATTCAGACAAATGAGGTAACAAGGAGCAAACTGGTCCCAAGACTCAAAGCAAAAAGATGGATATTTTTATGCAGACATAGCTGTCGATTGCATGGTCCCATAAACTGCTCTGTCATTGCCACTGAGCGCACAGCAGGAACTATCAATATTGGCACTATGGCCAGAAGGAATTTTAATCATGTTATAGGTTTCTGGAATAATAACAGAAAAAACAAAACAAAAACAACCCAAAACACTAGGAAACAAACTTTGTGCCAGAATGGCAAAAAGTTTTGAGTTTTGACCTTTTAATACAAGCTCCTCCCTCAAGCACAATCCTCCTGCTTCATTTGCCTTTTCCTTAAAACACTGACTATCTAACCAGCCAGCGTGCCGGTGCTGATTTATCACAAGGAAAAATACATCCGACTTCCAGCTCTTGCAGGATTGCAGCATCCCAAAGACTTCAGCAGCTCCCACCTACCAGTGGCTTCCCCAGCCACGGGGGAACGAAGGGATTGTTTGCATCTCTCTACAGCCCTGAAAAGCTTCGTGCCACCACTGAGCTTTCGCTGAATGGACACGGTGCCAGGAAGTCAATGCCTGTGAGCTCCTGCTTGTTTTCAGGCCTGGCAGTGATGGATTACATACAACCACGAGCTGGGCACAAACCAGCTGTCTATCTGTCTTTTCCAAACATCTTGCTTCAGTTTCTGTATTATAGAGGTGCCAATGCCTTGTTTCAGGATGCCTACTGCATAAAGAGCACATATTTCTCTGAATATTTTACTGTCACACAGAGGGACTAGACTTTTTGTTTTCCTCAATGCTGTTGCTCCTTCCCCAGCATATTCCCCATAATAAAACTCTCTGTTCCCAGAGGCCTGAACCTGAACTGACAAACTGCACTAGAGGTTTTCTCTGCACAGAAACCCATGGGTGCAGATCCCACTGTCCTCTGCTCATGGGTGAGAAACGTCTGCCACACATACAACACTAACCCTCCTTGCTCTCCTGCCAGGGCACCGTGTCTGTAACAGCAGCGTCCATGAACTTCATGGTCCTGCTGCCTTTCCATCAGGGACTAGGAGGAAAAAAAATTGAGAAAATCCAGCTAGCATTCCCCTCCTGGCCCTTCCACAAACCCCAAAGGGCAAAGCAGCATAACAGCTTTGCAAAGCGTCTAAACCTGCCATGTCCAAGACTGTCTGTTATCCTTTGTGTTACTGTATACATACGCTACATGTATAGGCACATATACAAGTTCACGTGGGATTCAGTTACTCCAAAAGATGTCTGGGGGAAAGGGCTGTAAACAGCATCTGTTTGAGACAGCTAACCTGGGGGGCAGGGAGAAGATAAAAATACTAGTTATTGAATTTGGGTCTGTTAACCACAAGGATCAAGCACTGAACACACTTTGAAAAATCTTCCAGTTTTGCAGCAAAAGTTGCAGTAACACCACCATGCTGTCCTGCAAAGTCCAAGCAATTCCCAGGGAACACCCTGGAGGTGACTGCAGCACTGCCTACATAGCAAAAGCAAAACCAAAGCTCAGATGAAAAGATGTTTCCCCTCTTCTCTCCCTGAAGGAAGAAAAAAAAAACAAAAAACACACCCAAAAACTGAAACAAAAAAGTAAAAACAACATCCTTCTTAGGTTGAGAAGGAGATCACAGGGAGGAAAACATGTAGGAGTCCAGACGAAAGAGTAGAGCTGTAGACCAGGCATCGCTGCATCTGCTCCAGCTACACACAGTTATTTTAAAAAAGCATTATGAATTTTTCTCTCTCTTTAGATGTCTTGTCTGGATGCTTTAAAGCAGCCTCAGAGGAATGCGCTCTTGGGTCTGAATCCCATCGGAAATTATCCTTTGTGGTGGATGGTCTCCCCTTGGGGCCTGTCTGTGTGTTTTGCTTTCATGTAATCCTCCCACCTTGGTTTTCTAATGTAATGCTATCCACATTATTATAGCTCTTTGATACTCTCAAACGGTACTTACTCATGCTGTCGTATTTTCAGCTCTTCCAGACTAGGTCTGACTGGCTTGGATGGCTTGTGGTTAGTGCCATAAATATTTAGTTAAGTCACCAAAAGATATCACGGAGCAGTTGCGTGCCAATAGCAGACATCGCATACAGGAGTGCCTGGGCCATTTGCTCTTTCCAAGTGGGATGTGCTGGTGATGTGCACGGGCATGTGCTCTACAAGAACAACAAAAGCCTAAAATATAAGCACCACTCTGTCGGGGTTTGCGCACAGCTGCTAACTAGTTTTTTGTCCTAGTTCCCTTTTCTTTCTACAACTTCTGTTCCAAGAAAGTTCAGCAGATTACATGCATATTTTTAAGACAGTTCATTACTGTGTTTTAGATCAATTTTACCAACAGACCACCAGATCCAGCATCCTGACCTGTAGACAAGACTCCCTCTACACTGCCTATGACTGAAGCTTTCTCAAACTATATGAATCTTCACTGCCGGTACTGCTCTCATTTGCAGCAAGAGCGGGGTTTTGTGGTTTCCTTTCTAGTTTCTCTGCATCACACAACCTCAATATTAGGTTTGCATCATCTTCGTTGTCTCACTGATGCACCACGGGAATTTAACCATAAATGCCTCCACTTTGGGTGTTCTCTTTTCTTCATTCTGGCATGAATTTACACCCTGACAAGTTGGATCTTTAATATCCTTCCTACACACATGCACAGAGACAACTTCAGTACCTCCCCCGCTCACACAGCACATACCCTAAAAACATGAATCAACGTTTACCCGCAGTTTTCCTACAGCGCTATCTAACTACCAGCAGTTATCGCCCATGTGTAGGAACAAACTCAAATACCACTATGTGGCTGACTGCTCTCCTGTGGTTTCCCTCTTGAAAGTTATCTCCACTTGTAATGCAGGCTTAATAACAGTGAGGAAATGCAGCCCATCAGAGTAACAGAACATAGGGGACCTGGACTCTGTTTCTAATCCTCCTGTTTGCCTGCTGGATGCCCACGACTAATCCATCACGAGCTTGCCTTCGAGTTTCCCATCTGCAACACTGCAATAATAATTTAAGAAATCAATGAAAAAAGGTAAATTTTGTAGCTAGTTAATTATTACCAACAATTGTGTGCTGTACTCAAGCTCCAAGCTTTTCATCTAATGCAGGGAAGTTATTTCATGAACACAAGGCAGATAAACTTCACAGCATGTGCGAGGAGGTGAGAGCAAGCATGCTCATTAATGACACTTTCCCTTAAATTTTGAAGGCTTCTCTGAACCAGAAACTCAATCTCGGTTGAAGAAAACTGTGATCACATCTCAATTAAGTTGGCCCATTACTATATAAGCTTCACTGCTACAGCTACATGAATTTCTGGCCTGAATTGGTCTAGCATTAAAAGATGTGGAGAAGAAATGCCAGGTCACTGCAGCACTGTCCCCCAATTATTACTTTTTATAATATAGAAGGTATTTGTATTATATTATTAATTGTATTATTATACTAACTATATAATGTATTAGTCCACAGCGACAGGGGTTAAGTAAACCTTTCTTTTTTTCTCCCTCCCTTCCCTAAGGAGGGCTGATACAAAGGAGAAATGTTCAATTCCATTTACAAGATCTGTCCTGAGCCGGTGCTCAAACCGTGTCGACTGGTAGCAGTCCTCAGGCCATTCCACCAGAGCAGTGCTCTAGCAACAGCAGGACAGCAATTCTGCTTTGTCTTACTGTCAACTGTGTTGAAAAGCAGCAAAAGTAGGAAGAGGTTTTGTTTCATTCTCCACCACACAGCAATAAACTGACAGCACAGCTGCAGTCTGCTCAGGCTTAAGGAAGGAAGAAAACAAGTTGGGGCTCAGGTCTGTGCAGCAACTAAGAGCACCTACCACCCATCTCTATTCCACCAAAGGACTGACCTAGCCATGCAGTTCACTTTTGCTGATGACATTAGCTTTAGGAAACTCTCAGCATGTTTATTTTGCAAACAGCATTTTGCTTAGAAATTACAAAAGAATCAGAAGTGCCACTTGCTGTTAGACAACATTATAATGCAAAATGAAGCACATCCATTGTGATGGGAGAACACATTCATTAACTCAAGAGAGTTGGCAGTCTTCTGGTATTTAGTAGATTTTTCTCAAATTCAACCCCCTGGAGTCATGTGATCTGAAAACCTAAATTCTCTTCCTTTAATACAGCATTTTTAGCAGCCCTCATAACTGCAGGAGTTGAAAGATGCTTACCTAAAGGGTAAATATAAAGACTTAAAAATTTTATGTTTAACTATCATCTGTTTTCAGGGCAATATTATGATTCTGAACATCAGGTTTGGTAACTCTAAACAACGAGCATATAGGACTTCTGTTCCTTATCTGTATATCAAAACCTAAATTATTCCTTGGTTTATCTTTTTAAGACCGTTTATGACTGCTTACAAAACAAAGACACTGGAATTTTCAAAAGCCATAGTCCTAACTCCCATTTTTGCTATAGCTGCACAATTGTGCTGATTTGCAAACAGTTGTGATTGATGTTAGAATACTGCAGAAATCATAATCAATTGATTCTTACATGATATAATGATCTTTTTTACTTATTTAAGCTATCTTTGACCTGAAAATACCTCTGCACTTTGAGGATATTCCCAAGGTGTGCATTACTGTAAAAGTACCCAGCAGTACTCTTGAAAAATTTCCAAATAGAGCCCCATAGAAGAACACAAATGGATCTACGCAGTCTATCACTTCTTTCAGAAACCAAACTGGATGTGTCAAGTTGCAGAGGAACAAAAGGAGATGGTCACATCCTTTGAAGATGCATTAGCAAAAAACGCAAGGACAAAACAAGTTTGCCTATCACTTACTTTCTTCTTGCATCGCTTATGCAAAGAACAAGTAGCTCAGGAGAAGTCAAAGAAAAAGAAAAAAGGAAGGGGGGGGGGGGGGAACAACAAAGAAAAACAAATCAAGTTTTACTTCCTTGCAGTATATGTGGAAAGCCCACCCTTCACACCAATGTCCCAATTTTATGCAGCATACAAAATAGCTTCCTTGGCCAGGCCCTCGATGGAAAACATCAGCAAGTTGACAGGACTCAGAAGAATGAAACTTAATGACAAATGAGGAAAAAGACCAGAACATCATCGAATCTGGCTTACTTCTGCCTTCCACAGTTTTGTCTACAGAACCGATAAAGCCACAGTCCTTTCAGTGCTGCTAACACTAATTAGATCTGCACAGCTAGAATGGAATACATTAAGGTTTAAAAAAAAATTACCCTCTGAACCTACAAGTACATATCCACAGGAGCTGTTCATTTAAACTTCAACTTAAATACGTATTTATCTTTGTGCTCCGAATTCCAATATACCTCATTTTCAATTTAACCTCTCCTCTTCTGTGCTTTGTAGAAGTTGTGCAAGATCATTTATGTAGAGATTTAATTTTTATAAAAAATTCAAGCAATTGGAAGAGCCAAACATTTCAAAGGGTCAGCAATCCCTGCACACAACCCCTGCACCCCGTCCAACCAGAGAGATACAGGCAGAAACTGGGAAGCGCATGTTAGGAAACATTCTGCATTTTACATCCCTGGCAAAGCACAGGAAGGCAAACCTGCAGAGGGGAATACAGACCAGATCCTTCAGTAACGTAAACTGTCAAAATAACTCCTTTGACTGCAAGCTGGCTCGCAGAATCAGACTCAAATACTCACTGAAGGCATTGGGGCAGCTCGTAAAGCAAAGCAATTCTCAGGAGGTGGCAGCAGACATGGAGCCAAGGTGAGGAGCTACATCATTCAAAGCCCAGAACTGGAACAGAGACCTGGCTGTGCACTGCTTCCCTGGAGCTTCATCTCAGTGTGCTTATCTGTGCCGCACTTCACTTCCCAAGAAGTACCACTCACCGAAGAGGGCACAGTTCAGTGCGTGTTAGGCTGATGGATCTAATCCCCCTGCATTTTTATTTTTTTATGTTTTTTTAAGAGAGTAAATCAGAGGAGCCATCAGCCAGAGATATCTTTCACAAGTACAGATGAAAATCCCTACACTTCTTGCAGGCTGCATTCAGCCCATGTCCACAGTTGTAAAGTCACAACCTTTCCTTTGCTAGCCAGCACTGCTCCAGCACCGCATAATTCAAAGCAGAAGCCCAGCGTGAAATTCCCACGCAAACATATCTAGAAAGATGCTCTCAAAACTTTCATTTTTTCAAGCTTGATTTTGTAACATTTTGATGGGGTCCAGAGATCATCATTTGTACCCTTTACCCAAAATCAAAAGCACTTACTTTTTTTTTTTTTTTAATCTGAGATGTAGATTTAATAGCTTTATATTATGTCTGTTCCAACGGAGTCTTTGAAAGTCAGATACCTGCTACTAGCACATGAAAGGTTAGAATGGTTTCCATTATACGCTATCCAAGCCTGTCATCAATACTAGAGTATCTAATGGTCACAAAATGTCGCTCTCCCAACTTCTGTGTTTAATAGGAAGATATTACGCCTGGTTTTAGACATGAAATAGTAAGGAGCAAAGTACTTTAAATAACTTGCCAAAGGTCATACGTGGATCTATAGATGACCTATGCCTTTTTTAACCCACTCAAGCAGCGTAATCAAGAAACTGTCCTTCTTCCTTTTATGATAGCATTAGCAGGGCTTTTTATGTAGTATAAATTAGGGATGAAATGTTTCTTTCCAGTGGAAAGACCCCAAAACCACAACTACACACAAACATCAACTTTTAGTCATTTCAGGAAGCCTTGTTTAGAGGTATTATTTTAGCCACTTACAGCAGTAAGACACAGTAAATCTATGCAGTAGAACAAAATGACTTCGATTAAGGAGAAAATCAGCACATGGTGTTTAGAGCGCTTGCCTCAAAATTAGAGATAAAACCATTTCAACTTGGCAAACTAAATGCTAGAATTATAGTTTAGTAGAGGCTTTCTTAATTTCTTTGCATCAGTCAAAATTTCCTCTCCTTCCATTCCTGCTCCTTTATACACAACCCAAGTAACTTTTCTGTGCTAATATCCCCAGAAAGCTGCAAATTCTCAATGAAAGCCCACAGAAAATTGGAACAAATATAATGTAAGATTTCAAATGCAAATTCTAAATAATATGTAACAGGTTTGGGTTTTTTCCTTGTTTAGATTTGCATTGAATTTCTATCCATTCTCTTCTGAAGGTTTTACTGCACCGAGGAGGCTCATAATGTAATATGTGACAGCAAGCATACATTAACAAAAGACAGTAATTCTTTCAAAGCATACACACAAATACAAAATATTCTGCAAGTATAACTAACATGGGCTTCTCCCCTCAAGGAGAGTGCTCTTTCAAAATAGGGTCCAAAAGCCTGGCTCTCAAGAACCCACCATGTACTCATTTTAGTGGCTTGAACCCATTTTAATACTCAAGTACAGCTCACAAGAAGCAATCTGCAAAGATAAGCAAACAAAACACACTCCCAAACACCTTACAAACACTGATTAGCTTCTTACTAATACAAAATACAACTTCTAACTGTACGTATCTGACACGCATGGAGAGCTAGCACCACCTTCATCTTGAGTCTCAGCTATTTCAGAATTCTCCATGAGCAGAAAGACTGTAACTGATTTATTTATTTTTTAATCATATATGTGAATGTGCATCCAAATGTCTAACAATAAGCAAAATCTGATTAAATCTCTTGTAGTACTTACTGCAAGAAATTGATCTCTATGGGCCATAATAGGCTAGAAGTAGAAATAAAGTAAGGTAAGTTAAGAAAAGGTAAAGCAATATGTCCACTTTGTCTTAAAAAAACTGCCCACCCCAAAACCTGCCTCTCTCAGGGAAGCGGGGCGGCAGTTCCGAAGCGTCTGGCAGAGCAGCGTTACAGCTGTCGGGTAGCACACATGTAGCCCACAGCTTACTGAAGCTTTGCAGATAAGAGATAAGCAATACTTTATATTTCACTCAGATGTAGATTATGAGCCAGGGAAAAGCAAGCTTAAAAGGTGAATGGCTTCTTTTGGCATTAGCTGAAATCTCTGTATAGTCTCCAAAGAAAGCCGACAGCGAGGTCAAGCTACAGTATGGGAATTCTATAGTCAATAAAAAACCCTGTTTTTTAAGCTCTGAGTCAGAAAAATTCAATGTGGATGACCACTTATTGAAAGGGTCATCATCCAACAGAGAGAAAATTGCTAGAGCAACAAAGAGCCCAGAAGTATTCCTCAGTTTATAGAAACCACAGAGAAGGGCAAATTCTAAATTTGTCTCCTCCTAGTATTAATCTAGTTTGCCTCCAAGGATCAATTTATCCAGTAGAAACCGCATTATGATGGTGCAGTTAAGTTCCTCCTTCTCTGAAATCTGAGCTTAAATCATAAAACAAAACTATTGTTTTATGGCTGCATGCTGACATTTAAATATTTCTCTAACGCTGAAAGCACAGCTCAAGCACTGCACTGACAAGCAAGAGGGACAGATGTGGGCTCTCACCACAAGCTGGGTTTCTTTCAGTGGTGCAACTTTACTTTTTACTATACTCTAGGTGACTGCACTGTGTGTTGGCATTCTCAGGATGTTTACAGAGCCAGAGCTTAGGAATAACATTTACAGATTTCCCACTATCTCCCAAGGCCCTGAGTATTTCCCTGTCAGAGAGGAGTTCACAACGTACCCCTTCTAACGATGACTGTGACCATTAGACAATGCCTGGACCTGTGCTACTGGTGAAAGAACAATCCTAACATAGCTCTAACCTTGCCCAGGTGTTCTCATACCAAGACCATCGTAGCAAAGCTTGAACAGGCTCCTCTATGGATCCTGTAGCCAGACTTTCCATGCATCAAATGACTCGCTGTGAAACAAAGCCAGCTCACCAAATCTTACAGTAGAACGTCCCATTGCAACACAAACAAAACCCTTTTATGTCTAAAGGCAGACATCCCTCCCTCACAAGCCCAACTTTCAGCAACTGTTCCCCTTTCTGATACTCATTCTTAGAGCATCCAGTTACATTCTTCTTCTCACTTGCTCACACTGGTGCTCCCAAAGCAATGAATTTGGTTTGCTAATTACTGCAATCAGGGGAGATGGGGAACATGAGGCACAGATTAAAAAATTGCTCAGGCTGTGTTCTTAGCACTTCACCCTTTTGATATATCTGTGTGGTAAGCTCAACACTGAACAGCACTTGACTCAGCCTTAGTTTGGAGTAGGGAGAAATTAATTGCAATCTAATAGGATTCAAATTGGTACAAGGGATCCCATCATTATGGGACAAGAAAGAGCAAAACCACAGTACATTAGGCGGCTAGCAAAGGGCTTCGGTCAATGCAGTGGAACAGGCAACACCATCGCTGAGACATGATGAATTGATACCTCAATAATTGTAATTTATTAGTTGGTGGTGCTGAACTAGCATACGAACCAGGTGGGAACGGACTAAACCTATGCAGTGTTTGCGTAAGGAATGACATTCCCTTTGCAAGGTCTAACTTGAAATAATTTTACACCGATGTTAAGATGTGTCACAGCTTAATTCAAGCAGCAGTTATGTGTACTGGAGGATGAAAGTGTAAATCAGCAGCAGACTGGGAAACAGAAGGCTCCCGGTATCAAATGTCAGCGGAGTTGCTCCCTCACTGTGCAACCTTTGACAAGTCACTTGACCTCCTGGTGCTTCAATCAAGGCAGCCACAGCACCAGGTTAGAAACAAGATTCCCATCATAAGCCACATTCACCTTCTGTGCTTAGATCTTCGGAAAACTGCAGCCCCTGCCTCACTGTATTTGAGATCGGCATTGGAATTACTACATGTGACTGGCCTGTGGATATTTAAAGTCATGTGTGACAAACAGGCTTTATGTAATGAATTATGGTTAAGCTGCGAGAGTAAACTTGACAGACATGCACATGCATTCGCATTCACACAAAGTCCAACTGTCCCACTTCCACATGAGCAGCTCCAAGGGAACATCTATAAGCAAAATGAAGGTTCAGTTGTGGCATGGATGAATGCACCTGCAACGATTTCCTTCCAGGTAGTACACAGACAGGGTAGTAGAGCCCAAGGCAGCAGAGGTTAACAAGCTTGGATCCCCGTGGGCTTACATTCCTGTTCCTCCTCTCTGCTGAAGCCTATGCCACTGAATATTCATTACTTGTTGCTAAATTAAGCAATCATTCACATGGCTAGTAATGCCACACTCCCCTCTGATTTTGCTGGGCAGGCA
Source organism: Aramus guarauna (assembly GCA_013400195.1). Lineage (NCBI taxonomy): Eukaryota > Metazoa > Chordata > Aves > Gruiformes > Aramidae > Aramus > Aramus guarauna. Next base: position 644,131 of record VXBL01007338.1, on the reverse strand, counting down.
GAATTTTAGGAATTTGGAATATTCTCCAGTTAGCTTCAGAAAACAGAATGTAACCCACCAACACTGGAGGTGCCAACACAACTCACTGGCAGCTGCTATTTCCCTCCCATCTTCTGTTTGGGAAAATCTTTTGGATGCCAAACCCCCTGAAGCACAGATCTACCACCCACACACCTAGCTGGACCTTAACAACTCCTTTTGCTTCTTCCCACCTGAGGTCAGTGAGGGAAAAGCAAAGGTCTCCTAGGCAGGCACTCCAGGGAGGATCAGAAGACCACACTGGAGGTGAAGGTCTGCGTCTCTGAGCTAAGGACAGTATGCAAACAAATCCCACTGCTGGGAAGAATAAAAGGGATGAATTCATACCGAATTGCAGAAAATGTTTTTCTTGGCAAGCCAGGGCTTTGACAGCCCTTTTTAGCCCAATGCAATCAGCGTTATGTACGTCTCATACTCTAAGCTGCATAATCAAGTGGGGCTATTTCAGAGTAATAGATACCTGAGCCCTTTCTGAAGCATACATAAGCAGACCTATTCCTTCCTAAAGCTTCCCGAGAAGCCAGTTACTAAAGACAGAAAACCACAAAATTATACACTCAGTATTTCTAACCAGCTCTTCACCCTAGAAGACCTTTGGAGGGTTTATAATTAAGAAAAAGAAAATGCTTAGGCTAGAAAACTGGCCCAGCGAGTTTGCTATCAAGATTGTTCCCCAGGTTTGCACCATGGAAACACCCTCAGTATTCACACCTAGTTCTCAATTATTAGATGATGATTAATACCAGCATTAGATCATCCTCAGCAATTGCCAGAGCCTTCTGCAAGGTTCTTGGTGGACTGAATTACTGAAGGGTGCTCAGCACCTCTAAGTGAGCTCTTGGAAACTGAAGCTGTCATCCATCCTGGGCACCTGATGTGGCATGATGCAGAAATACCAGCTTGGATGGAGTGACTTCTCTGATGTCCTCCATCCGAACCAGCTCGTTGGGCTTTGGGTCAGCTCTGAGCTGCTGTGGCAGTGCTGTTTCCAAATCTAGTCCAGTCTCTTTAAGATGTTCCACAACTTAAGACCAGTCCCTTAAATCTTGCGAGCAAGACCAAGACTTGTACAGCAATGACCTCCTCCCTTCCTTCTTTAGGTTGAAAAAAGCCTTGTATTTTCCTGTACGGTAATAAAATAATCGTCATGTCCCCTGCTACTTCTCTTCTGTACATTGCAAGCATTTTAAAAAGGAAGTAAAAATTATTATCATCATGTTACAGATAAGCAACCAGACAAAGGATGGCTAAGTAATTTACCCCATTGCCCAACAATCTAGTGGCAGAACTTGGTAACATAAATGCTTTAACCTCAGCAACTCCACCAATTAGCACTATTGGCAAGAATGCAGCCTCTCCTCCTCTCCCAGACAGAGTTATTTTTTGAGGAGGAGGAGGAGGAAAAGGGTTTTAAAATTACGTGTCTGTAGTGTCTGGAAACAGAAAAAAAACCAACTCAGATACTAACTACCATCATGCTAGAAATCAAAATTTCTATTCAATTCAGAAATAAAAATACCACATAAGGAGTTAACTCCTTATGGAGTGACTACCAGGTGAAAGCCAGGATCTGATTGTTAAAAAGATCGTATCACTTGTTTAATTTTTATTTTAACATGTATAGTTCAGCATAGGAAACAGCTAATTTTTTTGATAGGTAGAAGGAAAAGATTGACTTTTACTGATTAAATCCTAATTCTGTCAGAACAAGCTTCAAGTCAACAAGTACATCAATACTTAACTAGGAATTAACTAAGAGCTCTCATTTGTGTAGTTGTATTAACAGCCTTTGTTGCATCAAAGGACTAGAAAAGCCTTTCAGACTAAGCTGTTTTAGCAGGTACACCTTAAGCAATTACAGTACATCTCAACAGGTCTTTGAATGCAGGATATACCTAATCAATGTAAGTCACGTGGTGCTGAACACTGCAAAAAAGTCTGTTTTTTACATTCCGCAAATGAATACAGCTGAAGCAGTAGAAATTCCTGTCACTACCAATTTAAGTTAAAGAGACTCTGCCAAAATAAATAAATAATAACCATTAGGAAAATAAGCGCATGATGCCACAGAAGGAAGCCTCTGAAATGATCAGAAAACCTATTTTTGAGTCCCATTAATGGAACACAACATACATCTTGCAACAGCTTGCACATTTTATTTGACTGCATCTATCAAAATAGAAGAAACATATTTGTTCTGGTAAGAAGAATCAGAATACAAAAAAGGAAATACGAGTAAACTGGTAAGTGGAGTGGGATTTACGTAAAAGCTTAAGGGAGTAAGGAGCACATTGTATCAACAAGTCACTGGGATTTAGGCTCTCAACTAATTAAATCCTTGGTGGTGGTAATTTCTTGTAAGAGCATCATTTTTTATTTGCATTTACAAGACTTGAGTAGCAGACCTTACTTTCTTTTTTTAAACAAAGCTGGCTCTTACCAAAGGACTTCGCAGATCTGTAAGAGCTCCCACCCTCCTAACACAGCCCTCATCAGCAAAATGGTTCTGAGGAACATCCAACAGTTGCCGTTCCAAGCCCTTCAGGACCAAAAGCCTAGGATGCGTGAATGCTCCTCTCCCATTTAAGGGCAGAGCTACCAAAGTGCAAGCCTCCAGGGTCTACATCACTGCTAATTTCTTGACACAATGCACACTTTCTTCTTAATTTTCAACTGAAATAATTTTTCATAAGCCAAATTCTTCCTGTGCTCTCAGTTTCAATAAATAATAACAACCAGGTATTTGTCAAGTTCCCATACAACTTAATCTGTAACTTGTCTGCCTTTGGCTTTGCCTTAGGCTTATGCCTATTTAAGGTGACCCAAGGTTGCCAGACAACAATTCAGTTCCTACTAAATAACACACACACACAAAAAACCCACCCACAGAACATACTACTTTTTTTTTTCCCCTCTGTGACAATGTAGACTTTATTACATCTGCTATTACAACGTGCCTATAACAATGTTCTCTAACAAGCAGCCCTAAGGTCAAATGTGTCCCTTGATCAATTTACTAGAGGTCCCTGGTGCTGCTGCTGTGGGTAGACTGTCTGGGGAAAAAAATAATCCCTTTATTCCTTTGCTTCACTGTAAGGAGAAAAAAAAAAAAAAAGCTGTCACAAAGACATTTTTCTTCTCCCTCTGCTCTTGACAAGTCAGGTAAACAGGGAGGGAACATCTAGCTGCAAAGGACTGTAAGAGACCAGCATTTGTACAGGCATATAAAAACACACTGATTATTTACCAAGCTACTCAATGCATGAGGATGATTCAGAATAAGGCTAAGGGGATTGGGAAGATGTCTTAGCAAAACACCTGCAAAGCTATTTTGCATGAGGACAAATAAAAGGCACTCTGGATGTGAGTGTCATGAGGTCCTATTTATACAAGAACTTAACAATTCAGTACATTGCTACGGTCAAAGCACTCTGACAAGCAATAACACTAATTCAGACATGCTCCTAGCAGTGTAGCCATCACATTAACCTGCTCTGAGTTTGTCAGTAAAGCTGTGACTGTTTGTTTATTTTTGCTCAACAGAGCAGTATCAACCATTAAGTAATGACTGTACCCAGAAAAACAGACTTGATACTAGTAGACTTGCTACAGAAATTGCTCCCTGCTTTCGCGGAAGCAGCAGGGAAGGAGTTAATCTCATTGGCCAAAATGGCTGAGTCCTACTCTTACTCATGCCTGATTGCATGACTTTTGTTTCATATGTTGTGATTTATTTTCATGTCTATGTGCAGGTTTTAGTCACAGACTGGCACTGACGTTAACGGGAACTGCCCTATTCAGCTCCACAATGTGGAGTCAGACCCGAGCTCCGGGTCTCTCCAGCTATTAGTAGACAATTCTTGGGATTGTCTTTGCTTATTTGCTATGCACCAATTCCCATCACTTCTGATTAAATGTGGTAATTTCTGCAAACACAGAATGAGTAGCCCCTTTAAACGACACCCCCTCAAAAAAAAAAAAGAGTACCCTTTGCAAATGACCTATAATGGGTCTAAATAAAGCTTGAGCTGTTCCTTACTCATGCATAACTTCATTGCTTCTGTTCTCTCCACACCCTCCCCAGTTGGCATAATTTGCAGGAGGGTTTTGGCATGGACAATTGAAACACCCACATGCTGCCTGAACTAAAAATCTTGATCCTGGAGTCCTTTTCTTTCTTTCTGAGCAATAGCTAAATAAGACTTTTAGTTTGATAACACAAGTCCTGTCTGCACTGTAGGTTTCAGCCCAGGAACCCCAACCACATTCTCAGATTAGGACAGCTACAGCCTACAGCATCTCACCCCACATGATAGCTAGAGAAGGCCTAAACCCTGGCAAAACTCCAGCCTTTGCATTTCATATGACCAGAATAAAATTCCCCCAAAATTAGCAGACTCCACCTCTAAAAACCCAGAAGTCACCACACATGGTAACTAGCACACACCTTGGTGGAGCCCAAAACCGAGACACCAATAAAGAAGGAGCATGGGCCACAAGGAACAGTTGCAACCTTCTTCAAAGAGCATGCATTCCCCACCCCGGTGACGGGCCCTGAAACAATTTGAAATCATCTTTCTCTTTAAGCAGATACAGCACCACCACCACCGACGATGATACGACAGTGACAAAGGAGGGCTGAAATTCAGACCTGAATTGTTATTCCCCTCAGCTAGGCAGTTATGCACAAGAAACACTGCTTGTAAACACTTCTTTGTCAAACACTCAATTACAAGCTGCTTTATGAACAAAATGAACCAGTCGCAAGGAAAGCAAGAGACGAAAATGGGGAAGCAATCTAAAATGGCATGTGGCCATTACACCACCACGTCGTCCCCCAGCAATGCTCCGGGCGGAACTGCCAGCCCCTCTTACAGGAGAGCATGGGCGTGTGCTGGGAAAACACTGAATTCACCTTTTTAGAATGGGATTCAGATTTTGTAGATCTAGACTTTGTTCTCTGCTGTAGGGATTATTTCCTATGTGGTAAGCAAAGAATAACTTTTTTATTTTTGTATTATTGGTTTTGGCAGTATGCGCCTGGAAGAAAAAGAGCACATGTACAAATGAGAAACAAGTTTAAAAAAAATACCAATGCAGGCCACGCTTGTAATATGACACTCTTCCTTCGGGTCATCCCTCTTTACCTTTATACACTGAAATTGCTCCATATGAGCTGAAAAATAACTGGAAAGCATGTATATTGTTTTCACGTTAAAGCTGCAGATGTACTCCACAGCAGACCTATGTGACCAGCTGTACTACCTCCATCTTCCATCCTAAAGGACTGAGACACTAACTCCAAAAAGACACCTATGACTGCCTACAGCCAATAAAAGTCATGTTAAATTACAAAATACTGTCCTATGGCCAGTCGAAAGTTTTGAGAACCAGCCGAAAGACAACTTTATGAGATCCAGCACCACCTTGCAGGAGGCTGCAATATTACAGCATCAGAGGGCTATTCATCACGGCACTGTTATTCTAGCTGCCCTGGACAGCATCCACTACTTGAACCACTACCTTGTCCTTGGATTCTTTGAGCAATATTATTCCAGTGGATAAGGTTTCCCCTGGAAAAGGTTTTTTTTTAACTTGTTCTTGCTATTCAGTGTCAATGAGTCAAGAAAGGCTGAGAGAGGAAACATTAGTGAGTGCAAAGTGAAACCTATTACTAATCTTCAACTTTAACGTGCACTGGATGCGCAGCAACCAAAGGAAGAATCAAGCCTGTGCTCCCTTCCCTAGTGTCAAAATCAAAGTCTTTAACCAGAAGAAAGTGGAATGTGGAAGGAAGGGTGAAGACTGAAGATTTGTTTTTAAATTAAAAAACCTGCATATGTTTACATAATTGACTTGAGATGCTAACTTTCAGAATCCAGAAGCTACCCAAATACTTTGCTTTGTAATCTCAACAACTCCAATTGCAAAGACAAAATGGAGAGGAAGCTACAAGAAAAAAGAAAACATAACACCCAACTTTTGCAGATAATGATAGTGAGTTTATACATACAATTCCTACACTTAACATTTGGAATATCTTCCTTGCTAGGATATTTTAAAAAATAAGAAGAAATTAATTTCAAGGCTCAACTTCAGAAAAATTTTAAAATCAATTTACAGTGCTAACAGCTGCAAAAACCCACATACAGACAGGGCATATTTCAACTCAAGTTAAAAGATACACACATACCCAACTATGCCTTGGACTCCCTCAACCAGTGAGCTTGGAAGAGCTTTAAATCTATCACAAACTCCTGCTGGCTTTATTTAATTCTTCAGCTTCTTTTAGTTGTTAGAGAAAATAACACTGGTTTCATAGACTGATTTTGCTAAATAAATAGTGCAAAGGCATTCACCTGAATAGCTACGAGTAACCTTGCTTGAAGGACTAAAGGGGAGGGGAGGAAATAAGTGCTTATTTTACCTAAGAGATGTCTTCAAACCAAAGATGTGCTTACTCAAGCTGTGTATATTCTCATCAGCTCACATAAACCATCCATCAGGCAGAAGTATGAAAATTAGCTCCCTTAAGAATCCTCACAGAAAAGAGGTCGCGGGATGTGGGTAACACTGCCCGAGGCTGCAGTTTGTGAGGCGAGAGCAAGGGAGAGGTGGAAAACAGCATCATCTTTGATACGCTTCCACAAGGAAAGCCAAGTGAGCTGCACCAGTGCCTTAAATGACTTCCGGCAAAGACTGGCAACTGCCAAAGCGATTCTGCTACAGCTCCTGGTGCACCCATTCCAGCAGTCTCTTGTAGAAATGGAGATCCATGGCCAGCAGTAGGCAAGGACAAGGCCAGCATGTTGAAAGTAACAGTGTCTCATGAAAAAGATATTTATTCTGCCTCAACCACAAGTGACATTGGGATGTCAATTTTATGTTTGTTTTAAATCAGCTCAGATTTAGACCGGAGCTGCACAGATGGTTTAATTATTATAGTGATAAGCATGTTGGAGGAACAATATTGTCTGTCTGCAGCTACTATGCTTTTGTGTGTTTCACACAAAAAAAACCCCAAACTGCGATCATCCCAAAAAATTACAGGGATAATCATAAGGAACCATTCTCTACCTGCTGCCATTCAGAGGCTTCGTATTTCACTTCAGACATTTGGTGCAAGCCCAAAAACAATTAGGTAACAGATCCCAAACCCTTGTGCAAAGCTAGCTAAAATATTGGGCAGCTAGGTGCTTAAAACAAGATGGAATAACCCTTCAGACACTTCTTGTCCAAACCAGAAAAACAACATGCAAAAAGGCCATGGCTGATTCAGCTGCTTCTAGGTCCTAGGCTCTCCTGTGGCATCTGCATCACACCCTAGAAAAGGGGCTCTGCACAGCCCACAGGACACCCAGAATGTGCCCTATCTCACCACCATGAAGAGATGTACAAGAAAAACCTCCAGCCAAGGCTCTGAATCTCTTCAAACAGCACACGCTACCAGGACTAGCCAGAGACAGAACACCATTCAAACAGTACTGTGTTTCTCCATTCTTCAATTTGCTAAAATCACGAGATACAACAGAAGTGCTCTATCTTGGTGCCTTCTCTTCTCCAAAAGCAAATATACAAATACAAAAAAAACCGAGAGGAGGGAAGAAGGAAAAGAAAGAAGACTTTGTGCATTCTGTCAACCAATTAAATTCAACAAAGATACAAGTGGTTATAGCTTCCTGTAAATTACTTCATGTAATTAAATCCCCTTCTCTAAATTACAAACCATTTAGCTCTTCTTTTATAACAATGTAACCAATGACCACCAACAACCTTTTTTATAGCATCTGATGCCACAGAAGTTGTTAGCAATGAAATTTCCTTTTTATTTCTCCCTTTCAAAAGAAGCCATTGTAATGAGATTCATTCACAGCTACTTAGAGAACATCAGCGAGAAGAGAGGATTGCTTTGTTTCTCTTCATTCTGCTCTTGTCTGAGGCTATATTTAAGCAAATGGGACCTAAGGTCCTTACAAGTCATCTAACTGCAGGCAGAGAAATTAAAGGTGACCTGCAAGAGTTTTAAAACATGGAGCTTGTTACTGGTTTGAGTCTTAACATACATAGAACGTAACTTTCTTACGCTGTAACAGTGTGACTTAACTATTTTCCTATCGCCTCAATTTTCTGACCTTTTCTAATTTTGGAAACAGCAGGAACGTCAGGTCAAGTCTTCCCTGTTTGCTAGGGATGAGTCTTGTGAGATGGGAGCTGCTCAGGGCCGCTTTCTCCGGATTGCTCCATTTATGAAACATCTGTGCACGTCTCTAGTTACCAAGGACTGTTCGGCCCCACTTCACTGCGTCTGAAGCTATCGCATCTTCTCAGATGGGGAACTGAGATGGAGACATAAGGGCCCTGAAGACACTGCTGTTCAGCTCCACTAGAAGTAGCGTAAGAAGCCCCAATGCAGAGGAAGCACTGGTAGCATCCAGTGCTTTAATCACCACACTCTCTAGACCTGCTCTAACACATGTTAAAAATGCCAGCAGCCATTTGGAGGCCTGAACACGTTGCTGTTGCCCAAATGCTGTTAAGTGGGAGAGTTGAATGGGGACAGACGAGAATTTCAGAGAAGAGGAAAAGCAGGGACAAAGAGGGTAGAAGCCAGTGCCGCAGGCAAAGCCTCGGGGTCCAGTTCTGAACAAGGCATGGTCATACCCTTGTAGCAGCGTTAAGATCCTTAAATACAAAGCAGGGAGTAGAGCGCATGTGGCAAGACACTGCATCCCCGTCCCCACATCCACCCAACCTTCACTTGCTCTGCCACCCGTGAGCCGTCCCCAGCCAAGCAGGAGCGCAGCCCACGGCAGTACGGTGCTGGTCCAGGTGAGCAAGCCCTGCCCGACCCGGCACGGAGCCAGCATCCCCCAGCTGCGCTCCTGGGCTGGGGCACACCAAGAGGCTGCGCTCAGAGGCAGCTGAGCCTCTCTGGAAGGATCAGGCAAGTCCTGCAAGGACAAGTGGGGCACGTTGAGCAGCAATACTGACAAGAGAGGGTCAGCTACAAAAGGAGAACCCACTTGTCCAGACAAGTGAGTAAGTATTTCACTACATCAGTGAAAACCACATAGCCACATTCTCCTACATGTCACACTTTGAGCAGCCAAAACATGCTTTACATCACTCCGTTCAGAAAATAGCATTTACAGTGTAGTAAAATCCAGCATATGCTTCTGTTTCATGCTTCAGCATTGGTCTAAAAACAATTGCGTCTCTCCCACCTCCAATTCTAATAAACATGATGGTCTCAATTTATGCTTCCCTACCAGAACCGCAGAAGGTCTTGAAATACATTTTTCCACCTTAAATGAAGGCCATCTCCTGCCGTAGTTCCCAGTGGTTTTATGGCACTATTTGGCACTACTCCTCCTGAAGCACAGTATGCTACAGAGATCAGTTGTGGAAGCTGTGCTGTAGCTCTCAAAAGGTGGCTGCAATCCCATGGTTTGCTATATCTATAACACAAACCTTGTCTATGGTCCATACAGCACTTTTAAGAAACACCGAAGAAACTAAACACACTACGAAGTTCTCTGTTGCAGAGTGGGCTCTCCAGCCACTTCAAGAATCTTGACGGATTCTTGGATAAATTTAGCAAAAACAACAGCACTTCTTTGTAATAGCAGGGTTTCATTTGGGAAATAAACATCCAGTATTTATTTACAAAGGATTTTTTCTCCTCCTGCAACTGCTGTGCTATGCCCACTGCTTCCCCTGTACTTTGATGCAGAAAACAGAATACCAAATGCCTAACCAGGACTTAAAGCAGATTTTTAAATTAGTTCCTGACAGTGCAAACAGATTGCTATTGATTAAAATGAGGCTGATTTTAGGCCTTGGATTAGCAAACCTAATGACTAAATACCGTATTGCCCATTTCAGTACTTTGCACCGTTACTCCCCAGTGGTTTCCCAGGCAGCTGTGAAGTCTCTGCACTTGCAGATTAGCGTGAGAGAGCAAGGCAAGGCCATCTGTGGCTGTGCCGTGCAGCCCTACTCAGCCGGAAATAAGGACCTCCTCCGAAATCCCCCCGGGACAGGGCCCCTGGCACTACAACCGCATTAAGAGCTTTGAAGCCAACAGACTGTTCACATGTTCAAAAGCAAGCGCGTGCTTGGGAAGGCTTTGCTGAGTCGGAGCACCACACCTCGCCGGACCAGGCCTCCATCGCCGTCCTCGGCTCAAGCTGAAGGGAGTCAAAGCACCAACCGAGCCACCTCCGCAGGGTTCCAGATAGCCTGGCTGGAATCAGCGCAGAGAGGCTTCACGCAGATAACATGTGCTGTCTTAACATCCCAACTCTCCTAGCAATCATAAATGCGTACTTAAAACTAATTGGTACAGAGCTTTCATGTCCAAATTGTAAATTCTTGTACTTACAAAGGTAGAAATGGATCCTGGTTTTAAGCAATACATGAAGCAACATTTTCCTGATTAAAAGAAAATAGACCTTTTTTTTTCCTTCTGCTTTGTTGTTTAGTTTCAAAGAACATTTAAATAACAATATCTGCTAACAAAAAGGGTAACATCAATTAGAAACAAAAAGAAACTAGTTTGTATAATTTCAGTGTTCAAAAGCAGTGAAATGCAAACACCAAAGCAGCATACACCAAACCAAACCAATCCCCAAAACCCACATTAAAGGTAACCTTTCTTTTTCTTTTCTGTTTTTTCTTCCTTTTTTTTTTTTTTTTTTTTTTTAAGTTGGCTGCCTAGAATTCATTTACTTTTAATAGCCTGAGATACTGACGGTAACAGAATAAGTTACTATTATATTTAAACCCTCTTAGGCACTAACCAGCTTGGGAGGACATGACATATCCATTCTTGTCCTCTGGCCTGTAGACAAAAAACTCCAAAGATTATTTTTTGGACTCACTCTTCTACATGGCTGCTGAACCTCAGCTAAGAAAGGCACATTTCAGTCTCTGAACCCGGCATCACTCAGCAAACACTCTGCCTCCAGCCCACCAGTGGTTTCAAAAGCACATCCAAGTTTTCGATTTACCATTTATCATTATCTGGAAAAATACAAATAAAAATCAAGCAGCTACTCGCTACTATTGCCCAACCATCAGCACAAGCAGTATGATGCCAAAGGAAACTTTCCACACAAGGTAATTCATTAGCCAGATGAGTTTTCAGACTGCTTCTCTCTACCTTGGGAAAAGCCCCACAGCATTTCAGTACCACCACCATACACAAAATGGGGCCAAGAGAATGTAACTGGTCTGAAGACAAGCTATCAATTTTCACCTAGACATCAAAAATCCCCATGTGCATCCTGGATGGAAAATGACTTAGTGTATCACCTTTAGCTCAGATCAGCAGTAACCCTGAGCAGCGTTCTCCTGGGGCCGCGGGGAGGGTGTTATATTCATCAATGAATGTTGGATAACGAGCTGATGAGCATCACAGAAAAATCACATGAATAGGTAATCAAACATGTTAATGTAATTTAGCAGTTCCAGTCCAGCAAGAACCACAGCAACAATATACATTAATCATCAATAATGCTCAGCAGTTTGACGAAGGCTGGGGAGTGAATGAGACGCAGGAATTAACTCTGCTTTCCCTCCAGGAAGCTCTGCTGGAGTCACGGAGATGTCACACCTCCAGAGCAACATGACAGCGTTAGCTTTCTTGCCCTTTCCTCCCATGCTCCAAACCCAGCATGCTATTTATGAGCACTAAATACATGCTATACCATCCTGTTCTCCTCAGCTTCTTTGAGACTCTTCCTCATTTTGGGTGATTTAAATAGTGGGTGAGAAAAGGAAGGAGGAGGTGTAAGACACTCATCTTCATGACAAATGACTATTTGCAGAACTGAGTGTTATTACAGCCACATTTAACATGTAAACATATTCAATACACCGTGATGCTCCCAAGCTAACCGCAGAGCTTAGGTTAAGCTAACTTGAAATAACAGAAACTCTTTCCTATTAGCTCCAACTCTTTTCAGGAGGTCAGCTCACTTTTAGTCTGTGTACCAGAAATGGCAATGGGTCCTGTAACTCAGAAAAACTCCTCCTGTTCTGCATCCAGGGTGACCCCAGGCTGCTCAGACATTCAAAGGAATAAGCAACTCCAAAAATGAACCCAGAAAACAGAAAAACAGCTCAACTAAGGCTAATGAAAGACAGACTCAAAGTTCAAAGGGTGACTCTCCAAAAACTAGAAGAATGGCCCAGGACAACACAAGGAAGCGTAACTGGAACTAAGAGGTTTCATCTTACATCTACCTCTTACGTCATCTAAATGAATTATACACCCAGCCATAGAGGAATCCTTTAAAGAGGCGATGGGCTCCTCTCCCCCAACAGCACTGTCTGCAGCTGCAGTGGGGATTTCTTCCACAAACCCCTGGGTTAGTCTTGGACATGGCTTTTAAAAAAGACAATGACTCCATTTCCAACAAATGCTCCTGCATTAGAGGCAACTACACAGATTAGAAGGGGCAAGCTGTACTGCAGGCCACTTTGGCTATGCTAAAATACATCGCAGCTTTAAACACTTTCTCATTCCTTGACATAGCCCTGATGACTGTGAGAGGGTTTGTTGATTCCCATCCTAGAGCAGCAGTTCCAAGTCAGCACCTTTCTCTGCACGCACATTGAGAACAGCCCCAAATCCTGACAAATCTTTGCCCAAAGGACCTATGACTATTTGAAATGCCTTTTTTCCCCTCTGCTTGGTTACAGCAGGAGATAAATGTGTTTGAATGATTTTTATACACAGTTGGGGTAATAGGCTGGAAAGGACAGATTGGCTCTTGCAACCCTCTCCCCGTGCCCCGAGGTTCAAAACCACCAAATATTTGGGAGCAAATAGTAATCTGGATGCTTTGTCAAAAAGGAGTGAAGCATTAATCTAATTTTCTAAACAAAGCAGACAACCTGGCACTCAAATCAGCTTACCACTTTGCACCTCTCTACAAGGATTAGCAGAATGCCATAATTATAATGCCCAATTTGATTTATTAGAGGAGGCTGCGTAGAAAAGATGACAATTCAGTAGCATTGTGAAGAGAAGGGATGAGAGTATGAGGAAAGCTTCAAATTGAACAGTAATTTCTAAGCAACATCTCAATATAATTAGCATTAATTACAGTAAGCTTTCCAAATTAGGTATAAACCTATGTTTAATAACCGTGAGATGCAAAAATCACCCCCAAATTCCAGGAAACTTAATATTACAGCCAATTTGTCTAGACAGCTTGGCAGGAAATTTCAGAATTCTAGGTGTGAACTTTGTGGTTATTAAAAAAAAGGAAAAATTATTGAACTTGTCTATATCATTTGCGCAATTAGTTTGAACTAAGAATAGCCTAGTTTGTTTAGCTTAGATTTTGTTGCTACTTTCATCAGCCTTGCAGATCTGAAAACTTGTCTGGTTTTCACAACTGTATCAACTAGGATAATAAAAGGTATTTAAAAACCCTCCCTTTTCAATAAAAGATGAATTTTAATTGTGACTTGTTTAGAGGCATGGTGTATTAATGAGTCACTCATCACAGGTTTTATTTTATACTCTTTGTGCAAGCTCCTTGCTCTTTTTGGAGATTGTTACTCATACTTACAGGGGGAAAAAAAAAAAGATTAAACAATGAAAGATGAATTCAGGTTTTCATGAATGTGGCAGCAAATACCCTATTTAATCACTGATGGCAGCCAAATACTAGCCAGAAGAAACAGATAACAGTGTCCTCATTTTTCAGAGCTGAAATACAAATAATCTAAATGTCTGGTAAACTAAGGCAGCAGTATATAATTACAGAACCTGGAGTTTGGCCAGTATAACAAATTGGCCTCTTACTCCAAAGGTTTCTACGTGTCATGAAATCCCTAGTGGCCACAACTATTTGAAACTTAATTTTAAATTTCATGTAGCAGATGTCAGTATTAACAACTCTTCTCTCCTCTGCAGCGGGTGAGCATCCAGCTCTCCCCAGCTCCAGGGAGAGGGGACCCCCCTGCTGCCCGGCGGAGCGCAGCCTCACACACCCACAGTGGTGCAAATACCTGAAATGCACTGAACCCCCTGCAGCTGGATTTCAGACCGGAAGGAACAACTCTCTAACCCGTAGAAAGGCAGTATTTACTGAAGTCAGGCTTTCATGTTGGAGAGATTTTGGTGGCTCTCGAGACCTAATGAGCTCCTGCGGTGCTCCTAGTTTCCATACTCAAACTGCACCACTCTCAGTTGCATCAACATGAGCATTTGTAAGGTTACTCCGGGGACTAGAGCGGAAGGTGAGCCAGCTTTATGTATACTTTGCAAGGGTCGCTGGATTGGTATTTGGGGCCTTTTCACGTATATAAAAAAACCTGACACAACAGCAACTTTACAAAGGCAGAGGAGCTGATGAAGCACAATGCCACAACCCTGGTGTAAGCAGCAGGCAGGAATGCCATCCTGCACTATTGCTTCTAAACCTTTTATATCAAAGCCAGGGACTTCTGGTGAATTACCTGCTTAGCATTTTGTGGGTTTAGACGCCAAGAAAAGGATCCTAGTTGCTCAAACTTTCATCGAAACTAAAATGTGCATCTATTCAGCTGTAATAAGAAGTCATTTTAATTTGCACAGAGTATTTATGCACAAACTCATTGCACCTGTAACCAGAGGGGGAACTGATACCCTATCCCTCAACCACTAGCAAAAACAAACAATAAACTTGATATATTTTAGCTACATACACACTGAGGAGTCTAAAACCAAAACATTTGGTATCACTTTGGGGAGTTAAAAGAAAACAAACCCAGCAAATATTTTACTAGGAGTGCATGGTTACATGATTTGCTACCTAAATGTTTGTAAGCAGAAAAGTACTAACATTTTACTAAGTTATTTGCACTGAATTATTCCAACTTTTTTTTTTTAAATCAAAAGGAAGAAAACAAAAGTCTGCTAATTTGTTAATGAGAACAATTAGCTCCCAGAAGCGTGGAGCCATGAGCAGACCATTAGAATTTCTAAAGTAAAATGTGATGAGCCCTTCTGAACAAATATGCTACAACACAATCACGAAAGATTGTGTGTGGTGGTGAAGTTATGCAGGGGGTTACCTTAGGTAACCTTAACAACCCTTTCAAATTCTAGAATATCAAAAGACTGAAAAACCACTTCCAATAACTGGACAATTCAATCTTTTGTTGTCTGGCACATATACAGAACTAGTTTTACAGAACAGAAGGTGTGCTTGGGTTA
The DNA here is from genome assembly GCA_013400195.1 of Aramus guarauna. NCBI lineage: Eukaryota > Metazoa > Chordata > Aves > Gruiformes > Aramidae > Aramus > Aramus guarauna. The sequence continues at coordinate 628,875 of VXBL01007338.1, read as the reverse complement.
AACAGCTCTTTTTCTCTGCACCACAGAGAACAAAAAACAGCTTTTAATCATAGTGCACTTCTTAGTTCAGAACAAATGCTGGAGGGTCAAGTACACTGGGTCTTCCCACTGGCTGCCATTTGGCACCATGTTAAGGGACAACTGGGAAAGTGTTTGTTCATAGATATAGGCTGCTGTGCCATGTGGATTTCAAACTGATGAATGAGCACTGAGTCACCAACAAATCTCCCTGCTGAGCAGCAGTTAAGTGATAAATAGCCTGCCAGCCTCAGTGCCTCTTCTTTGTCACCTCCCGGGCTCTGTACACACTGCAGTTCAGATGGGAGTCTCTGCAATTGTCCCCTCCAGCATGACAACTCTTAATTCATTAATGCTCTCCCATATTTTAGAAGGGCACAGAGAAAAGACCCCCCAGAGCACAACTTCCTCCAAACTGACTTTCCACTTCTAAAATACATAAATGTTCTCTCCTTCTCAACACACTGTTTTGGGAGCACGTGAACTCAATTCACGAGAGGGACATATTCATGTTTGCAACTTCCAGGTGCACATCAACAAGCACGTCTTCCCCAAAGAAGGCTGTGATCTGACTGATGATTTCTACTGGTGTCCAAGACTGTAAGAGCCACAAACCTATGGTGTGAATTACTACTGCACAGTCTCAAAGTTGCAGGATACAAGGGAGGTCCTGCTCCTTCCTTCCTGCATTACCCACTACACTTGGTCTTCCAGTTTTGCTTATGAAACTTGCCCACAACACAGATTTGTGCAATCGGCCAGAAGCCTCGTAAGAGACATTGTTTTCACCAGCACAAGCTACCAGAGAGGCCAGTTACATCAACAACCCCAACCTACAGGCACGACAGCGTTTTATAGTGCCCAATGCCATGAGACAGTTGCTTCAGAGGAGAAATTATTTCCCTACCTGTTTGGATAGCTTCAAGGGGAGTTTCTTCTTCATCCGTTCTTTGCCTCTTTCTGCCTCTCTCTCGGAGCTCCCAGCGTCATTGTTATGGCCATTTTCACTCGGCTCAGCAGACACACAGTTTTCAGACTCTCTAGGTTTCTTTCCTGGATGCCTCTCCCATTTCTCCTTCCGCTCCTGAGGCTTTAGCGACATGTCCTTCTGCAAAGGAGAAAACGAAAAAAAATATTAAGTTCTTTAAGTTCTTTGAGACTGCTTTTAAGCATTAAGCAGTATAAATATTGAATAAACACACAAACAAGCCAGCATTTTCTTTCCAGAGATGACTTAAAATGAATAATTAGGCAAGCACAATGCAAACAGTAATTTTAGATTAGATTAGGATGAATACTCTCCAGGCTATGTGTCTGAGTAATTTCAGAGATGCTGGAACTGGTTATGAAAACGAGTTTGCTTCAGATTAATTCAGGAACCATACGTCACAGCACCTGAACAAATCAGCATGCTGAAGGAAAGCCTTTAACTGTTCAACTGAAACAGAGGTTAGTTTTATTTTTGTTTTGCTTGTGATCTCATAAAGCAACGTATCAGACCCCCCCTTGGGCCTGACAGTCTCTGATTCACAGTAGCGTTCCTACGGAGAAATGCACTTCTAAAGCCTACCATGCAGTCAATAAGCAAGCCGAGATCAATGGGATCTAAACACATAACAGAGGTTGAACACTTCTAAGTGTTAAGTGTCTGCCCTGAATCAGGACTATAAGATACAATCTAGGCATAGTTTAAAAGCGGGTATGTCATGTCATAATGATTAACATAGGAAGTGAGATCAGAGAAGGGAATTACTACTGCTATCCCTGGCATCTTTGAGGACTGAAAGCTGAACTCTTGGTGACAACGTATCAAACTCTCCCCCTACACACACCACACAGAAAAAGTTAAATAAATAATATACCAAATCTCTATGGCATTAAGTCACTATAGCTAGATAAATTTTTCCCCAATGCCTTTTATTAACTGCTTAAGGGTAAAACCTAAACACTTTTTGGAATGTTTTGCAGAATCTCTATCCCAATTAATTTTTATGCGAGGTAAATATACCAGATTAGGAGATGCCTTAAAAGCAGGAGATACCTGTTTACCACGCCAAAATTTATCAACTGCAGCTACAGAAATTTTTCTAAATGCCTCATCCCCTCTTTTCTAAATGCCTCGCTTCTGACTCAAGCAATTACATCATGGATATTTACATCCTACGTGAATGGTGCTTGCAATACAACTTGCTCTCAACGCACACACCTTCAGCACTCCAAAAGAGCTCATGAAAATCATTAGCTCTCTAGTCTCTCAAAAACTAAAGCCCAACAAAAAAAGAAAATGAGGAATTGGGATGAAATGCCCTGCTGATTGCTCTAGATTACTTCCTCCCCCTCTCTTTTAATTAGTGAATTGACTGCCTCAGTGTGTAACATGCTGATTCCACTCCAAATCACTCACTGCTTAAAGTTACCCTTCCCTGTGAAGCGAGATGATGTGCTGACACTTTAGGGTCACAGAGGCATTGCAATTTGAATCACAAGGATAAAATACATACAGCTGTTTCCTATTCCAACCCAGGCTCAAAGGCAATCAGCCAGCGTGCAATCTCTATACACCTTGCGCAGGGGTTCTGTGTGGCTGGCAAGCTCCCCTTAAAGCACACATATATATATACAGCAAGTTGCAAACCCCCTCAAAGATACAACCCCCACCCCAAAATTAACATAAGTGGCACTGTCTCAGAGGTGCAGAACACACCAGAATACAGCTCAGCTTGCCAAGTCCATAACTAGTGAAAGAGCAAGGAAAATGATTGCCTGGCATTATTCTCCATGAATGATAAAACGAGGAATACAAATTAGTGTTCAGTTGCTCACGTTGGGTTTTAGTTTTAAGATAACACTCTAAAGCAGCAGTTCAGGATGCCCCTTAAAGAAGGTCACATTGTCCTATTTACAGGGAAGTTGCTGAGATAGAAATCAAAAGGCTAAGCTTTAGTAACTAATCAGAAACTAGTGCAATGGAAATGACATCTGTTAACTGATATTCAGCAAAACATTAGAAACAGAAGTCACCAAAAATGTGCACTTCTTCATAAAGCCAGATGCAGCTGCAACGTGACAGCAGGCGCATGAAAGATGCTGCACGAGGTGACATGGGCCCCTGATAAGGGAGCAAGGAGGCGATGGCAGGGGAATGCCACCACCTGAAAACACCAGCAAGTAATGCACTCCGGGGGCTCAGTGTGTAATACTGACTTTTAAGGATGCTTTCAAAGATGGTAAATGGCCATTTTGGTTTAAATTCCAGCTGGCTTCACATGGGGATTGGGCCTCTGTTAATGCCTTAGGGAAAGTCTTCTCGCAGTACCCACAGCACATTCACTGCAGGTTTTAGACGATCCACTTCACAACATAGCTAGTCTGGAAATCTGTGTTTTTCCCTCTCACTGAATCCCACAAAATTCCCTACTTAGAAATTTAGCTTTTTGTCTCCATTTTGTTTGGAGATTTAAAGGTTTGTCTCATCACTGAGCTACTAGCAAAATTAATTCAGGGAATACAGTCATAGCTGGATCAAAGCCAAGGAAATAATGCATTCACTTGTAGTGCCACTTGCGTCCAAGAATTTCAAGCACTTTCCAAACAGCCGTGAATTAAGACCGAAGCCCTGGTAGCCGAGGCTGCTGCTTGCCTCTGGCAGGAGGAAGGCAGAGGGAGGCATCCTCAGCTCTGCAGCATGTCTGGGGCAGCCGCGGGGAAGAAGCCAAGTTTCTTGGCCCCATGAAAAGAAAACCTATTCCACAGTCCCACTTCTGCCCACTTCAGCAGAGGATGCAGCTCACAGGACTTTACTTTTTCTGGGAACACAGGACACTGAACTCAGCTTCTCCTTACTGACAGAGGGTGATAGCGGGGCTGTTTTCTGTGCTGCTAAATGTAGACCTCTTTGCAGCCTCAGGGAGAGAGCAGGAGAAGGCTAATGGGGTTTCTGTTCTTGCCTCCTTTGTTTCATTTCTATTTACTAAAGTAGCCTTCCAGCGATTGCTCTTGTACTAAAGTGTATGACCTCCAAGTTGGGGACCTCAGCACAAGAGCTTACTATTTTTGGATGTGCATTTGTGCTTGCGCACAGGCAATTGCTGGAAAATTTAAGCACACACAGAATATACAGTGCATCACTACAGTGAACAACGCCTACTGATGCACCTTGACTTCAATCCAGAAATCCCAGCCGGCAGGTGAGACTGGCCTTCTGACAAACTGCTCCACTGGAGCCTTCCCCCCAGACAAGCCCAGACCAGCAGTTATTTTTGCCTTTCGCACGTCACATAAAGCCCAGGGGCTCATGCAGCAACAGCGTCTGAAGTCAGGCCCTGAAGTCAAAAGGTCTCCATATCCAGCCTTGGGGTTTCTGCCCAAGCCAGGAGTCAGCAGACCCGGCTGTCTTTGCTGTCAGGGTCAGTAAATCCCCTTCTCCAGGGAAGGCTGGTAGATCCAGACCCATTCTCTCTTCTTGGTTCCAGGAAGGAGATTGCCAAATCTTGTTCCAGAATATACAAAACTATTTTGTTCCTTACTACTCACTGCTTCCAGGGCTTTCTCCTACCTGTCTTCACTTAGGAATCTCTCTCACACCTTCCAGGCTAGGCTACAGCCTCTCCATCTGCAGCCCCTCGCCTGTCTGGGCTGCAGACGGAGAGCAGATGGTTCTAATTGGCTGCGTGGTTACAGATAAGGAAGAATTAGGCCTTTCTTTACAGCCTCTTTCCGGACAGTTACTCCATGAAACATACAGATTCTGTCTCCCTATTTGCTTATTTGGATGTACAAATATCAAAGAACACTTCAGCCGAAAACGTAATTGTGGTACCCTCTCCAGCTCCACCTGGAATATCTTGCACACCTTGTAGCTGGGAAGATCCACTGGCAAAAATGTCTGCACAGGCTGCCAACCCAAGTATGTAACCTAGACTCTGCAACAGATTTTGAGAGGTCATAATAAAAATCTCAGTGATTTTTTTTTTTTTCCATCACTATTAGGCCCAAGCAAGTTAAAGTCATGCAATTGCACCTCTGCTTGTGGCAGAGCTGGCGACATCCTTAATCACTTGGAACGCTCCTTCCTGAAAAGCCATTTTTCTTCTGTCACCAAGGCAGAGCTGCAGCCTCCAAAGACACTCAAGGTGCACACTGCTCAGTTTATGAAGCAAGCTGTGAAAAATGTGGGTGCATGGCCCTCAGCTCCAGAATGAGACCGTTCTTAACCCTAAAATGCCACAGCAAGAGACCTCTGCACAGCGAACTTCATGTTGTCTGTTTGATCAGGAAATAATGATCAGCCCTAGAGGACCCTGGCACAAGCTCACATCCACAGCCATCCACTGGCTGGAGTTATCACTGCATGTTTGCTCAGCCCAGCTCAAACTCTGCCTTAATCCTCTGAGTTTACACAGCTCTCTGAGATCTCAGAAAGCACGTAGGGAAGGGGAGGTTGGGGTTGTAAATACCTTTCATACAGAGGGAACACTTAAAGAACCTGAAAAAAGTGCAAAAACCACACAGCTAGATGGAAAACCTCAAGCGTGCTGCTGGGGTGCAGAGGACAAAAATAACACCTACAGTTAATAAAATAACTACCCTTAGCCCTCAAGCATTAGTTCAAAATGCAGCCCTGGTGCGAAATCAAGTCCATTACAATCCCCTGTCCCCAGGGCTCATGAGACACTGCAAGGCTCAGACACGCAGCCAAGGACTGGTTACCCTCTGCTCCTGCCAGACTACCTCTGCCGACTTTAGAAGATTATATGGGCTGATTTCCCAGAAGGGAAACAGCCTCCAGCTTCTCTCTTCACAACAGCACTTATTCCTTAAGTTGGGGAACATGAAATATCCCACTGAACATCAAACAGGAGAAGGATCCGTGCAAAGGAAATAGAAAAACCCGACTGCTGTCTCTAAAACTGACCCTGCTTGTCCCTGTTTCTGCCTCCAGCTTCTCTCAGCAAAATTGCAATGGAAAAGCCCCCGAGGATCTAAGCACCATCTATCCTTATATCAACTTTATCATGCAATTAGCAGTAGGGTTGTCAAATGGGTTTGTTTAATAGTTCAGGGAAAGATCCTGGCTCAGAGAGGAACTGAAACAGATTTACTTTTAATTAGGCTACTTTTAAAATATTCCTGTTGACATGATACCCAGTTTTTAGAGCAGCTACATAGAAAACAAATGCTGACTTACTATTCTTGTGCTTTTTAAGTAGACAGAGCACATTACAGATACAGACAGGGCCTCTACTAGGGGAAATCTACTGTCCATTCAGTTGCATAAAGGTGACACAGGAGACAGTAATTCAAATGGAAAGATAATATTGGAGATATACATGGAAAAATACATGAAAGAAATTAACTTTAAGGCAGGGATTTGAAGATGAGTCTGTAGAGAGTGAAACCACTGCAAGAACAGCAGCCAGCACAAGAAAAGATAAGTAGCCAACAGGCAAATGAAATGAGGTGAATAATAAGGAGAGGAAAAAGGAATGGGATAAGAGGTAACTTTACCAGAGGGTATCAGGTAGGACCACACCAAGGTGATTGAATTTGAACTCAACATGGTGAACAGGCAGCAAATGCAAGTGAAGATCTTAAAAGTGAGCAGGAGCACACATCAGTGGTGGAAGAGGAGAAGTTTGAGAGCTACGGGATAGAAGGAGCACACAGTGAGGGCAGCGCAGGGGAAGGAGCCGTGGCAGCAGGACTGGCACACAGCTCGGCACAGCAGCTCCTTGCTGGAAGCCCTGCCTGGCAGCCGGCCAGCCTGGCTTCGCTCTCCCCGGAGCTCAGGGCACTTGGGGAGGCCGTCTGCTGGCATCTCCAGCCGGGAGCCTGCCATTTGCACGGATGAGGAAGTTCTCACTTTTCCTGTAATATAACACACGTTTGTTTTACTTTCCTGCCCTCCCTTCTCCCCCACTGCGAACTTCACTAAAAATGTAACTCAAGCCCCTAGCCTTTCAGCCAAAGCCACTAAAGCTTTTTTAAAAGGGAAAGAAAAAAAAGAAAAAAAAGTGTAGATTTGAAGTGACTCTCTTGCTTTGACCCTACATTCAAGCAACGCAATCAATATCAATTAAAATGATTGCAAATGAAATCCGTGCTTGTTTAACCTTAGACCAATTCTCCTTTCGTAGCTGACATATTCCAGATGAATTTGGGTCTTGCTTTTTAAAATGCATCACGTTTGCTCTGACCCTGCCACATGTTTAGCTCAAGAGTAAGATGACTTTTTGACAGGACAGCTTTGGAAATGTTAAGACATTTGAAGCTGCCACTGGTTTGCAGGTTTATGATACATGATTTAACTTAAAAATAAAAGTGGATGAACCAAGAAACTCACTATAATTGAAACAGTCAAATTTATTACCAGAGGCTGCGTGCCTGTCACCTGTGAAGACCAAGCTGCTGGTACTCTGCTAAATGCCCACTTGTTATGTCTCCCAAGAATTAAGACCTTTGCTGCTAGGACCTTGAAAACACCGTACCAAGTGGAGGCACCTTGGACAGACATTACTTCAGCACAACGTAGCCAACGATTACAAAAGGAAGGCCAATGTCACTCTACTTTTAAATGCATTTCAATTCACAATGATTTTACAAGGCTTTGATCACTCTTTCTGCTTGCACGAGACCTGAATAAACAATAATAAAGTGCTGAGCAGTAATTGTTTTAAAAAGCTGGGGAGAAGGCGGCTGGTCCTGTTCTCTTCCTTCTCAGTTACTCCAAGAAAAAAACCCAGTCCTCTCCCTCCACGGTAGTATCAAGTACTTGGAAACAGAGTGTTTTAACAGTAACGTAGGGGACAAGAAAAGTAAGAATGTATACAGCAAATATCTTCTCTTTGGTAAGAGGTCATGGAAATCTGCATGAACGAGAACGTAAGGCTGTCCATGTTTTTGGCATAAACCCTTCTCCACCACCAGTCATTGGGGAGATGGATACACAAAACCTACTGTTTTAAGCCGCACTCTGCGAGCTCAACAGGAAGCCAGCCGTGGCTTTCTCCCTCTCCTCCAATTTCCTCTGCAGAGCCTGCGGGCGCCTCACTGCAGAGAACTGCACCCGTCTTCCTCGCTACCTACTAGCAGACATACTGTACAGCTATTAAAACTCCCACAGGTGCTTGCTGTCCATCAGAAAGGAAATGATCCCATTTTAAGCCATCAGTATTTCCTCTAGTGATGGCAGTAAATGCCCGACGAGTGCTCACAGAATTACTGTCAGCGGAAAGTGTGTCAGAGAGCAAGGGAGCTTAAATGATTGAAGGGAAGCCGGGGCACCATTTTCAGGTAGATGAAATGAGGCATATTGCAAGCCCAGCCTGCCCAGCTTTTACAGGCTGCAGGAGTGCTGAAAGGCGCTGCTGTTCGTGCTCCGCAAGGCCAACCTGCCCAGCTTTCACAGCAGATAAAAGTACGTTTCGGCTGAAGCTGCTTTCAGCCAGGACCGGCAGCTCAGCCTGCCCAGTTTATGTAGCGTATGAAGGAGCTGGAAAAGAGCTTGTGCTTATCTGACAGCACCTACTTCAGCTTATTTGAGCAGCATCGCTGCACGGCTGGGTCCAAATGCTGAGCGCAGAGCGTGCACCTCCTGCAAACTCCCATAGTCTCAGTGAGGACCCCTCTCGAGAGGGAAGAATTAGGGTGGCAGCAGCACCGCACGCTGCCCTCGCGTTCCCCAACATTTCACAAGTAACAGGGCTGTGCGTAACACCTCCATTTTAAAGAATGTGATCTGGGGAACATCAATCTCAATTAACTTCCAAAGGTATCCAGCGAGTAATCGGCACAGTCAGGCACGCACTCCAGGTCCAGTGTTTTGGGGACACATTCCTCAAGTGTGCCAATACTCAATGACACTGCTGGGCCCACGCTGCTGATAGGCAGCAATCACAAGCTTGTTTACAGAGCAGCCTTTAAACAGCCTTTAATCTGAACTAATTCCCCTTCTCCCCATATTATTTAAACAGGCACTCATATTGAATTCAAACAGCTCTCACTGAGTGACGGAATTAGGACCTGAAGAAGCAGTTCCTTGCTTTAAGCCAGATGTGGCCATTTCATCACTCATTTCCAACCTTGCCAGGAAGGCAACTCAGCCCCAAGTCCCCAGCGGCACCAGCTGGCCCCAAGCTGCCAAGGGAAAAGCCATGAGGGACCTACCAGCACAAACTGGTACAGCAGCTGGATGTTTTCACTGTTACCAATTTTCAGCTAAACTAGTCAGAAAAAAAAAAAAAGCACTGTTGAGTAAAAGATGCCTCCAACCTATTTGTCACTATGGACAGGAATGCTTAGAAATACTGGCGCTCTCTTTAAAACTAATAAAAAAAGGAGAAGACACAACTGTTTCAACCTCTGCTGAGAGGAGGATGTCATGCTTCCGTGAGCTGGACTCTGGAAAAGGAGTTGAGCCAACCTGAGGCTGGGCAGATGGACTGGGCATATGGCTCATTTACCAAAGGCAGGAGCCTAAATTGGTCTCCTCCATCTATACTTCTGCATTTAAAGTTTTCATCTTCATAGTGCAAATTATCTAACAACTACATTATGACTGCACTGACTACCATGCAAATAATTTCATACTTGAGACTTAAAAGATATAGCTATACCATTAGGTAGCTTGATCTTAAATTCAAGAATCTCCGGCCTGATTTCTTAAGCAATTCAAAGCTTCCACCCACTAAACACAAATGCAAAGTTTTAATATATTTTCCAGGATTCCTGATTCAGCCACACGCGTTATCTCCACTTATTTTTTGGTACATACTTTTAAAACATAGCCATGAAAAATGTACTGCTCTTAAGGCAGTAGCACCTACAGAATGAAAGCTCCAGACGAATCTCCCACGTGGTGACAGCCTCAAACACGTTCACTCTGCAAGTAGCTGTGGACGTTTTGAGACTCTGCCTCCAGCCTACGCTCTTTATTACCACCCTCCTAGGAAGGGTGCCATTCCTAAAGACGCCGCAGAAGAGGTATGAATGTTCTTCAGCAACAGCAGAGCAGTCTGCAAGCTTAGCTTAAACTGCAGTTTGACACAGCTTGCGCAAAGCTGATGAACATTGCGCTGAAGGAGATGAATGCTCGCAAATTCACTTCTGCCAACTCTACTGTAGGGGTGAGAGTCTCCAGAAGAAAACCCAGCCATATCCTGATCCCTGGTGCTGCATGATAAATTAATTCATGGTTAAGCACTATGACACTAGAGGCATTTTTTACCAACTCTGCAGTTGCCCTCAGTGGTAGGCAACAATTTTCAGTTCAGCTGTCATGAGGTCTAGAATGTGTATTAAATAATTAGTCCTCTGGTAGTTTATTTTGGCTAGGAAACAAATGGGAAGAAATATAAATGATCTAACAATAAGAAATATGTAGAAGCCAGCCATCTCCAGAAACAGCTGCCCATAGCATATTACTTCAACCTAAGGGGATGAGCAAGGTGACTTCTAGCAGGAAAGAAATGCCTTTCTAAATGTCTAAATGTCACATACGCTAATGAACAGGCCAGGACACTGCATCTGTGCCACCCTTGTCACCCTTGCTCCTCCTCAAACATGCTGCTGGAGAAATGTAATGTACAACAGAGGTCTACAGCTGTCCGTCTCGCCAGCAGCTATGTTCTCCCACGTCGAGCGGCTTAGCACACCACGTGCTTGTGGGCAGCTCATCTATAACTGGTTTGCTAGAACAAACAAGCAACCAAATGTTTCCATATATCCTTAGGGCTTTCTAGAATAGTTCCAAATATTCTGGTATCTGTGTCAGGAATGCAACATTCCTCTATTTCCTAGGCAATCGCTGAGAAAGAGGAAAGATACACTATAGTCACAGGCAATTTTGATGTATTCTATGTTACAAAACATTTTCAGTCAGAGAGCTCAAAGGTCATTAACAGATTTTCATATGTTCACAGACAGCAGCAATTTCAAGCTCTGTAATTTTAAAACTGCATGTCAGTCTCTCAATTTCCAGCTGTTATTTCAACATCAGATAATGAACACAATGCAAAGGTTACACAATCACTTGAACCAGCTTATGCTGTAGATCCAGTCACACAAATTGTTATTAAATTCTAATTACACATATATTATTTTACAACTCTTATTAGAACAGCAGGGTAAATCTTCTTTTATAAAGAGATCAACAGTTTAGGAAAAGAGGCCAGAAAGGTTATTCTTTTAATGTTGCCCCTCTCTCCCTCCATCACCTAAACCACTGCTGATTTATGAGCCTCAGAAACAAAGCTGCACCTTGTTAACACCACACCAATTGGTGCACATACAGCTATCAGCCCATATTTTGCTTAAGTGCTTTATAGATCCCTAACATATAGACATTGATGCCTACTTAAAATAATCGTCTTTGATCAGAGGAAAAAAAAAAAGCATTTAGTGGTTACCCAGTGTACTGTCTGAATACGGTCCTGTTTCTTTCTTTATACAATTGCTTTGAAACTGAGAAGCACCCTCCAAAACTTAGAGATTTCTCCTAAGGAGAGTGGTGTTACCTAAGCTAAAGCTTTGCAAGACGTCAGGCTTCCACAGAGGGGATTTTTATTTTATTTTAATTTTGGACCAGAAGAAATCATTGTAATCACCTGATCTGACCCTCTTATCATGCAGCCAAGTGAGCAAAATCACCCAAGTGTGAAGTGGTCTTTGGGAAATTTTGGAAGTGCGCTAGCAAACTACCCCATTACCAAATAAGAAAATCAGCAAATTATGTTTTGCTCTTCCCTCTCATTTTTTCCTCTCTATTTCCAGGCAGTGCAAAGTGTTACCCACTCTGGTTTATTCTGCCCAAATCCAGCTGTCAGTCACACAGCATGTAACCTCAATGGGAATTGAAGAATCTCATCCCCAAGATTCAGCTTTGAAGCCGGACGGACCAGCAATGTCCCTTTGTGCGAGGTCTCCTGCGGTGACAGCAACGCTACCCTGGCAGAGTGATGTCTCTCTAATCCCCAGCGCATCCTTAGCCAGCAATGAATTTCACACTGGGAAATTCCATGCTTTGACATTAAATAATTCCAGCTGGGATTTTCAAAGGATAAGAGATAGGAGTCCAATCCCACCACATTCCAATAGGAAGCCCTTAAGATTTGGTTTATTTTCTTTTTAAAAAGGAAACCCATATTTCATTCTCATTTCCATCCCAGTTTCCCCTGGGAGATGAAATTGAAAGCAAGGAACAGAGGGAAGGGCAGTGCTAATGGGAAGGCAGATTTTCATGAGACTGACAAATGACAACACTGATTCTTGGGTACAGCACTTTGCAACATGCGATACAAGAAGGAACAGATAAATCAGGACATTCGTTAATGTTCCTGAGAGAAAGGAGGATTTGTACTTTTGTCTGGTTAGTCTCACTTGCCACTAAGGACGAAGTAACCAAGCAAACACTCCACCAGCACGGCAGACAATTAAAGCTCAAGAGCGAACAAAACCAGCAAGCTTAGAGAGGAGGACATGTGCAGAATCAGAATGCTGCGATCCACTTATCCAAGCATGTCAAATAAGGCCTCGGGCAGGCAGAGCTGACAGGACAATAACCCACTGCAGAGACAGACCTCAGCAGAGCAGGTGCCGTCAATCAGTCCTCCTTGCTGTCGCACCGAATCCTGAGCGAGCAGTACAAGTTTTCACTGGCTTTGCCACTCTTTCCATTATGTTTAGAGGATTTGGGTTTCCCCTTACCCAAGCGGTTCTAAGCTGGGCCTCTTTGCAACTGCTTCCTCAACCCATGCTAAACTACACTTAGTTTTCAGATCCAGAAACCTCTATCTGCACTTCACAGCTCTGAAATCGAAGGCTGGCCGGTCTGTAGGACCTGTTTTCTTCCTGTGTGGAACAAGGCTTTACCAGAGACTAGAGAAAGGGGCATTCATGCAAAGTTTTCCATTTGCTGCTAGCCCTCAATTTTGAAATGCAGTAGGGAATTCACACATGATACAGAGCAGCAACTTTCATCACTGCTAACCCACTCAAATTAGTTAAGAGCCCTTGTACATCTCACAATTCACATCTCTGAGGGCTTAACTTCGCTTCTCATTTACTGTTCATGGCACCTTGCTAATGGTAAACATCACAGAGCAAGAAATACAGATGTAGCACACTGTTTGTTCAAATGGGCATTGCCCTTTGGCAAGAACCAGAAGACCCAGTCAATGTGGGGAGAGTTAAGACAGAACAGGTGCAACCGGAGACTCTGGAGAACAGCCTGCATGGAAGCGGCATTTCTTGTGATTACTTCTGTCTTGTAGCTCTTAATGAGCCACATCACAACTGACATCTCCACCAGCTATCTGCTTCTTTAGGTAGATAACCAGAAACAGAAAAGCTGACATGGCAATTATATTATACACACACACGCTACCTCACAACTCTCACTGCTGCAGCAGCACAAGCAATGAAGAACAAGCACATCCTGAATTCTCATCCAGGTTCTAACACCAATTCTCAATGCAATCATATGTGAGAGATCTAGTTTAAAAATTGTTTTAAAAAGCGCTTATAAAATCAGGTAAGAGTTGCAGCACATCTCTCTCAATAGTGTTATGATACAAAGAATTTTCAAGATGAAAGAGAGCTACAAAAGCATTTCACAACTACTGTTTATTAATAAAGCTCTAATCCCCATCACAGTTGTAACCCAGGAGGCTCTTGGTGCCCACCTATTCCCATGGCACCCGAGCGGCGTGACCCCACGTGTGAGCACGAAGCCCCTAGCCAGGCGTAGCGGGGACGTGCTCGGTGGTGGCATGGCGGGCATCCTCTCTGCCACCTCCATCTCGGGAGGCTGTTGCTAAGCGACAAAGTGCCGCCGAGATCTGCAAAATCCTCCAGCTCTGCCCACCCCGAGCACCTCGGCCCTATTCCCAAACACAGCACTCAACAGGCCGCAGCGTCTCTCTTGTACCCCTTGATAATCTTGCTTTTATGTGTAAAGCAGCTCTTATCAAGGAATTCAGGGAGCCCTATGATAGGAAAAACTGCAGTTAAAAAGATAGTATCAAGAATACTACATTTCAAAAAGCAGATAAAAGGGCAGAAAGGGAAATTTCACACATCAGACCAGAAGTGCTCACTAAAGCAGAAAAGGTTTTAAAACACAGAAGTTTCCAGGTATTGGTTTTCACTGAAGATATGGATTTCCCAAGGTCCTCACCATGACTGAGCAAAATCGTAAGTGTTAGTTCTCAGGTTTCAGCAGGATCTGGAAAAGCAGGTGACTGAGAGACCAGCACCCTTTTTGCAACAATGCCAGAAGCAAATATCTTCTCAAAGAGATGCAGACTGACAGTATAAAGGCTTTAAAACCCAGGAAGACCAGCTTAAACATCCACCCATCCCACAGAAGGCAGCAACCTGGGGAGTACAGGGCCATGTTAAAGTAACGTGTGCTTAACAGTAGTTCATCCCCCATCTCTCTCCACACCCATCCACACATCACTCTCTTGTTGATATACATGAGGTTTGTGGCTTTCAAAGCCCATTAGGGAAAGCCTTCCTCTAGGAGAAAAAAGAAGAAGAAAAAAAGCATCCTAAGAAGGTGAAAGTTCTTTCATAATTGATAAACAACATCACCATTTGGCTTTCACCAGGCCTTTTTCATTAGCAATTCTTAAAGCACAACACAAAGGGAATCAGCATTTTGACCTCTATTTTACAGAATGAGAAATCCACAAATACAAACCAACTTGCTGGAAATCAACCAGCCAGTCCTCTGGCAAATCTAGGATGAGAATCTACATCTCTCAGCTCCTAGATGATACTGCGCTCCAGGAAAGCCAACCAACAAACATCGAAATCTCCTTCTGACACTAGAAAGGATTTCATGCTGGTGGTAGAGAGTATATTTTTCTAGGACACACTAAATGCAAACACAGATATTAGCTACAAAGGAGGCAACAAGTGGGATTTGTACAGCTTCAACCTTCTATCCTTGCGAGTGTTAGATAAAATCAGCTTGAGAATAGCGCGACAACATGATCAATACATTAAGTCAAGCTGTTTGTTACCAGAAGAGTAGAACTGGCAGCTCTTCTTGGCTTCTGAAATATGACACATAACCTGGCCTTTCTAATGCGCTACTTTGGATGGCACCCAAATCCAGCACCATCTGGCTAGCATGGGCATATGTATACAAAGAGGACAGCAGAGACTCCTGGCTGACAGATAAAGTGACATATCAGTGCAGCAACATGGACTTTAAACCTCTTCAGAGTTTGCAAAGCCAGCTAAGCGCAGTGGAAACAAGACGCCAGTTAAGTGACTTCAGGGCAATACGAGGGCTGAGAATTTTTTGTACCCACGAGATCCCGGTAAACATTTGTTTTGTTTGTAGAAACCATTGCCAATGGTACAAAAATATGCAAAATGCTTCTCCTGGTATAGATTCGAAGCGGAGGGTATCACATTTCCTCCCCTGCCCCAAAGCTAATCCCTAAATTCAAAAGCCTGATTTTTCCACCTCTGTTTTTACATTCGCTCTTGCATTGACGCTCTCCTGGCATCACATGGCAGTCAAAACCAACATGTTATTCCATGGCTCAGAGTTTCTTAAAGCTTGGCCTCCCAGCTATGGCACAGGCCACTCCTTCCTTCTCTCCTGCTACTAGGACACAATGCACAGATTCTTGTAAATTTAGTTTCTAGCATTTAAGTGATCATTTGGCAGTAAGGAAATGAGAATACTTAGGTAACAGCACAAATAGCAATCTATCCAAGAGAACAAGTGGGATGTCTCGTGTCACATCTAACATCCAATTCTGCATTCACCTACGTGGTTTTATGTAGCTGTTAACTCCACTGAGATATGGAGAGTCACAGTGGTGGAGAAGAGAGAACAATCATGAACTCAATTTATGCCAACTCAAAAAAACCCCAGGAATTACTGAGGAATCCAACAAAACGGCTATTACAGTTTAAGAAAACACAGACCCACCTATCCATCTTGTGCTCTTTCTGAAGGTTAGTGTCCCAAAACCAGGAGACACAAGAGAACACAGGCTAGCCTGATATGATCACACTGTGGATCCATTCAAATGAGGAATCCTCTGATACACCAAAACCCCAGCTGTGTCAAGGTTAGGGGATTAAAAGAAACTTTAAAAATGTAGCTGTCATTTGGGAGGAAGCTATCCCCAAAAATGTGATCAAAGGTTCCCAAATCATCCTGGTTTACATTTAAAGTCATAAAGCTTGAAATCTAAACAAATCCCTTACTAAATGAGTTCAAAGGGATTTCTTAACTGTCCATGCCTCTGGGTCTTCCCATTGATTTCAGTCTCATAGTGATATTTTTTCCCACATAGTGAATGCTTTTTTCCTTGGAGCACATTAAAGTGTGGCTTCAGAAAGCTGAGGGAAACAGAAAGCACTGTCACAAACACAAATCAAGAGACTGACAACTCATCCCTGGATATCCAAAATTTCAAAGTCACAGAGACCGGAACATATCTTCTAACGAACATGAACATGCCAAGTAGGGGTGACTCAGAGTGATCGTCCAAAGCAAGGTAGTCACTTTTAAATACTGAAACCCACCAGACTCCCACATACCATTCTCAATTCTTTCATTTAAAGAGTGAAGGCATCTAACAGTTGGTCCGTGTCTTTCCTCTTTGCTGCTATACTTGACAGCATCACACAAGCCCATCTGACTGTTTCCTGTCTGGCATTACAGTACAAAACACTGCAGGTAGACCCTGTGTGGTTTTCAATCCTGAAGTTTTTAACCAAGCACAGCAGAAAGTCACTTCCTCTGCACAAAAAGAGCATCTGACAAAGAAATTCCAAGAGAATGAGGAACTTCGAATAAGAACAGTCTTCAGGAACTCTGAAGATAAACACACCATTTTTCTACATAATTTTCCTTTAGCATTGACTATCCTCCACTATCCCAATAGATTGTATGTTTATTATGCCTTCTCCAAAGATGCCACAGGGAAAATCTTTTATTCTTGTTTTAAATTCTCTTGCAAAATTTTTGTGAAAGTTTCATGCATGCGTTAAAATACTGGAAGTTCATTAGCTATCAATCCCAATTACTTCTATTGCAAGCAACAAAGAACGAACTTTGATTTTTTTTTTTCTTATTAATCCAACAGTTCAGGTGAACAATAAATAAGTATGTACATTTGGCAACAAACAAATAATAAGCTTTTGTAAAAAGGGTCTTAAGGTTTACAGGCCAAACTTAACAGGAGTCATGAGCTTTGGAGTTAACCGCTTGTTCTGGTCTTGATATTTTAAGCCATTAGCAAATCTGTTTGATAATTGTAAAACAAATGGGAAAAGAAATATGTAAACAGTTCTAAAACAGAAGTATTTTACACAAAGTAGTCAAATCCTGTTCTAGGCCTGACCTGCTTTTCATTCACAGAGATCAGCTGGCTTTACAGAACAAGCCAATTATCCCTTCCTCAACGTTGCAGGTGATAAAACTCCCATTGAAGTGCCTTCTTCCAGCTCCAGCCCTTAACACCTAATCTCTGGTTTCAGCATCCCAGAGCTTGCCTCAAGCGTGAACCATGACACGTGGTGCAGTGCTTCCTTCCAGAGCCAAGGAACACAGGGCCAAACACATGGAGAAATGGCCCCACCACTGCCCCGCACAGCGCCGAGCCTGCACCACACCGCTGTCCCCATGCAAAGGTTTCATTTAGGCAACTTCCACTAGCTTTGCCCTCACCGTGCACTTGCTACTGCCCCTTATCTAATCTTACTTTATGGTACTTCACAGTATCACAGGTCTGGCATTTAAAGCATTTGAAAGAAAAACAGACTGCAGAAGCACCCAGTGAGATTAGAATTAAGGCGCTAATTGTCTTTGCTGGCCAGTGAGGAGGTGGTGGTGCAAAGGCCAGCGCTTTGCTCTGGCTAGGTCCCTGTCCCCGCTTCTTGTCCCAGCTGTGCCTTGACCTGCTGAGCATGACCTTGGGAAAGCCCTTCTCCTTCCTTCCTGGCCGAAGGGGCAGTGCAGTCACCTGTGGGACCACTCGGAGTGGCTTTAGCAGTCCCTGACGCAGCACCAGCTCAAACATTTGGGAAGCAGCATGATGGACTGGACCAGTTTGCTGACCCAGTTCACAAGGTGGGCACAGAGACAGCAGTACTGACACCATGCAGCTGGCAGCAGAACTTGAGAAGCGGACTACAAGGTGTCCATGACTGCCTCAGTCAGCAAAGTCACTGAAAAATTTTTAAACAAACGATACCCTGAGTTCAAGTTGAAACATACTCTGTGATGGAGGAATGAGGAGACAGAAAACACAAAGGGGAACTGTAAAAGAAAGAGTAAGCCCCTTCTCCCTTTAGCACACCAAAATAAAAATAATCAGAAAAAATAAATTAGCATTTTAAGAGGATGGCAAGGGATTCATGAGGAAAAAACCAAAATCATTAAGTTCTATTCAGGTGTTAAAACTTCTAAAACTTGGTAGATACACATATCAGGCAACTGATACAAAAATGCACATAGAAACCCCTGATACATTAAACTCACACAACAGTCTCAAAGCCCCTTGCTTGCATTAAACCAGCCCCCATTGCCTTCTGTACTTTTACACAGTTAAAACAACGCACCTCAGTCATAAATAATTTTAAAACCCAGTGCTATCAATGAAATACTAATTCCCAGGACCCAAGTTCACTTTTTGTTTCTGAAGAACCACTAATTCTTAGGGGTCTTCTGTTCTTTGACATTACCTTCCTCAGTTGGTTTCCCTGTCCTTTTCTATTTACTGGATTACAAACATTTTGGAGGTTTGGAAAGCACAGTATTTAACATTTTATAGAAACATCTGCCAACAGAGCTGCTAAACACTCTTGTAAGAGAGACAGAGATGTTTATTTAGACATGCTGCTGACGTTTCCTGTTGCATTTTGATCCTGAGGCATATGTAGTCCTTCCAAACAATTTAGCATGTACTGTGGAAGCACAGTTCTCAGAGAAGTGCAGTTGAAAGTAAGAGAGATTGAAATTTCAGGACCATCGAAGGAAAACAACGACCAAAGCTCCTGCCAAGGCTCCAGGCAGAACAAGCACCTACAAGAAAGGCAGGTACAATGCTCCTAGAGTACCAACACTGGAAGAGCACCAAGGTTGGGGACAATTTTGTGACTGGCTTGAGTGACACTAGTTACACTGGCAGGCACCACAGGACGGCGATGTGCAGTGGCCTCCTTTCAAGCTGGCCACCCCATCCACAGGACACCACCACAACAGCCTGCATTAATAGAAGGTGCAAAATTCACACTTCGTGGCACTGCAGCAGCACCGCAGGTGTCCTCAACCACGTGCTACTCCCACAAGCAAGCTACTCATCCCCGTGCCAAGCTAGCTCAGTTATCCCTTTAGCTCTGAGAGCCTCAGCACTGAAGGATGCACAGGTGTGTCCTTAATGCTCTGGATCTGTGATCTCTGCTAGATTTAATTACAGTGGCTGAAAGAGCTATCATCTGACCCCTCCCTGCCCTTCTGCTGGAATTTACCACTCCACAAGTACAGCTGATAGAAGAGAGCTTATCCAGCACACAGCCCCTGCGGTTCATAACCTGATGGATTACTGTAAACTATAAATTGATCACAGTTAAATCACCTTCAGCTGCTGCAGCAAAATCCCACAGGGATAATGAATCTGCATCCCTAGTCTCTCTGCCTTTGTTTCTTATCTGTTAAAAGAAGAGTAACCCTTCATTACAAAGTTAAAACCATTATGTTGGCCTAAAGAGTTTTCAGACAGGCTATGTAAGTACTTAAGGAAAAGAGTGATTTATTCTACAGCCAATGAGGAAAAAACCACAACAACCACCAGCACTACAACAATCTGAAGGAAAAAGGGAGAGTCCAAACTCTATGCTTTTGACATCTGATCCCTAAAAGCAAAGGATAATACTTTCAACAACAGATTATGAATCTGTGTACACAGAAAGGATTAATGCAGCTTGTTGGTTACAGAGATGAAGGAAATAAAAAAAAAAAAATTAAAAAGAGAACTGTGAATTAAAGCTAACCACACAAAAATTAAGGTGTTTATTAAGGGCTGTAGACTTAAAACAAGCAAGCAAAGTACTTGTGTGCAGCAGAGCCAATCTTCTACTCCAGCTGAATTAACTCACTCAGCAGTGCGGATTTCATTCTCCCCCCAAAGAATAATTTTGCAGAAGTACCTGTTTTACCTTGAGTTGGGGGTCTAGAAAACAGTGAGGAAACAGGATTTCATTGTGCTAAGACCCCTGTAACCTCCTCATGGGGAAAAAAAATGGATCTTTGCCTGCAAAGCTTGATCCTGCACAGCAATACATGTGCCACAGACTGTCTCTTCTTCTGATGCATTAAGTGATTTGTGTAAATAACCATGCTGGTTACCCCCATCTGGTTTCCATAGGGAAGCATTTTAACTGTGAAGAACATAAAGACGAAAACCTGGTATATCGTGAAAAATGCATTTTCGGCAACTACTTTCAACAAGAACCCCCCCTGGAATTTTCTTTCACTTGAGCCTGCTTTAATAATGCTGAGAATCCGCACATATTCGGGTAGAGCAAATTACTCCAATTAAAAAATAAATGGTACTGCTATATCTATCTATGTACTCATAATTACTCTGAAAGAAGTAGATCTTGTGGATTCTTCTTTTGGGTCTAGAGGTTTTAAATTCCTGATAAAGGTCAAATAATCTCATTCAGAAAAGATGATGAAGCTCCACCAGGGTTTGACTGAAAAAGGTCACCAAATCCAAATGCTCTCATATTCTTTAAATAAACTCACAGGGCTTTGCTCAAGTGTTAAGGATATTTAAGGACACTGCAGTAAAATGTAGATACTTGTTTCCAGTCACTCTTACTAGTCAGAGCTTGTATTAAGCGGCTAGAAATCTGAATAAGAAACTCCTACCACTGCACCTTTTCATAAAGTCCTTCTATCATAAGGAGCCGAAAATTCCTGATGCTCTGAATGTGCCACGGTGCCTTATGAGTGAATGGAAAGATCTTAATTTTAAGGGGAGATAAAAGAACAATACACAAAACTCCAGGTCCAAATCTCTTCAACAGATTAAATGGATTAACTAATAAATTAGCACAAACTCAGAGATTCATAGTGCTAAATAAACAGCAAACACTGTTTTAGAAGCAGCAGATGTACTTGCTTAGAAGACCTGATGCACTTGCTTTCACATTAATCAGTTAAGATATACTACTGTATTTTCTTTTTTCATCACAGACACCACTCCTAATAGACAAATCCACAGAGTACAAATAATCTGTTAAATAAATGAAACTGTACATATCCAACTTCAAGAAACACAGGACTCAAATTTGTTCTGTTCAACAACCCCAAGGAAAAAAATCCAGGTAGGTCAGTTCCTAGAGATCACCAACACACAAATGACTAGTTCATAAATTAGTCATATTAGCGGGTTAAAAATTAAACATGACCAACCACCCGAACTGCTGCAGACCACTCTGATCCCAGTGCAGAGCACAGTCAACCAGTTCCAAAACTGCAACTTGAAGTTGCCAACAAGCAGCTTCCTAAATCTGCTTTTCTTCTTCATTCTCTGGCACTGAGTGTCTGGATTCATACCACAAGGTTAATTTACCAAGTGACAAAAAGAGTCAGGGAATCCTGAAAATAGCTCCGTGCTCACCTCCCTGGCAGCAGGGGTAGTTGTATCGCAGAATTTTTGACAAGTTGGTCAGTCAGTCAGTCCAACATACCTTCCCTCCCTGCCTTCTCTCCCCTTGCTGCTTGCTCCTCAGAATATTGCATTTGGGACCTTTCCCTAATATTGAAATACATAATTGGAGGCTGCCTGCGTGGTCCACACACACAGAGTTAATCTCAGCCTTCAGTCAAGGTAAAAATGGGTAAATCACTGGAAGGAAAACACTGAGAAGAGGGGAATATAGATATCGGGAAGGGAATAGTAAAGGAAATAAAGATCCTTCAAACAGCGGGGCTAAGAAGGATGTCTTCTTTTTGGGGGTAGTGCAGCAATTTGATGCACATACAGATCAAGCTTTCATGCGCCATAAAAAAACAAACAAACAAACAAACCCACAAAAAACACACACACCAAACAAAATACCAAACAGATCGGAGCTCTCCAGCAAGTTTGCCCACAGAGAAATCCAGCTGTTGATCAGCCAGAAACAAAGACCCTGTGCAGGTCCACAGTGGCCCCTGTGCAGGGACTGGAGCTGAGAGCCATTCACGTCATCTTCGCAATGTGAGGCAGCAGCAACCCCCATGGCTTAAGATCTCAAACGTTTCTTGTCCGAAAAGCTGTTTCTGGCATAAATTATTTCAGGCACAATTCAAATACCTTCCTCTGAAATCACTTCCAAGAATTCAGAACCAAAAAGCCTCAAGCAGACTCTCAGATAACACCCTCATTTTAAAGAGTGAGTGGAAGTGCAAGCTACCCGCCACGTGAATTATTCAGGAGCCATGTGCGTGGGACTTTCAAGCATTACTTATTGCTGCTGGTGTAGTCCCTTCACCTTCAGGACAGACAACTCTGTGTCTGGCTCAGATTGACATCGAAAGAAAAAGACTCCTTTGTGCTAGAACAGAGGCTCTCTCATGTGGCAAAACTCATGAGCTAAAGAATAGAAATACAATACTATATATAAAAACCAAGATGGTACCAACACCATTACAGACTCATGATGAGAGACGGTGTTTTCTTCTACAGCAAATTATAAATACACAGCAAATTATAAATATACCCCCTACTAACAGCTGGTGTGTCCCTCTTTTTTTTTTTTTTTTTTTTTTTTTTTTTTTTTTTAAATTTATGCCAAACTTAGTGCTTATAAAGACAACTGGTGCAAAATTGGTCAGAGTTTCATCCCGACAGACACATTTCCCCATTAAGCCTTATTAAAACACATTCTGTAATTCAGCCTTTACTCAAGGAAGGTTCTGCCTGCCAGATAAGCCACACATCTTTTGTAATGTGGACAAAAATCCACTAAGAATTAGTCTAAAACCAAACTCATTTCCTCTTCAGGCTTGGGCCAAGATTTGAATCAAGGTCTCTGGAGACAAAAAGACTACAGCATTATAAATCATTACCGATTGCCTATTTTTACACTTATTTGAAATCAACATATGTGTAACATTAAAAAAATTGGAGGGATATTTCAGATTATAATTCAAGAGACAATGGCAAATGGTTGCTTTGAAGGTCTATGAATTGAAAGTTGCTGTTTGCATTCATCAGTGGATTTGTTATAAAACAGAAAAACTGGAATTAATTCATAGCCATTTAATCACAGCAGCCTTGATTCACCTCTCAGCCACAAAACACAAAGGCATTCCATGATTCTGTGTTTCCAGGACTCAAACACCTCGAAATCCCTGGATGAGAGTTAACACCCTTTTATTTCACTAACTGAACTAGTAATTTCACTAAGAAAACAGTCACAGGTGTAGTTTCACATCAACATGCATTATGTTTAAGGGAGTGAGGCTCTTACCACTATTCGCAGGTCTTTTATTTTGCAGGTTGAAAGCTACCCAGGATATACATTAGGTAATCAATTTTAATAATGTAATCATTTCATGTTCAACTCTCATACCTTTTCTGTATCCTGTCATTTCTGATGGGAAAACTGAATCAGACAGCGTCAGACTACACAAGAAGTCAGTAGCCAAGTCAAACCCAGCACCACAATTTTCAGTGATCCCACCTTTAATCTTTGTTCCTTGGGGCATTATCTCTCCAAAAAATTTGGCATACAATGAAAACCACTACCTCAGCATAGAAGACCACCATCAGCAACAAAATAAAGCTCAGTAAAAGTTCTGCCTGGAGGAAGCCACTTAAGTCGGGAAAATGTTGAAAATACTGCTGAGGGGATCCAAGAAAAGGCTCAGCTGTGGAATGGACGCTTCCCGGGGACGACAGCAGCAACGAGGTGGGCTTCATGAGACGGGGTGGCAAAGGAAAAATCAAGTATCGGCAAAGGCCAAAGTCCTCTCTGCGATCTCAGTGTTTCCCAAGCTGTCAGTAATGAGGCTGCTGCTGTCACTTACCCCCCATTCACTTTCTCCCATCAGACACTGATAGCACGCCTGTCACAGCCATCGCAAAGCGGGAGTCAGAGATGACAAATCACAGGGAATACGTGTCAACACAATCAACTGGCCTAAAGACAGACAGCTGGTGCGCAAATTCCACCACAGACAGTATCACTTGTGAAATCATTCCAAGGCATTTTTAGCAATCTCAAGCTCTCAACAACAGCCCTGACTGCTAAAAATAGCCCGCTGAAGACTTGCTCCAGCATTAATAACAGCGCTGGCTAAATTTGAGTCATGACCCACTTGGTGACATGCAAGCAAAACAAGCACAAACCTCAGAGAAGTAAGAGATTAGAGTGCTTAGAGCCCTAGCAATTTTAATGCACCTATATTACAATGTTTTCTCAACAACATTAATGTCAGCTACTAATATATTCCCCTGAAATGCTGGATAGCGAGGCAGGCAGGATCCTCTACAGCTAGATAAAAAGTGAAGGCTCAGATAATTCTTCAGCACAAACATACATCAGTGTAGTTCAATACAAACCCTCCTCACCGCAAACAAAAGGGACCAATGCATCAAAGGTACTAAGTGTCCCCATCTCTCCCATTTCAAAAGTTCCTACCGAGCATCCATCAGCTTACAATATATAACTGCAATATCCTGGACAAAATAGCAACTGCTGCTTCCCCAATGGTTTTGAATCTTCAGAAGCAGCAGCATGACAGGGAAAAAAGAGATCCACTTCCCTTCGGTATACTACTAACCACAAAAATGCACTTTTAGTGAGAGCTGTAGCAGCACCTGCAAGCTGTAACCATTCAAGACCTTTGAGAACAAGATAGAAAAATGGCAAGGGTGCAAAGCACGCTTAAAAATCACATTCCCTGGGCAGCAGCATTGACTCTTCAGGTGTAAGTAAGGACAGAATTCATCCCTGGACTGCTTTAACAGAAAAATCTACTGCCTCAAAATTCCTCATTGCAGGTATACTACCATGACGTAGACTGCTGGACTTGGCTGAATTAATCCCAGACTGAAAGACAGCCTCTTGTTTAAAAAGGTTCAGCTCAGAGATATGCAGAGACGAAGGAGTCATCACAACCCTTGATAAACTGCTACAGTCGTTAATTATTCATACTGGTAAAATTTTGCAGCTTATCTCTAGTCTGAATGTATCAATGTTGTAGCCTTCCAGCCACTGGATCTTGTTACAGTTTTGACTGCCAGACCGAAGAGCCCTCTATTATCAAATTTCTCTTTGCTATACAGGCTGTTATAAATTGTTATCATGTCACCCTTACCCTCCTACAATAAAACAGACAAGAGCTCCTGGAGCCCTTTCCTGCGAGACAAATTTTCTGATTCTTTAACAGTTCTCACGACACTTTCCTGTAGTCTCTCCAATTTTTAAACATCTTTCTTGATCTGCAAGCACCAGGACGGGATACAGCATTCAGGTTACACTTGTACCAATGCCAAATACAGGGCTATATAACCACCTTAGATCTACTCAACTCAGTATTTCCCCAACTATATTTTCAAGGATCTCCCTAGGCTGTAAAAACTCAAGGTCAGATGGTTACCTATCTTGACACCCAAGCCTCTTTCAGGGTAACTATTTCTCAGGAGACAGCTATCCCTCCCTCCATCTCCTCATTATACAGGAAGGGCCCTCATTTTGTCTCCAGAGCACGGCATTCTATTGCATCAGAACACACTGTTCACAAAGCAATCCCCGTCACTCAGGTCCTGTTCTTTATCTTGCACTCCACCTAATCTGTGTGTTATCTGAGGACTTTATGAGTAATGGTTTTATTTCCCCCCCCTAGGTCACTGATTAAAAGAAGTTAAACAGTGCTATGCTAAGGACCTACTACAAACATACTTTCTGGAAGCTGCTTCTTTTTTGCCTGCCCTATTTCAAAACATTCCAGTTAGACAGTTTTGAATCCAGATCTCATGCTGCTTCTATTAAATATCTGCATTAACAAAATAATAAAGCTGGGACAAAACCACTCAACTTCAAAATATATTGAATCAAATATCTGGGGCTTTCACAGCTGATCGCAAGAGGTATCACAGAAAAACAGAGCTACCAACTATCAGCTATGCAGATAGCTTTAAGCTTATTTTAAGTGTCCAAGGGTCCACATCCAGCTGCCTGCTTTGCCACTGTCCCTCTAGAGAGCAGAGCCGCACGTTTGGTGGTTGCTGCCGGAGGTGGTGTCACAAACCTGCCATGTTAGCATCCTGGGGGGAGTGCTGGCAGCACATCCGGCAGAGGAAGGGAAAGCTCCTAATCCCAGAAGAAACTCCTCAGGGTTATGTAGGGTGGTCCTCTCCAGATTAGACAAACCAGGGTTGTGCCTTTGAAGCACAGAGCAGCTGGTCCTCTTAACTCTTCTCAGTGGGGTCCCCTAATCCTAACATGATAGAATTAGATTATCTGTAATGCAAGGAGATTTAAGTGCAATGAGAACAACGCTCTCCAAATGAGTACGACAGCAGAGTTACAAGACCGTGCAAGACGTGCCCTGTTGCTTACACAGCATTGAGCAGCCCCAGCATGAGCTCAGCCAGCTCCACCGTGCAGCTACAAGCCTCACTCCACCCACAGCATGCTGCTGCACAGGACAACCACGCTTTGCAGCCTTATTTGAAAAAAACAAGGTGTTTTAATAGTATGCCTGCTAAACTGTAATATTACGATTTATTTTCAGGGGTTATTCCATAGTTTCTTCTAAATCCTAGAAAACTGTACACTGTAAATGAGGGCTTGCTGTTCCTGGTGGAGAAGGGGCAGGAGGTCATCCAGACAAGATGGTGAAGTGCAATGATGAAATTCACCCCTCCCTTCTACATCTCCACAAAATGATGGATCAGGAAACCTGCCAGTACGTCCACCTGCCACCAACTAGACCTCACAGTCCCCATTTTGTACTTAAGTTACATTTCTCTATATCAAAATATCATAATTGCCAACTCTTTCTGCTGCTCCAGAAGAAAAGCCACAATCACAGCCAACATCGTTTTTCCACGAGCACTGTTAGAGATATGTCCCCGATGGACAAGTAAACATGAGGAAAGGGATGCAAGGAATGCTCTAAAGAAACAGCACAATATCTAAACATATACAGTTGGATCCTCTGGGTCTAAAACTCAGAATTCATCCTCATGATACCAGTACCTGCCACTGCTCTTCCTCTCAGCAGCACTGCCACACTTACGCAGCACAGAAGTCCATGAAAATTTCTATCATTTGTTTCTTAGATTGCTGTTAGTTCTCAATCAAAGCAAATTTTATTCTTTAAGAAGTGCTCTTGATGGCATAAAATCATATGTAGCTTAACCTTTAAAATAACTTTGATCTTTAGCCACTCCAAACCTAAGATCTGGAAACCACATACTTTAAATGCTACTCAGGGGGCTAAGCAGCCAGTGCAAGGAAAAAAGTGAAATGTATTTTTGCTGGCTCTGCGTACTACGAAGAAAGATGCCTCTTCTCTGCACTAGTGAGACATTTGAAAAAGGATTTCTGGTCTGCTGTGAAGTATCACCTGCACACAAAGACAGGGATGACTCAAGAGCGAGGCACGTCCTTCTTTGTCTTTGTCCTTCCTTGTCATGACTGATGACCCAAACTGGGGGCCCTGGATGCTTATGGTTAAGAACCCAATTCTTCAACAAGTCTATAGCACAATATGAAACCCCATCTGATACAGAATCCAGTTGAAGAAATGTTGTGCCTTTGAAGTGTGAAATATTACAGCATCCAGGTAACATTAATGGATCAATGACACCAATGAAAACAAAAGCAACTTCACCTACAAAAATAGCGAGGTTGTGACTGACTGGTCCTTGTCAGTGCCAAGATTCTGTACTAAGCATGGAATTAAAAGGCATATAATTAAATTTAAGCAGAAAGAAAACCTAAGATTAGCTGCAGAATGGGTGTCTCCAATTCCCCCCCATCTAGAGAAATTAAATCCCTGCTTAGATCCCCCTTCCCACTTCCCAAAGCTTTACAGAGATAGCCCTGGATAAACTTCCCAGGGGTGACAATGTGGAATTTCTCTTGAGAACAGTATGATAAAGCTGTTAATGATAAATTTATGCAGGGGTGGGAAATCAATATAAAATGGCAGTTTCGTGGGCAACAGCATTGCATATTGCACAATAGCAAAAGCCTGAATAGCACCTTATCCCCACCACCAAACACATCCCCAGGTCAAAGGAGGGTGTTGCTTCTCTTTGTACTTGGCAGGAATAGCCTGGAGTAAGCCAGCGAGCAGGCAGTGAGTCTGGGCGAGCAGGTCCTGACAGCGGAGTCCGGGAGCTCTGCTACAACTTCTAGCCCAGGAGAAGCTGACAGCTCTCTTCTGTCAGTCCCACACAACTCTAGCAAGGAGTTTGTGTGCTCACCAGGGATTTTTCTTCCTCACATTATCTCCATCACTGCAGTCGAAACACCAAGGAAAGCACTTGGCAAATTTGGCTGTGTCATTTTTCAGTGGCTTTTGTGTCACTGGAGCTGACAGGCCCTTTATCCTGCCAGACAGGAACAGCCACGAGGACTTCTTGAAGCGAGTCTGCGATACAGGCCAGGCAAAGCTCCTCATTTTCCTTTTAGCTCCGGTAATAGCTCTGAAAGCGCTACAACTGCACGTCTGCCCCATGCAAAGTTTTCGTTTAAACACTCCTGCAATGATTTGACTCATCTCTCCAAAATGAGGTTTTGAATATATTCATAAGAAGACTTATCACAAGAATTATATAAATGAGCTTTCTTGAAGCTTGCCAATGTTTTTAGCCACGTCAGTGTAAAGCCTTTATCTTGTCTAGCAAAAGTTGGCAGGTTAAATCCAACCTAGACACTCGAGACTGCACAAATGACTGCTGCCAGTCAAGAAGCCAAAGCATCAAATCACTGTAAGTGCAGGTATACGCCCTCATAATCATTTAATACTTCAAGACAAACAATAAATGTGCTTCACTTCCATGCAGCCTCTACCCCAGTATCTCCCTAAAACTTTGCTGGAATTTAGACTCCTGTCACCATCTCATTTTCAAATAATTTTCCTTTCACCTCCATCGCCAACAGATATCCCACTCCCCTCAATGCCTTTTTTTCATTTGTTTAAAAAAAATAATAAAATTCCCAGGTCAAAGAGCCCTCTCACCTTATGCTACTTATTCTATTAGTATCTACACAATAAACTGAAAATACACTGTGCAGTGAGGGTAGCACATTATATACATACCATAGGGAAAATCCATTAATAGAAAACTTATTCTGAAGAGAAGCAAGTGAAAATAATATCAAAAGCAGATCAAGTATGCTCAACCAAGAAATACAATCTTTTCAAACTTTAGAAGAGAATTGGAGTGGCCATAAATATCTAGCTAATGAGGGCTTTAATGGGATCTCTGCTCCTAACTCCTTCAAACTGCTAAAAAAACCAAAACAAACAAAACCCCAAACAAACAAAACAACCCAAACCTTCAAGAATTCCAAAATCTTCAAGAATTTTATATTTGTTCTGCTTATACAAACCCCAGACATTCTTACAACCATCCATTCCCTTTGCTCATAAATATTTATCTAGTTGGAGCCAAGTGCATAAACGAACCTTCCATCCCGCTTATGGCTGTTCTCCCTTTAATCCTTAATCCCTTTGCACTATCTTTCTTGTCTCTAACCTGCAGAGGACTCTGTTTGCATTTAATTCTTCTTACACATGCCCTGGAGCACAAATGGCTTGTCAGGTTAAAGATAAAGCAAACATGTACTGCCACCAGTAGAGTAACCAGCCTTTTTGATATCAGAACACCTGCAGCCAAGGCAGGCCGGGTAATGGAAGAAGGTATGAATAAGTGATTCGGCTGAGATCTCCCCACTCAGCAAATACGCAGCTTTTCTAGGACAGACCTCTTGCCTGCTACTCACACTCACTAACTCTGAAGGTGGTCCTCTTCCTCTTTTTTAATCAAATGCAGCAAATCCAGGGATGGCACAGCCAGAGATAAGCCAGAGAGATTATGTCTAAATTGCATCTTGAACAACCATGCAAGCAGAGCAGAGAAAGGAAAGGTATCATATCTATGCCAAAGAGGTCAGCATCGAGAGGCTTGAAGCCATCAAGAGAGACCAACCTGGACAGTGTTTTATCAGTACACGCAGAAAGGTCAAGACAGGAGGAGCACTTGGAAGAAAGAAACATTAGTATTTAGGCTTGGAGAGGGTCAGTGGAACAAAAAGACAAGGGTTTGTCAGAGTCAAGAGCTTTGGTTCCCAAACAAGTCCTTTCCATTTTCCCTCTGACACGCATTTCCAACCACAAAGCCTTCCACTTTTTTTGAGCTACACTGAAATTAGTCCTCAATTTTAGACCAAAGGCACAAATGAATTCCCAACACAGTTTTCTTCACTAATAAACATCTCTCATTACTGCTGCGGAATTCAAGACTATCCACCACTTTCACTCCCTGAAAAGCCTTCCCTTCACTTTAGGCAATGGACTAGCTGTGAAGTCTGCCAGCTAGAGCTGCTGCTACTGTCTGGAAATCTGATAGACCACTGCCCAAGGCAACGCGGTGGGATGATGCTGCCAAAAAAAGTTGCCAAGGCCCTGCCCACACTCACTCCTGGGACTTGGAGAGCATGGACTTTTTTAATGGGTGTTTCTTTCTATTGTTCTTTCCAATCAACTTGTTATTACTGTTCCTTCAGAACAGAAAAATTTAAGGTTTTGGAAAATGTATCTAAGCTTGCAACGGCATCATCTGGCAGATTAGGCATTTAACTGCAAGGACAACATTACATAAATCACTGTGATGAGCCTGTTGAAGCACAAGGTTTCCACCCTGCTTCTACCCTGAAATGTCAGATTGTCAAAAAATGTATCAGAATTTGACATAATTTGGAAAATGTTTATCCTTATTTCTTTCCAAAATCCTCCCTTAAATCCCACCCCTCTTCAGCCACAGAGAACACCAGCAGCAACAAAAAACAAAAAACAAAACAAACAAAAAACAAACAAACAAAAAAAAAAAAAAGGGGGGGAAAATAGGTGATCAAAAGAGAAGTGAAACCCCTTAAACTGCAGGAGTCCTTGGACAACAGTGCTGTATTTGCAAACAATGTCCCTCCAGCCAGTCTGAGAGCTCTCAGACAGAGATCTGCACTAAACGTACACTGTTGATTCTTTGATATAATTAACATTGTTTGTCTCAGCATCAGTAAAAACAGGCTTCTGCCTGCTAGCAAAATTTTTGGCTATGCACACTATTGTTTACTTGAATGAAAGGCTAAAGAGCTAACTGAAGCTTTTTTCTGTTGTGAAAATTTCAAATACTGTGTATCAGTTTATGAACAAACCTTGCTATTCAACACATACAAAGCATAGTCTTTAAAAAAAAATAAACAAAACCCCAGAAAACCAAACCCGATCTGATTGTTTTCTTCCAATATTTCTCAAATACTTTCAACAAA
Organism: Aramus guarauna; assembly: GCA_013400195.1. Taxonomy (NCBI): domain Eukaryota; kingdom Metazoa; phylum Chordata; class Aves; order Gruiformes; family Aramidae; genus Aramus; species Aramus guarauna. The sequence continues at coordinate 597,315 of VXBL01007338.1, read as the reverse complement.
GCACACAACTGTTGTTCAATGTCTAGTTATAAAAGTCTTTTTAAAACCTTATGAAAACATATCAATGTACCTACATCCACTATTATATATTTACATGGCTTCTTGGAAACCTTAGCCCTGAATAAATAAATACTTGAAAATGCCTCATTTTGGCACAAATGCTTCCTGCCGTTTCAGCCATTACAGGAAGATTAAGCTGTGATCCACCTGCTAGCAGCTTGCAGGTGGGAGCACAGAGGTGATGCCCAGAACAGGTAAGACAAAGGCTCCAGGGAACTCTGCAGTCTGGCAAATATGTGCTACAGCAGGAGGGGGTACATTCTTCCAATTGCTGAAAGAAATCCACTAAAACTGCTAGAGGTGACCCAAATACCTCTCTATACTCCCCAAATTTGGGAGAAGACCTAGATTTAAAACTGCTAAGTTTTAACTTACTTTTTCTTGAATTTATGTTTTTGTTCATTTGATAGTTGCTTCCTATTTAAAGGTGCAGATTCAGGACCAGAGATAGTAGGTGAGGAATGGCTCAGTAAAGTCACTGTGAACTTACTCAATGGATCAAGTCCTCTGCAATTACCATAACATAGCATCCACGGTGGAGGAGTTTATCACCACTACGGAACAAGAGCAACAAAGCCTTCCTGCAGCAGCCCCAAAGGGCCAGCTTCACAGGGCTTGCAGCAAAATGCCAGGGCAAAGCCCTGCCTCAGATCTGGGACTGATGGGCAGCGTGATAACCCCAGCAGTACCGACCACAAGTTGCAATGATTGATCAGGAGGGAGAAGCAGCAGGTTTATTTAGAGAGGCAAGACCTGCATGGATAGATTTTCTAAAAGTTCCTAATTTGGGAAAGAAAAATACCCATATAGAGCATTGGGATTTTGGAAGTGGACTTTTTTCTTCTTTAATGCAATATTTGAAGTTACCTATAGCAAAATTAAAAAACAAACAAACAAACAAAAAACTACTCAAACCTTATAATAAACCTTTACTTCACACAACTAAGCAGCTGCTAAACCCTCTAATACTTCCTAACTGGGTAAATAAAAAGCACTAACTACTCTCTGTCCCTCACGCCTCAGCTAGCTGACTTCGGAGTTCGCCAAGTTTAAGCCTCTTCTCACATAGCCATGGCAAAAGTTTGGGTTGTTGGGGGTTTTTATTGGTTTTTATGTTTTGTTTTTACACCACCACCCCCCCGCCCCCCAACAGAGGCACTTTTTAAGAACACATCTCGTATAACCCCATCGAGCATCCTCTCCCTGACACTTCATTACAGACCGAAACAATCTGAGCATAGCACAGATACAAATTCACAGGACAAAGCATCTGCTGCTTTAACTACTCTCCCAAATTGGTTATTAAAACTTCCAAAAGCTGAGAACACAAAGGTCCCAGGACACTGTCTGCCCACTGGAGCAGCCAGTCTTTATGCATTTAAACACTGTGCTTTGCACTTCATGCCTCCACCAGCTGCTTTCATTTAGATGCAGGTCACATTCACACAGACTAGAAAGCATCACAAACCCGTACAAATTGCTAACATGGGAATTCAGATCCTTGAAACTCATGCACTGCAGCCAATGGACAGTCTATCATTTCTCCATTAAATCTTTAAATAATAATACTGCTATTAATAGAGTGCCTTTCTTCTTTAGTACAGGTTCCTGATATCTAGGATAGCTTTGCTATAGATTTTTTTTTTCTTTTTGACAGATTGACAAATCTATTAAGTGGCCATCAAACACAAAGGTTCAGTGGTCTCAGGAGATGTGAATTTTCTTGTCAATCCACCAGTCACACTTCATACATGCTTGCAACATTTCAGGAGTGGAGGAAGGAAATTTGGGGAAGAGCATCAGTTGAAACTGGTTTCCAATGGCAGATCAGAGAGCACATGGACAGCAGAAGAGAAACATATGTTTGAACCCAAGCCAAAAATCTGGCTTCCTTAAGAAGTGTAGGATGACAAGCCCCTTGTAGTGGTAATAGTAGTCTGAAAAGTGGGGGTGGAAAAATTCCCTCTGCTCATGCAGAAGGCAAATTCTATAACATCTACCTAACAGTATTTCATTCAGAACAGCTGGGGTTCGGAGAAAGCCATCAAAATGACCCACTAAAGATGACAGTCAAAAGCTTGACACTTTATGCTTTGATAGCACTGTCTCTTCACTCACCACCATTTTACGAGAATTTTGGAAAATGGTAAATAACATATCAGTGTCAAAAACCTAAAGCACTTTGCAGGATATACACTCATACATTACTTGGTTGAGAGCTGATAAATGTCTGTGTCTTTGCTATCATACATTAACATTTCCACTGAATTGGGCATATGAAAATTAATGGTGATCAAAAGTTAATTGCAGTGTTTATGTCAAAAATCAAAAGAGCAGAACGGTGACTTTCAGTTTGGGTGTTCACTAAGCTCAGCTACTTTCAGCAAGAGGGACTCCAAGACCATTTGCTCTTATCAGCAGGACTGATGGTCTGTTCTGTTCTATCCACGGCTCACAGCAGACTAATAGTACCAGCCTAGAGCAGAAAAATACAGCTATGATTGCAGTCCCTCTGTTGCCACCAACAGAAATTCTGGACACACCTGAATACTAGAAAATTGCATAGTCAAAAACATAATAAAAAATATCCCAGGCAAAAAACAACCCAAAAACCCCAGAAAAAAAAAAGACATTGGTGCAAGTTCCAATGTTTGGCTGAGGCCATGTCCCAAGTCTGTAGACTTAGTAAAAAGTAACTGCTTTGCTTTTTTATTGCTGCATGTCCTCCTCCTCCTTGAAATAGATTGTGCTGATTAACAGTTTTGTGCCATTTGATGAAAAGATACTCTAGAAATGGGTTCGCATAGCTGCTTATACAGCAGCAAATACAACATTTGTGGAGTACAAGTGAGCAGAAAGACATCTGCTTGCTTGACTTCAGTAGGTACAAGTGGCTCATTCTTCAGGACATACTTGCTTTCTCTGCTTGAACGTTCATTGCCTGAACTGCCTTGTCTCGGATGGTTAAATCCAATCCCTTCCTTTTTGCATATCAAAGAGTTGACTTTAGGAGGATTGCAGGCGATGTGTAGAGGCTGCTGTCCAAGGCTCGTAAGATGCTTCTTTGCATCTGCACACAGCTTATAAACTTCAGTTCCACTACCACAACTGAACAGAAATAATTTCTATATTCCAGTTCTTTTAGCTGCTCACCAGCTTTTGTACCATTCCCGCATTCACTCAATATTTGAAGGGACTCCAGAGCAAAAATAGTCACAGTTCTTTTAAGAAAAATTAGTGGATTACAGACATCACACCACCACCACTCCTGAATTCAGTTGTGGCTGTCATGGATTAGCACCCTTGGAAAAAAAAAAGTAACAAACCAAACAACAAAAAAACCAACCACAACCCCCCACAACAACAACAAACCCCAAAACCCCACTGCAAGTCTCGAACAAGCAGCTACTCAGGTGGGAGGCACTGTCCCAAGGAGAACACACTGCTTCTCTGTGTGAAGGATGATTTAGCAAGGGAAAGAACTACCTTGCAAGCTGCCGGGAGCCTGCTTCCCTGCCTGTACGTTTCTATTTCATAAGCCTGACCCACCTCAAGTACCAAGATATGCTTTGTTAAATACAAACAAGGCATTGGCCCTCTATTACCTGGAAGCTGCTGCTTTTGTGTTCCTTGAAGAGCAAGCAGCATTGATCGTTATCTACATTTCAAGACTGCCCCCAGAAGCAGATAAATTCTCCAGAGAGAAAGGTTCTGTTTTCATGTTAGCACTTGTGGAAGTAAACAAGCAAATAGAGAAAAATACAGAATTTGTATTATTTCTAGACAGCAAAGCTTTCTAAAAAGTGTCAGTGGTTCTATTATTGTAGGTTGTTTGGAAAAAAAAAACAAAACCAAAAACCAAAAAAACCCAACAACAACAAGCAAGCTTTAACATGTTTCTTCTTGGTCTCAGTGAAAACACATATGCAAAATGAGATCAGAACTAAACTTGTCATTGGTATTCCTCCATCAAAAGATGACCTTACTGAAGCCTGAAAATTAAGTCTTCATAAAGTAGCATTTTCCAAACCTGCCAATCCCACTTCTGCAAATGACAACAGCTTTGACAAAGAAAATGCTATTTTGCTTTCCTAGTAGGCAGAGCTACTGCCAAGTATTAAGAGAAATCTTCTTTCTTAAATTAAAACTGTTTAGGTTCCTCACTGTTTGTCTGGAACCCGAAGGGAATGCAAAGAGAACACAGGCAAGGAGTAAGAGCACTACTTTTTACTGGGAGGGTTTTTTGGTTGTTTTTTTTGTTTTGTTTGTTTGTTTTTTAATATATCAAGGAAATAGCTCTAGGTACAAAATATACATGGACTGATTCTTAGAAGGTCCACCTGCCCAAGACCAGGGTGAGCTCATTTACTCCTCATTTTTTGGATGTGTTTTTTTTCTTTTATAAACACAGTAACACGTCATCTGAATTTCAGCTTGCAAAGCAAATGTGGCATGCTCAACTGCTGAATAATCCACGGATTTAAGTGTCCCTAAATACACAGTGAAAAGATGGATTGCCCATTAGGATAAAATAATATACACAAGCCCCTAAATACATATGTACACTGTAATACACATTTTAAATAGTCTCTGTGTGTGAATTTAAATGATAATATGCATGCTAAAAAGTTTCAAAAGACATCTTTACAAAGGAGCCATTACCACTGTGTAAATAATACATCATTTAAAATAAATTCTCTGAACTCCCATGAAAGGTTCTTTTCTGGTCAACATAAAAAGAGCAGAAGAAATGAACACATACATAAAATACAAATGGTATTATGGGTTCAGTTTAAATTCATAACAGAGTGCACGTGTGAGGGGAGGGGATTATTAATTCCTAACACAGCCTATTTCACACTCCTTTGCTTTTGCCCACAGATTTTTCAAAAAATAAAGGCCCTGATGGATTAATAAAGTAACGATTTATAGTCTCTGCAAACTGTGACCTCTTGCCAATTTTCCAGTGGACACCTTAAGAATTTTCATATACATCCACTGCTCTATAGCACACACAAACTTGCTTTTTTCTTAATGAACTTTCATGGACCCTTGACAATTATCCACAGATTCTAGACTAAAAAGGCTAAAACCTTCCTTCCAGACGTCGAGACAGCACTGCATGGAAGAAATAGAATTGCTGCCTGGTAAAAACACAACCCAGTGCTTTGGAGGAAGCAAGCTTTGGGCAAGAAGGCTTGGGAAGATGGCATGGTTGAGAGACCAGTTTTAGGAGGATCAAACAGCTATGCAAAACAGGAAAGTCAAACACAAATGATCAGGTTTTACAACTTTTTAAACTCCAATTTTCAATAAAGTCTGTTTGGCGTACACAGTTTTGGCAAGTCTAAGTTTGGTGTAACACACTAGAATTTGCTAGTAAAACTTGCATTACCGAGCAGTGAGTAACAAGGTGCTTTATAGGGATGCTGCAATATGCACAACCGAATTCACACACGGATCCCACAGAGTTCGCACCACTAAATTCACTAATATACTTAAAATCATATAACTAACCCACAGCAAAGGCCAAAAGGAATCAGACACCTAATTTCCTTCTCAGGAACATTGACGTGCATCACTTGGAAGTACTGTTCTGAAAACCCCAGATCTTAACTGTTTCTTACGACGTTTCATTGCTGAAAAGCAAGCATACTGTTAACTATCACTAGCACATTTGTGTTTGAAGGCATAGCTTCATATGCTAATTCCTACACACCTAGCGAGCACAATGACATGCCATCAAGCACACCCATGTGACAAAATCAAAGCTCTGCACCAAATACATGCAGGAAAGGGAAAATCCGCTTCCATTCACTCTGCAGCAAGTGGCTGAAATAACTTTGATCACAAGGGGTGACAGACACAGGCGCACAGTTACAGATAAGCAGCTCTGCTGCCACCAAAACAGGAGTATGTTCCCTTTTGTTGTTTTGTATCCTGACACGTACCAAGACCTTCTCTCTTGACCTGCCTTCTCCCACACAGGAGAAGGTCTTTCCCTCTTCTTCCAAACAGGCAAGAAAAACAATCAGGTTCCTCTCTTTCAGGGACAGGAGATGGAAGAAAACAGCATCTGGGGGGAAAGAAGCAGAGCTGTTTGAACACAGTCCTGCCCAGCCCAGCTCCTGGCATCTGAGGTACTTCCACAGGGTTCAAAACTTCAGGACTGCCCCCACGATCCCAACACAACCCCAACCAGAAGCAGCACGTGCTTTTCCAAGTCAAGATGTCACTTGCCTGGACATGTGCCTGTGCCAGCTGTTCCTGCTGAAAGCTTAAGCCTGCAACTGTTTTGATTCATTTTCCTGGCTGCTCTCAAGTTAGTTTTTGATTCTGCCTTTCCAAAAGTGCTTTAAAGGAAAATAAAACCCATAAAAAAAGCACACAAGAGCCGGTATACCTTCCTCCAAGTGAAGCTAAAGAGTGGAGGCACAAACTTTTTATTCTAAGCAATTCCTATCACAATTTTCACTCTAAAAGTTTTAAATACATGCCAAGTTGTACTCCCCAAAGGGCTCCAGCATCTGAGGGCTGGGTGGGGAGACAGCAGAACCCAGCCAGCTAATAAAGGCCCTATTTACATAGCTAACCAGGGAGGCCTTGCACACTGCGCGGGCGAGACAGATACATCTAAACCACATATTAATATAATTTGGCCTAATATTTAGCAATTGATTTTTTAAAAAAAAAAGTCTTTAGTCCTTAGCCAGAGGAAGCCTTGTGCTCTCAAAAGGCAATATTAAAAAGAAAAAACAACAAAAAACACACCCAAAGACCCAGTGAATTTGGAGCGCAGCAATAGGAAAAACTGATGCATAGCGTCTGCTCTACAAATTATTTTCCACATGACATTTCCCCCTCGTCCCTCCCTGAAGACTCCCATTCAGTCGGCTGCTATTTGGATTACAGTCAAGGACCCGGTCCCCGCGGTGCGCTCTGCCACGCGGCCAGGATGACACAGCCGTCTGGGCTTCTGCAACCTGCCCTCCGACACAGGGGACAGAGCCGTGGATCTTAGAAAAATACTTTATTCATAAAAAGCACATATTTACATCCCTAAGCAAACTCTTTAAAAGAATATATTCACCCACACATTGCTGCTAAGAGGCACAAGAGAAAGCTATTTTAAGAGCTCTTTAAACTGGAATGTAGATGTATCAAAGGTGAGCTCGGGTTTTAGATGCAATACGCTATTGCCCCACTCTTTGCTCTTGACAGTTTGGCCTGAAACAATCCCAGACAATTCTTCTAAGCCCAGCCCCATTATTTCATGACATCTTGCTTCAAACTGATTAAGGTTGAGGAAACTCAGAGCTTCACTTAGGACTCATTCCAGAGAGGAACAGTCAGCTTTTGAAGACAATATTTTTCTGGGCTTCGGTTTAGATCCGTTTGCCAAGTTCTTTATCAGGACATGTTTTGTGGAGAGGAGAGCATCCTCATAGCCTTTGGTGTTTCTGATGGTGTTGCGGGAACAAGCTGCTTACCCAGCCTACTCAGAAAGGCTAAAACCGCTGAATGAAGACCATACAAGGCCTCTGCAACACGTAAGACAAATTTTGCACTTTCTGTCAGCACCAGAACTAGCATGGAAAAAGTGAAACCTTTCTCCAGAGTGAAAGCACAAATGCAGAACAAGCAAATTAGATTAAAAAGGGTAAAAGGAAACACAGATGCCTTAAACCTTCACCTATGTTAACTCACAAGCTTCAGCATTATTTTTTCCATTTCAAGCCAACCTAACTTTATTTATAAACAAATTTCTAACATTCATCATTCATATCCTAGACAGTAAGGCATGTGCATCTAATATTGTGATGCCTCAAAATACAGAAGTTGATTCTTTTGGTAAAGTGACATTCTCCAGGAAATTCATGGCTTAATCAGGTTCTATTTTCTTTCTTTTGCTATTATTCAAGTGCAATAAAAAACTTGTGTAATTTAACCTAAAAAAAGACAACAAAAATTTGGTAAATGAACTGAAAAAAAAAATCATTAAGGGGATTTCTAAATCCCTGTTTAATGAAGCATAATAGATTGAGTTGTTTCTGTTCTTGGTTTGTTTGGGTTTTTTTGTAAGGTAAGAGTGAGTTTTGGTTATTTGTAGTTTTTCTATTGTTTCTGTAATTTTTAATATAGCAAAGCTTTGCAGAGAAAATTAAGACTCCTACAGCATTCAAATTACTACTTAACCTGATTAAAACTGGAAGCCCATGGGCCTCACTTCCTCTCCCCATGCACCTCCAGGCCAAGTCTGGGTCTGCCTCACCTGTAGCCTCCCGAGAGGGTTAGGACAGCAGCATGCCCTTCTGAGCATGCCCTTCTTGAGGGGCGGCTGCTGTTTCTTCTTAAGAAGCAGCTCTGAAAAATCCTTATTCCCTCCCTCTACCGTAGTACAGTCCTTCCATTAATGTCTTTGCAGGCAGATCAGAGGAACAGATTTATCTGAAGACATCAAGCCTATCAGAGCAATTCTGTAGGAGGGAAAACCAGTCTCATAGCTAAAAGACCTCAGAGAATGCCATACGGCCGCTCCTGAAATTGGTTTGGTCACAGGTTTTCATTACGAGATGACACCAACCTGCACCACTTCAGCTAAAATAAGATTCCTGCTGCAACTCTTGAGGCACATCCTGCAATTATCAAATTACTAATACAGGCGTGTCTGTGTGTGTGACTGTCCATTGTCACACATCTTTCTACCGGTAGTATTATTTTAAAAAATTAAAAATCATACATAATATTTCAAGTTTGTTTGATATGCAAAACTCGAGATAATTTCTGCAGCCAAAACTGGTGAGTAGATAAAATCAATAATAGGCTGCATTTCCAGCCTATGATAGAAAAATTAAGATATTCACATTTTCCGTGAAAACAGGAATTTGCCATCTTTCCCCTCTGACAATTTTGATTTTTATTCAGCGCGTGGAAAAAGTCTTATTCCATATCCTACTTCAGTCTTGGGCACCAAAAATTAACTTGCTGGTTTTGCTTTCTTACGGCAAGTGTTTCAACGAAGGCTTCCCTCTTTTGAGATGGAAAGCACATAAGAAACTCACTTAATTCAAAGCTTGTCTTGTGCTGCTTTTCTTTATCCCTAGAGTAACGTATTGGTTTTTTAAGCAAAGCAAACAGACAGGATTTAGTAGAATACAATTTCTTTTGTTTTATTGCTCCATTAATTTTATTTATGTTCAAATATGTTGCTTTTATCAATTTGGTATGAGGGAGAGAGATGCATCAGGAGGAAGAAACATGATTGTACTTCAAAATGAGGCATTGGGCAGAACAGAAGCAGGAGATGCCTGAACCACCTAAGATGATCAGTCATATTAATACAATGCAGTTTTGATAGGTAGCAATTACCAGATAATAGATAGTCCAAGCATTATTCAGAACTCTACTCCAACCATACATTTAGAACTGTGCCTTTACATTCCTTCCTGCAGAAATACATGAAGGTGTCATTATTTAAGAAGAGAAAAAAAAATTCCTTTCTTAGGGGTGTATTTTGGATCTTCTAGTCTGTGTCTCCTGAAAGTCTGCCACTACAGAAAAGATGACCAGTTTCCCCAGATTGCTTTCTTTCTTTATAGTGCTATTTTTGATCATTCAACTGTGCCTTGGTCAGCAAAGCAATAAATACTCTTATCTTAAGGAACTGTAACAACGATAACACCTCGCCAAAACCTACTTTTTAAATACTAATTTAAAAAAATCCAGAATGAATCAGATGCTCTTGCTAACTGAACCAACTACACAGTAGACCTCTGGGTTAGCATGCTGCCATAGAGTTTTTTCTTATGTGATACAAAGGACAAGTTGTTTCGTAAGGCAGCATCCTTGACAGCATGAATCGGATAGAAAAGAAGGAAAAGCAAAGCACCTAGCTACAAGAAATGAATGATGACGGATACCCTGCAAAAGGCCTTTCCTAATGACAAGATATTACTGCACAGGTTAATGAAAACCAAATACCAATTTAACATGCTAACCTTTGAGCAAATTGAGTTCAACTAATCAAGGGCCCTCCAAAAGGGTATTTTGAACTAAGAGAAAAGACTAGAAAAATCATTTACATAAGATGGCTGGTAATGGTGCATTTAATGGCACTGGTGATAGGGAATTATACTAAGGAAATGAACACATCATGTACGACCTATTCCCTAAAGCATTTAATAAGATGTCTCCAAAGAGCCAAATTCTACCCATTGGTAGTGAAGCACAATTCCTGTTAACAAGCAAGGCAATAACAGACTCTTCCTCAGGACACCTCTCCCACAGAATTTTAAACAGAAATAATATCTACCATCCAAACCCAGACTTCATTGCATAAAGGGCTCTCTACATCAATTTTGATAACAAAGGGACAGTCCACGTAGGATCAGATCATGCATTTCCCCCTCTGAACTCCTCTGGCAGAGAAGAATATTTATTACCCATGATCTGCTATTTCTTTATAGACTCTGTAGAGGATGTGACACCAATCTCTGTATCTCCACCTGAAGACTCCTGGCTAAATAAATCCTCACACCATTCTTTTTAAAAGATTACCCCGGCAAACATACTTAGAAAAAATCCTGAGTTTGCGCAGGTCCACATGCAATGCTGTGTACATACCTGCCTTCACCTTGTCCCAAGCACTGACAGCAGCTGTATTTTTTATGTCTATTTAGCATGGCTCAAGTACAAGAAAACAAATCTCTTTCATCCATCTCTAAAATTGAAGGCAGTGCAATTCTTAGAAATTTATCCAGATAGCTAAATGAGAAGTGGCATTATCCTACATAACAAAAAAGTCTAACTCCCATAAAGGTGAAAAGATGCAGCTGTCTTTCCACCCCCTATGTGCACATACAGGAATGGCACTAAGGCTTTTCCTCTGTTGTTTCCCCCCTCCCCAAAAAACAGGTTTGGAAGTCTGTTTTCCACCACCACCTCCACATACTCTGAAGACTACTGGAAACAATTCAGCAGTCCCCCAGCAAGCACCACACCTGTGATTTATCACTTACCACTCGCACCTTGGCAACTTTGAGCTACATACCCTTGTTTGTCAAACAATACAACATCAGCTTACATGGTTGGGACTGTGTCCAGCACCTCGTAACAAGTCCAGGTCTTAATAGATGCAAGATGTTAATGTTACAATAAAATCAAGGCACATCATCTTTAGGAAATACATTTTAGAAGAATATTAAGCTCTGCAATGTATTATCTTTGGCAATATCAGATAAGGCAGCCCTTACACCAGCCATTTTGAGGAGGACGACAGAGAAGCAAGCGTTTCTCCCCTGAAGATTTCTAATATAGCAGGGAATAGCTGGCAACTAACAAATGCTTGCTTTGGCAAAGCATAACACGCCGCTGGTTAGTACATTTGCTAATATTTTCGAACTCCTCAAAAATGACCTAACGCACCAGGCACCTTCAGCTTTACAAGCACATCAGTGTTTTCTTCAAGCACTCTCAGTCTTGCCAGATAACTAACTGCCCAGTGGAAAGACAAGATTGTCACCTAAATGACCATTCAAGCAACATGATTACTGGAAATAATCTGCGCAAATATAAGGGAGGCAACTGTAATTAAGCACATTTAGTAAAACACTACGAGGCCTTTACCCAGGAAAGCATCAGGGAAAAGGCCCCCTAACCCTACAACAAAAGCACTTCAGATACTCCACTCAAGAGGCATGGTGACCGTGCTTTGAGTGACACTCCTGGCTAGGGCTGTGCTCACTACATTTTAGGCCTTTAATAAACTGGATTTTTTTTATTTTTAAATTATCATCTGCTCACTTTCATGCTGGAGAAATACTGAACTATTGTAACAGCCACCTAATGGATGTACTTTAGCACTTGCTTGAATTAAAGACACCCAGACAAGCGTGATCAAAAAAGGACACTAGTCACAGGTACATTAAACTACTCAGATCTCCTACTTACGTGCCAATATGTCATGCTGTAATTTTACAAGTCAGTTACCCTCCTCCCTTTCAGTTCAGCTAAAGTTTAAGCAGTGTGATCCTTGCTGGCTGCACTGAAAGCACTAACCTAAGATTTTTGGCTAACAGCTGCCCTTCAATCCTTTCATTCTTCTCTTCATTACTCATTCTTGTTTCACTGTCTGAACAATAAGAAACACATTATGAATCTGAAGTTTTGCAGTACTGGGAACCCTTAAATTCATTTGAAAAAAAAAAGATCCCAGGGAAATGTGCCTACATTTAATAAAAGACCCAAACCTTTTTCAAAACTATACCTTGTAGTTAAGACATTCCATAATTAGAACATAATTACTCAGCCATATAATGTGTCAAATTATGGAGAATGATTATTTGTTAAACTACAGATAAAGAGAAGAATGAATAAATCTGAGGCCACAGATAAAACCAATTAAATTAAAATCCTTCCCTTTAGCATTCTTCTAACGCTTTAGAGACCATCTCTGTATCCAGTACTAGTTTACATGCACAATTGCTGTGATAAAACTTTTACACTATATACATAGCATAAATCCCAGTAGTAGATAATTCAGTACAAGAAACGGCTGCAAAGAGGGACAGCTGGTGCTGACAACGTTATCAGCATCTTTGCTACTACATGACATACAGTCGGTTATGAGTGGAGTAAGATTATGGAGAAGACAACACAAATTCCAGGTTAAGCTTGGAGTTGATAAGGGATTTCACTTATTACTTGTGTAAGAGTCAGCGTCTTTTAAAGCAGTATTCAAAATGAAACTACCTGTCTTCAAAATAGACGGAGTCTTTGCATATGAATTCAAAGCATGCTAGCAGTACACCTAAAACGAACAGAGAAAGATGCCACCCCTCTTTGTTTGGTGTAAATCCTAAAACTCAGAATATAATTTGACTAATAAATTCAGTCAAACCTACCTTATAATATATGGAAGAGTACAACACAGGAGGAATGCACATAAGCAACCTTGGTGCCCTGCCAAACAGCCAGTGCCACAGACATCGCCTGGACCAGCACAACAGCAGCTTGTCCTAAAAGCAGCTGCCGGCCCTCAAAGTTACAACAGGCCTCAGCAGAGTGATGACATACAGGAAAACTCAGCAGAAACAATAAGGAATGATAAGAACAAAAGATATAAAAACAGTCCCAGAGGAAGCACTTACTTCAAATTAAAAGCCAGGCACAGTCTCTCTGGCACATGGATTAAGTCATCACCCGTAAATTGTTCTGCTTTCCCAGTTCATGGATTTCACCCTGTAGAAGAGCCTTCCCACCTGTACAACTAGAACTAGAGTTTTTATTGGAGTTCCTTGCAAGTGCACCTTGAGTTTTTCCTTACTCTCTAAAGCTCACTAAGTCACAAAAACCCCTGTCAGTTTGCTACTTGATCACGCAACACCCAGTGCTTTTCCTTACCCACTAGAACATGGAGTCACCAAGTGTTGTTGCACCTACAAACAAGGCCAGACCTCAGGTCACCACCTGCTTTTCACTGCCCCTTCAGTACACGACAGTACAATTCTCGCCTTGACACAACTGCAGCAATGCACAATCCGTCCATAAATTGAAAAGGGACCTATAAGAATACAATTATTATTCTGCAGGCATAAAAAAAAAATCAAGAAAGGAATTAGGTAAACTACACTGAGAACATAGCTAGTGATAAATGAGGGATCCACCATCTTAATTAGTACCAATAATTACATTCTCTTTCAGAGAAATTGAGGTGTAAGAGACACTAATGTCATCTTTTCCTGCACAATAATATAATATTGATTTTTTTAAACAAAAGAAAGCACACTGTCTGACCAAGTCAGAAGATGAATTGTAGCCATTTTAGAGGCCCTGAAGGTAACACCGGGCCACACTGCTCACATTGTGGCCAATTTAAATAAAGATAAATCCAGTCAATGTAATCTTTTAATCCATTGGGAATCAATGGAAAAGGGTCCCAGTCTCAGCACCTGTCCCAGATGCCTAACAGTAATATTTATCTAGCTTACAGAGGCACTGAACAAAACAAAAACATTATGTAAAATACTATGTACGCCAAATGTAAAGTTCTATTAATATCACTGCTTTAGAAGACATTGATTCATCACTATTTACTTTTTTAGATATTATATTGAAGTTTTAGTTTGACAAAACCTTGGGAAAACTCCCCAAAAATCCAAATTTGCATTATCAAAACATTGTTCTAACAAAGTTTCAAAGATATATTCAAAGTGAGTAAATTAAAACTCACTTGTGCAACAAATGTCCAAACTAGCCAGAAGAAAACAAAACCAACAAAAACAACAACAAACCCCCCCAAAAACCCAACCCACTGAAAGCAAAGAACTCCGCCCTTAAATTACTATCACAGGAATAAAAATCTGCTGGTGTAGCATCCGTTAGTCACTCAGCTTCCACCGTACCATTGTGGACTGACAGACAGCCGCCTCCTTGAAGTCCACAGCCGTAGGGCAATCCCCTGCCCAAGGGGCTGGGGGGACCGGTCCTTACAGACCCCACGCACCGCTGGAGTCGCACAGCCAGAGCCCTACGCTGTACAAAAAGGTGCGTTAAACCTTCATTGCTCTGGAAAATTAAAAGCAATTGATGAAAATGTTAAATTTAAAAGTGGGGTTTTTTTAATCTCAGGCCAAGGAGGCATTTCACTGCTGCTGTGGTGACCACTGTGATCTTTCCACACTGGAGACCACCGGCAGACCCAGATCCACTAAAGGTTTGCTTTAAAAATGCAGATTCTTGTTTCAGAAAAGAATCGCATCTCCGATACTTACAAACAGCGTGGAACACGTTATAAAATGCTGAATAGCTTTCCAGTTACTTCTAAGGGACCGTAGTAAACTCATGTATCCAGGGCCATAAAAATGCACTTCTCATCATTCTTGTTAGAACATCATCAAAATACCATTTGCCTTTTTATAAGCCCAATTAGCCCCCAGATCCCTCTAATGACTCTCGCTTTTTCTGGTGGGTATCAGAAATCATTATATTTAAACTTGATGCATTTCAGAAGGAAACCAGAATAGCTGAATTTTTGTATTTATTAAGACTGAATAAAGACATTGGTACCTCAGAAGCACATAGTTATCTAAGATTACCCAATATCTTTATGCAGAAAGCATGTCTCCTCTAAACAAGATGTGTATATACGATCAACTAAATTGCTGCTGAAACTCGCATGACATTTAGATATTTTACTTAATGTGAGAAAAGAAGCGCTACAAGCTAAAACAGTTAAATGTCTATTACACAACTTGTGCCATAATATAGTATCAAATTCAACAGCACTGAGCACACCATCCAAGCTTGATTTATTGCAGCTAATTGCTAATTAGGGTTATTTTTGAAGCACTGCTGTTTGCATTGCACCAGATTTGCACTTGGGGAGAAAACAGGATTTACAAGGTCAGAATGAAGTTTAAACATTTGTATACAGACTGCTTCACTCCCCTCAGTATTGCTAAAAGGTCTTCGCAATCTGAAGACAACAGTATTTACACATGTGATGTTATTAAAACCGGGCACTTCCAACTTTGTATAAAGCAGTTATTAACATGCAAAAATTCAAAGTAGGATTGCAATCGTTACCCAGACAACTTTCTAATTAAATAATGGCAGTAATATCACTATGCTTCCACGTACTACATTAAAAATTGAACAGTGCCTCACTAATAATGCATTGGTCATTTGCATAATCTAAAAACCCTGGCTGCCAGTATCAGCTACGGACCATCACATCGTTAACCACCAACACACACATCCTGCACCCCCTCCCATGGTCAGCAATTACAAAGATGAACACATCAGTAATTCATGGGGGCTCCTGTTTCAAGCTCCTGCCAATAGGCAGGATCCATTTAGACGTTGTTAGTAGTAGGATGATCCTCAAGATCAAAACTTGGCTGTTTCTTTCAGAAATCCAGCCCCAGTGTAGACTAAATTATCCCCAATTTTAGCATCAATCTTCTCACCCCCCTAGCAGATTTCTGTCTGATATTTTAGGCACCATGGCAGCATGTCTGCAACCAAAATACCACCATACTAACCAGAGCTCAGGCAATCAGCCTGTTGTGCTGGATTCCCTGGTGCGTCTGTGATGTCTCTGCCAATACCCAACACAGCTTTATTCATCTGTACTGCAGGTGAGCTATGCTGAGGCAAGGTATAAAGAAGCGGACTAATCCACCTTCCAAAAGTCAACTATAGCTGTCAGTAACTATAGAAGTAGGCTGTCAGAGTGCTGCAAAATATAATCCCTTCAAAAATAAAGCTTCAGTTGAATTACACCAGATACAGGACGCTAACATGCAGGCTATATAGAATTAACTGACTATAGCTAGAAAGTATGAAGGCTGAGTGACCTCTAATCAAGAAAACATGATGTGCCTAGACTTACCAAAGGTTCCTCTTGAATTATTACCTCAGTTCAGATTTATTTTTATGATTTGCTATAACTCTTTCCAAATCTTCTCTAATCATTAGCTGTATCAGCAGTATGAGAGCCATATGAAAGATAGTGCACTGTTATTTTTAATTTCAAGAGACCAATTGCATTTCCAAATATACTGCTAGCATAATCCAGTCAGGCTGTGGTTTCATAAATCCAGAGAGTTTTCTTGGCATATTATCCCAGAGATGAAGACAGCTTGTACAAAACCTTGGGGGAGTGGGGATTCACAGCTTTGACTTCATGAACTGTAGCACAGGGTCACGCTTAAACGTTAAAAGAAGAAACAAAAATGTGGTTCTTTCTATGCCTGCCCAATTAGATGGTTCAGAGAACTTACTTTTGGTAGGAATTAAGAACTTGAGTCTTTCCCATGTGCCTAGAAATATATTCTTATTTTGGCAGTATGCAGGAGCCTGAATGAAGGAGCTCCCAAACCAGAGTGCTATGGAAACAGGACAAAGACACTTTTCTAGCCCCAAAGCATGTATGCTACAGCATGGGTACATGGTTCCAATTGTGTCTTAATGGAAAATATATTTGCATCAGTAGAAGGCTGCTTACCGACCAGCTGTTCCTTCCTGTCCTCTGCTTTGTTTTTAAAGGAAAGCCACACTTCTCCTTCCTATCCTCCCCCACCAGACTTCTACAAGTACAAAAGGACTGCAGCACATGCCAAGGGTCAGACCTCTCAGCACTAGTTGACAGGAAGGGGCTGGATGCCACAGGAGTTGGTGTTTTCCTCTGTATTACTCCACATATAATACAGACACATTGCTATTTTGAATAATCTTCTGCAGTCACTCAAACTCCCAGAAAAACTCTGCAATATTTGGCCTCTCACTATTCTCAAGATGCTTTGCATCAGTAGCTTCAGCCATTTCAAATGCTAGTCAGGAGCTCAAGGCACAGAGATCCACAAGCAGCTCTACAACGGGCCAAGCCCCACACAGTCTCCACCATAACTGCACTGCCCTGCTATGGCTTTGGAGACACAGTGGCCAGTGGGAGCTCTGGTCCAGTCCCCCCCCTGAAATGCAGGGCATGAGTTCAGCCCACTCACTGCACGGAAAAGACTGACTCAGTGGATTACATCTGATCTCAGGATCTCTCAGGAAAGGAATCTTTGCGGAAGTCCTGGGAGGTGGGCTGGGTAGAGAAATACGTTGTAGGAAACAGTGATTCTCTTGACTCAAGGAAAAAATCCATCTCCGGAACTTCTGAATAAGCTCTTAAACCCACTCACTTTTGCTTACTCCACCCCATTATCATGCACTGTTTTACCATTGCAAATACTGTCCTTGTGACCAGCTGCACATCATACAGCATGCAGCAGCATGGACCTGTTTTTAAAATCTTGCAGGCATTGCTGCAACATAAATATTCCGACTCAGAGCTATTACTTCTGACTGCACTAATGAGACAAGTGTGCTGTTGCCGTACTATATATATATATATATAATACACAAATTTCATTTAACAAGTATCTTGGCTGTGATGTAAACCCATCCCTACTTAATTTATGTTTGCACACATTTGGACCGAAAATTAAAATTAATAGAAAGCTAAAATAAATAAAAGAGCTCCTGCTGCTCTGTGTGAACGTTCAAGAAAGCAAAGAGCAGAAACACTTCATTCCCCCATAACCCAAGCACAGTTTGCTGACTCCCAATTACTATACAGCCCTGTCAGGCACCATGGATTGACTTGGTGCAGGGGGGTGTGTGACATGAGGGGTGCACAGAATAGAGGAATTTTCTCCATTCATCAGGCAATCTTCCCCTCTCCATACAGAGTGGGGACTAATGCACGTAAATCCCTGGTTCATCAAGAAGTGAATAGACCTTTTGTTGCAGTCTATTACAGTTATAAAGATTCTGGCCACGCTTCTCTTACCGCCACCATCCCCTCCACCAAAATGAAAGGTAGAGCTTAAAAACACAGAAACAGATCAGGATTCAAAACACGCTAGAACAGCCCGGCTGCACCAAGAAGAAATAAAAAAAAAAAAAAAAACCTGCCGGGCCCCTTTTCAGGGCCTTACGACACCACTTTTGAGAAGTTTTGCTCAGGCAGCTGACATCCAGTTTTCGTCTTCTACTGCAGATGTGCGGCTTTCCTGCACAATAGGCGCCTGCAGCCCTGGCTCTCTTCCAGGTCCCACTGTGTGACAGTAACAAAAGGCGAAGCTGGAAGCCCTCAGCTACAGCACAGCTCTAAATGATTTAGTGACCACGGCGTCCAGACCTTGGCAGCAGCTGCTGCTTTAAAGGGACATTACCCAAGGAGTCAGTAAACCACAGAGGCAGGCGGTTTTTCACACTAGATTTGAAAAGTTCAAAATTGAAACAGTCCTGCAACATTTCTTCAAAAATCCAAGGCAGAAAGTGGGGAGATGGGGGAGAACAGGACAGGCAGGGATTGCTGTCGGAAGTTGTTAGTGCAATACCACAAAGCCTACAAGACCATCTATTTCAGTATCCTCCACTTAAGGATTTCAAGGCACTCTGCAAGCATTAGTGATGGCAACCTTCTACCTCCACAGCCATGTGTTATTTTCACTTCAGAGTTAGAAAAAATAAAGCCCCAAGATTAAACCAGCCACTAGTGACTAGGACAACTTAAATCTAGGATGACACTACGTGGACACCTTTTCTCCTAAGTGCGTGGAGAAAATTACCTTTTCACGCATTACCATTGAATCATGTTATCGGTTTCCATTTTCTTTGGTGCACAATTGTACACCACCACAATGCTACAAAAGGGCCTTTGCAGAGAATTTTACATCGAATGCTATCTCTAGCTTGTGAAGGAAAGATATTTATGAGCACCAATATGCTCAGCGCTGGACATCAACGCGTACCACACCTTAATGCATACTGCTCTTGGTGAAGCATATTGTCAGTCCCCTGCCAAACTCCACAGCAGTTTTTGAGCACCTGTTCCAGAAAGTTATGGGCTAGAAGAGCTGGATTGTTTCTACACAGTACAAGATCCAAACAAATCCACAAATCCCTCCAAAACCCACGAGATATTTTACTTCCTCTCCAAGCTGCAGAATAACTGTGCTTTTGCTACACAACTTCTTATGTGCATCAGAGAATTAATGAACCAAACTAGCGTAATCTTCAAAAAAAACAACAGTGAAAACAAGGAATGCCTTTGCTCAGCATTCAAGCCCTTCTACCCATCATTTCTTTTCTACCTTCTGGTAACATACAGGGTTGAGAGGCCCTGACATAAAATGTGTTGTCACTTAGTTCTGCAAACATATCCTGCCACCTTGTTTCTTTGAAGCCCCTTGCCACCACCCTGGGTACAGTCACAGTAGGTTCATGATTTAGGGCTGCATCGCAGCTCCAAACCTCTGGCAGTGGTGCTCCAGGAACAGGTGAACTCAGGTTCTTCCCAGAGCTCAGCTCGCCTGCTTCAAACTGCCACAGTCTGCACATAAGTACTGCCTATGGGAACCCTGCAGGCAAATGGAGGGCAAGCAATTGCCCAAAAAAATCACCAAGTGTCTGGATGCAAAGAGAAATCAGTAGCCAGCTGTGCTAAGTCACACCAATAACTTAGGGCAAGAAATAAACATGTCAATTCAAGTAAAAAAAAAAAAAGTACATGAACAGTAACTACTGTGCAGCAAATACTCAAAATAATTTCTGTCAACAGAGCACTAATTAAGACGGATAAACACTCGTTTTGCTAATCTTCCTCCTCCTCCTCCTCCCTCCAGAGTAATTTAGTTGCCCACAGGGAAAAAACCGTACAAGAGGCAGCTGATAAAAAGAGACATATCAAAAAGGTGCACGTATTTCTACATGCCATAAGCAGGTAACACAGCACTGCTAGAGCTCTGTTGGAAAGGGGAAAAGTACAATTTGGTATTTCTCTGTGGAGCCTGAAAGTAATTTTAAAAGGACATTTTAAAGCCATCCTTCACCACCTGCAGTCAAGTGGTCATTATAAAAAACCCACTGTAATCAAAGCGCCCACTAACTGCTGAGAAACACTATTAATCCACCAAGTAGCACTGCTCCCTCCATTCACTCTGCAGCCATCCCAAGCAAGTAAAACAAAGCCAGGCTCACGCAGTTGGATTTTCAGCTCCTGAGTGAGCGGTGATGGTGAGAGGGGACAAGGAATGTAAAGACGTTACTGTGTTAACCCACAAACAACGGCAGGTTTAACTGGGACCCAGGACGGGTTGTGTGGTTATCATCGTTGGCCAGCTGCCTTGCCGCAGATTTTGGGCTTGCCTGCTGTGTAAGCAATGCATGAACAGGGTTTGGGTCCGAGCTTAGGCAGTTTTCAGTCCACTGTATTAAAGTGGTGTCTCTTCCAATGACTTTAAATATGCAGGGAAGGAAAATGAGCAGGAGCTGTTATGGGTCTGTTGGACCTTTCCTGCTCTGAACAGTGGGGAAGGAGTGAGGGAAAAATGCCTTTGCAAAACATATGGTTCGAGCAAGTAGGGGCAGTAAGTGCTTTGCTCTACCAGCATGCTGCTACACATAAGATGACTGCTACATACAGTGAGAGGCGGGCAGCACAGTACACAACATTTCCTAGTACCAGATTTGGTAATGTCAAACACACAGAACAAAAGAATGATTTCCTACTCCCCCAATGGAATGTGTCTTATCTAGCCTTTCACTGTGCTGTAAAACACAGTGGCTGCCTGATCAACCCAAACAACATAGGCTTGGTAGGATTGGAGATATTTTTTCCACCTCACTGAAACAAAGCTCAGGTAAATGGGAACTTCTATCCCAGGTTTCTGTAGCACCAAGCTGGAAATCAGAAATCAATGCATCTTCCAGCCTCCGGCTTGCCAAGAAGCATCAGGAATTTAAACAACTAAGAGCTGGAATGAGGGAAGAGGGAGGGAAAGGAGAGGGATTCACAGCATTTGTTAGGCAGTAATTTGTCTTTTAGCAGTTCCGAATGTGGTGCTGACTGACCACGTTAAAAGGGTGCTCCCCTAAGCTGGAGAAGCAACGACCCTTAGGAACAGGGCAAGAAATCCAGCACAAGGAAACAATAAACAACCAAGAGGAGAATCAGCAATTCTTCCTTGCTAAAGGAAATATTTTTTTATTGCATAGGCGCCCGTGACCAGGTGACCGGTCTGGGTGAGGATCCGGTGTGATGCCCTAAGTGGCAGTGCTTTCAACAGCACTAACTGCAAAAGTTGCTTGCCACAACACACGGACACATGGACCAGATCTCCCAGTTGTTCGAATGGGCTGGGGCTGTGCCAGGAAACACTGAGGACCATTTGGGTCAGGGATGCTGCCGGCCTGCTGCCAGCCACCATTGCTGTTTGATGGGCAGCACGGAAGAGCAGAGCCATCACTTGGATTCCTGCACAACACAGGGGAAGAGACAAGTTTATCTACGATAATTTCACAGCATTCTCTCACTCCATTTCCTGGTTGTTTTCCAGGTCCATTTTGATATGCTGTAAAAGCATTACGTGCCTGTGATCATGGTGACAAGACATACCGTGATGATAGTGCAGCTAAAGGCAGCAGGCTCTGCAAAAGCAAGCAGACAGGTCTGCTTTGTTCTCAGCAGTCAGTTCTAGAGTCCAAGCTACCAAGAGACAAAACAGGGTTTTCCAGGGACAGGGGTCTGGGTGCCAGGTATCCCACGTACTGCCACCAACTTGTTATACTGTAGGAGACAAGTCACTATCTGCTTTGCACCACATTTACCCTTGTTTTGCAAATGCAAAACAGGTCCTGAGGCCCTTCATGTTTACATGGAGAAAGACAGTAAAGGCTTATTTCAAAAGACTGAGGTCTTTCAGTAGAAGGACCATGCCTGTTCACTGGTCTGCGAAATTACCAAAGTCTCAAGTTTCTAGCATTTGCTAGGATCCTAGACTGACTGTGACAACTTAAACCCAGCCTGAAACACATGCAGAGACTCTCAACTCACCACCCACTCCCAGAGTTGAAAGGAGTGAGGACTCCAAAAGGTTGAACTGTAAAAGGCAAATGTATTTTTAACAAATTCTGTTTCTATAAATATTACAAAGCTTTCTGCTCTTTGGAGGCTGCTCTGCTCCCAGTGCTGCTGACATTATGGTGACATTTAGGAGGCCTTCACATTGCCTTACTGCCTTTCGTATGCTGGTTTTGTTCAAGGGATCAGAGAGACATATGAAGACACAAGGGCTGCTTATTCAAACTCTGCTCACTCGCTGACCTGCTGCTCACGCGGGAGTCAGGAGCACAAAGGGGCTCTCCATGTCAAGTGTGCTGGCTGCTGCCGTCTCCACCACTCTGGAATGCATATAAATGCAAAGGACACTAACCCTGAGGTGCCACCAACAAGGCACAGGGGTGAAGGGATGGGGAATTGATGTCTGAAGCTGCATGAGGACTTCAGGTAGCCCCAGCTGGTACTGTACCCTGTCCACACAACATAAAGGCTCTTCTTCATTTATCGATTCCTGCATTTGCTCTCTCTTCTTCTCTTTTTTTCAAAGCTATTTTCCCCGCATCCTCTGCCCTCCCCCTCCATTTCTTCACTTCCTTACACTCTCTCTGGAGACCGCTGCCAGCACGGCTGCGAGACCGGCATGCGGCATGAATGGCACCAAACTGGCACGTGCCCCAGATGCTGACATCACCTCCTCTCCTGCCCTCAGCCTCCACCAAGCTGGGCTCCAGATCCTGCACCTAAAATGCTGAGTGTCTAATTCACTGACTGCTGCCTTCTCATCAGTTTCCAGCTTAATCTGTAGCTTTTCTGTTATTAAAAAACAGAGTTCTTTTCTGTTATTAAAAATACAGCAAGAGACAACATACATTTAAAAAAAAGGAGAGGTCCTCCCAAATCAGGTTAAGACAGACACCAACACTTGGGTTAGGATCCTTTAGATATCTGTTCTGCATTTCACAAGCACTCCAGCCCAGAGAAGCACCCTGTCCACAAAGTAGGAAATGACTCCTACATACCTAAATGGGTCCTGAATGACCAGATGAAGCAGTTACCAGGATCATATCTGTACATCAGCACATTTTTTTTTAAAAATGCTGCAACTATTAAAAATCCAGCTGAAAAAAAATGAACCACAGATACTTCGTTAGTTATCTCCAGGATTCAGCTGTTAGTCTCATTCAGGGTGAGCTGCCACTGGAACATCCAGCAAATCTGTCAGTTAAATGTAAGACTACATGTTCTCCACATCAGAAAAATCTAGTATCACGTACACACTGTCCTGTTACCTTCTGGTTATTTTGAACAGAAGTGACAATGATACTTAAGGTACAAAAGAATCCCTGTTCCCACTTAAGTAGGTGCTTAATTTTATGGATGGAGAAAGCTCCAAACTAACACAACAGATCCAGGACTCACTGTACCGTATGTTTTTTGGACTATGTTTTATTTTGCATAAATATCTAATGTTTTTCCTAACAGGAAACTTCCACAGACTTTCTTTTCTTATTACAGGATATGAAAGCCTTGACAATGGTAGTGTTACAGCTCCAACAGAATTCTCCCATTGCAGACAAAGGAAAAATAACACATCTCACTTCAGTTTGCACCAGCAAAAATGGTTTGAAGATTTGTTTGAACACTTAACAAGATGTTTTTGGTGTCCTCTGACATTTAACATAGGTATTGTCATGCTAAGAGGATTGTGATTCACACAAATAGTATACTCAAATAGGACCATTCCACAAAAATTTCAGTCTACCCTAGAAAATTGCCCATCCCATTTTGTAATTCAATGAAAACACAGACCACAACAACTGTAGTTATTTAACCTTTCATCAAAAAAACAGTGAATATCTGATAACAATAAGTACAATCTACAAAGGCTTCAAGTCAACACTTTTTATAAGCAGATTTGTAAGGTAATAAATTTTCCATGACTTAACGATCAGCTTTGCCTATGAAAGCCAATGTTGTAATTCCCAATTGATTGTAGATGTTAATCTTGCAAGACTCTTGTTCTTATGCTGTGATTTATTAGCTGAATTAATGACAGATTGCACTGTTTAAAACAAGCTGCTGTTTTACACAATAACCCAGGAAGCTGTGTCCAACTGAGTCACTGCAAGGATGGGAGGAGGGTAGTGTGCAAGGTGAAACTGCTCAGATACCTGAGCTAATTTGTCTTATTGCCTTTGAAATGCAGCACTAATTGTTTAACAATTAACCCTATGACTGAACACCAGGAGAGCTGAATGGCAGCAGCTATGCAGGCTCTCTGCAGAGTTTGGAATTCACATCCAGTCTCTGCAATTCATTTACACTGAGGCATTCTGCTTTCTCCTGGAAAACAACAGAAGATTCTCCCAACCCCTCTACCACACACCCTTACTCCTTTGGGTTTGAAGACCTTGAAAAAAAAAAAAAAAAATCCCATGGCAGAATAAGGACAGATCCGATTCCTCAGGCCTTATCTCATTGCTCCCATAAAGCAAGTGCCATTATCTATAATAAAAGTTATAACCTTCTCTCCACATTATTCACTCTCTACCTCTTTGGCAACATTTCTGGTGTAGGAGAGAATGTGCCACAAACATGGTCTAACAATGCAGTCAAATAGAGGGCCAACATTGTAGTGCGAACAATGACAGCTCCTCGGTTAGTCTTAGTCTGCAGGTTTCATGAATTGCAATGCTCTAATAAACTCAGACCTTTTCCTGTCAACTCTGCCATGGAGACACAATACAGAAGCTAAGAGCAGGGGCTGTGAAATTGGGGAGAGGGGAACCCCAACCACAGGGCAAGTACACAGAGCGATTATATTCTGATGCAGGAGTCCCACGTTCTGCAGTAAACGGCTCCCCCCTTCATCTGCCTTTTTAAAGGCTTGCCTCTGAAGGGATCCCTCTGTTTTGCAGCAAATTTGAACTTGCTTCTGTGCTTCCCAAGTGCTTCAGTGACTGGAGGCACTTTCTTGTGCCGCAGAGTGCCAAGTGTTGCCAATTCCCATCAAGCCATCGCTTGCAGCTCCAGTGCCTGCCTCACTTGCTCTTCCCTGTGACTCCTTGCCTAGCGAGAACAGTGGCATATGCTGCTCTGTGGTATGGCTTCAGAGGTGAGCGTAGATTTGAAAATAAATAAGTAAAATCAAATAAAGGAAGGAGAAGGATGGAGCCTTGCATGGCAGCTTCTGAACAGGTGTAATTCACAGGCAGTCACCTCAGAAGAGTCACACCAAATCCCTGGGACCACTGCTGTGATCGGTTATTAAAAGCTGGCCCCAGCCATCTGCTGGTGGTCAAGCTCCATGATGTGGCAATCAATTACAGCTGTTATCTTGTCCTAGCTTTGACAGATGTTCCTCTCTTTCATTGTACAGTAATTACTAGTTAGCTGCCAGCAGGCTTCACACTTTAATTGTGGCGCTAATTTGAGACAAAGAGAGGAAAAAATAGGGAGAGACAGACAGGGAAAGGCAAAAGCTAAGACAGCTGTGGCAATTGGAGCACCCATGCATTAAACATTTCTTTACAAACAATAGGTGAAGCCAACCAGTTACCCCAATAAGACTTTAAAAAGTGACAGTTGAGCACCATCCAACCACACCATAGCCTGCAGTCCTTGTTCCTTTCAGGGGAAAGAGGGACACTTTTCTCTTTCCTTGCCAAACAGGCTATGCTAAAAATACCTGCCAGCCTTCTGGCAATGCATGGCTTCATACTGCCACGCAGCGTGGTGCCAACTACTTCACAGCAGTGAAAAACGCATAGATAAAGACACAGGGTGAGGCTTTCATTTGCTGGGGTTTTTTAACCTTCTCAGAGAACAAGCGACCTCCTTAAATTCTAACACTGATGAACTAATGCTGCAAAACACAAGCAAATGCAATCCAGTGCCTCTCTAGAGCACAGGAGCGGGGATCACATAGCACCTGCTCTGCAATCTGGTGTTCGTGGAGGGCCTTTGGAGATGGGCAGGAGAGAGCGAGTGCCCTATTTGATCAGACCTGGAGCCAGCAAGGTAGGAAACCTGGCAACTCTTTTCTTATGTAACCCAAAGCTCTAAAGAGTCTTCAAAAAAGGGACCTGACGAGGTTTATCCTTTTCTTCTTGGCTAGTTTAGATGCAGCATTTCTGTGTAATTTCTAGAGCCATATCTTGTCTTAGTTTCTGTGCACTATCTAATGATGTATAATCCTATACCCCAACGAAAAGACTCCACAGTGACTCTAACAACATGCAAAGATCCAGATCCACAGTAAAATCCTCATCAGCTGCTTTTTAATGACAATAGTTTAAGATGTGCTTATCTCCTCTGTTTAGACTGTAATGGAAGCATTTTTTTCTTTTTTTTTAGGTGTTAAATAGTCAAAAGACTGTTTTTAAACAGGTTTCATAAACCAGGTATCAAACTTCCACTACAAGTCTGAAAAACAAGCAGAAAAACATTCACTTGTTAAGAGCAATTCTGCAGCAACCTACAGACACCCTCCCACCGGATGTACAAATCTGCATTAACTATTTTCTTTTCAATTTAATTCACAATGGACATATTTCTGCTGTTGACTATTTATTGAATCTTTCAGTAGTACTTAGGCTGTGGTTCGGTGATGTGATGTCTTTGGCAGTAACAGCGGCTTAAAGCAGTTCCCGTCACGCTCTCTCCCTTTACTGCCCACCCCATGCCCGGCCTCATGCCACTGCATGCTCCCTGCTGCAAGTTGTGGCAGCACAACTATTTCAACATCCATTTAGATCAGGAAATGGAGAATGGCAGAAGGAATTAACACCCTCACTTCACATTAGAGTGGGGGAAAAAAAAAAAATATCAGGGGGAGGAGAGTATCTTGTGCTGGCACAACTGACACCGAGGTTTTGCAAAACAGCGAGCAGCCACCCAAGGATCAACTGATTGCCTGAACTGGCGAAGGGGAGGGTAACCAGACAGCTTCCACGGGTGTGGAAGAGCTCAGCCATCTTAGAAACCTTACGCTGGTACGGCACATCACGTGTGTGGGAATGAGAAACACAAAACTGCTCATACCGGTATTACTGAGAACTGCTTACCAATGAGACATGCCCCCGGTTTAATTGGACACAGTCAACTGCAGGCATCTGGACTGGAGCTCAGATTTCTGGTGTGCTCAATTCCACTGATGTTTTCTGCCCAAAAACTTGTTTGTTTTTATGTGCTGTCAGATTTTACATTTTAATGCCACTTACTGACCTTTTCATTATTTTATTTTTCTGTCATGATCTCAAGCAGTGTTTGTTGATTTCATATGTTATTACTACTTTGTTGTTGGGAGAACTTCTGAAATCAGATTGTTGGAAAAATGTATGAGGTTTCGGTGGTTGCTGAACACAACCAGCCAGCTCCTGCTGATAAAGACAGTGTAAGTTAACTGTCTGGGATCACCACAGGGCAGCTGTCAAGGGAAAAGGGGGGAAGGGACAAAGCTGTACATTTTTAGCATGTTTCTAGCATCGCAACTAGACGAAGTAGTGGTTTTACAGAAGCAGAACTATGTGGTTCACTGACCAATGATTTGAAAAGGCTTCTCCGCAGGAACTGCCATTTATCTGGATTGCTACTTTTTGAAAAGGGACTTTGGGACAGTGCTGTAAACATCTGCCAGGCAGCCAGATGTTACGCAGATAGACAAGGAAAGTAGGTACATCAAAATCCTCTAGGATCTTGCTACCTGACAAAGTAAAGTCAATGACTTTGAAAATAATATCAAGAAGCATAACTGTACCTGGAATATTAATCTTTCTTTTCATAGTGTGCTTACCAACTGATGTTACTACTTGACTTCTAGTGTCCTACAGGCAAGCTGTCCCTTTCCCTTTGTTTCAATGCACCAGTTCTCTTCTTCAGAAAGATACTCGAGAGAGAGTTTACAAAACATGTTCCCTATCAGCTAAAGTTCTGGATGATATCCCCCATGCTACCTTGCCAAAGATGAGCAAATACTACGTTTAAATCTCTGAATAACCTGAGAGACCATTTGACCATTAACCCACTATGATTTTTCCTGGAAATATTTCCTATGATGATGTGCTAGCCAAGCAGCCAGCCACGATCAAATAAAGTCACATCACTGCCATTCTTCTCAAGGACACCATACCAGTACAACAAGCAATACAAGTTAAACTACACTGCTGTCCCCTCTGTATCCCCAAAAAGAGGGCCACATGTCCCCCAGGGAGTGGATCCCCGGAGTCAGAGGGTGCTGACCTCTGATCTCTGCCCCCACCAGAGACAATTTGTTAAATGCAAGGCAATCTCTCAACTGTCGTCAATACTAAACAGGCAATTACTATGCTGATTGATTGATTACATTTCCCTGTCTAAATTATATCAGCAGAGGGGCAAATCACTCAGAAAATGAGAAAAATCATGGCCTAACTTCAAGCAAAATTGCAAAGAGCTGTTTTTGCCAGTATGAATAACAAGCAGGTGGACTGGAGTCAAACCAAGGCCCTGAGCAAACAGTCCCAGAAGCAGAATGATCCACAACCCTCCTGACCAGGGAGGGGCTGGGCAGGGATTTGCAAACCAGCCATGACCACGTCAGGCCATGACCTTTGCTGAGAAATTAACTGGAGAGGAAAAAGAAAAGAAAAAAAGCTCTCCAGAGACTGAGGATCCCCAAGTGCCACAGAAGTGCATCCATCCCCTGTCCATGCCACGGAAGCAGCACCACTCCAACAGAAACAACACACCCTCCCTCTCTTGGCTGCGTTTCTTTTCCCTCTTTTGTTATTTTTTCCACTTTGTACCAGCTAACTTGAGTGTCCTTACTGTGCTTTCATTTTCATCAACAATTTCTTAGACAGCACCTCGCAGATGGCTGCTGCAGGTACAACAAAGATGGTGCAACACCTGCTCCGTTTCACAGAGCAGCATGGCCTCCCAGACCCACACGGGACCCTACCAACTCTGAGACAAACTGTCCTGCCAAGCCCCTGCCAGGGGCACCGAAGCTACCCGGCTCCGTATTTTTGGCAGCTCTGTGGCGTCCCACCAGATGCACCCTGCCTGGCTGGCTCAGGGGCTTTACCTCGTGCTCCTGCCTCTGCCTGCCTGCTTTCATGTGCACCCCGCTACTTTTTTTGGGCCTTCATTCCTCAGCACTGCTCCTCCTTCTCCTCTCCTGCAGGCACGGCCATGTTCCTAGTTTCACGCTCAAATTCAACCCTGACCATTTTTCCTCACAAACTTTGTATTTCATCCCAGCTGCTGTTCCGACTCACCTCTCGCTGGTCTTCTCCCCACATGCTCGCCGCGGCCCCGGCCCGCGAGGACCCCAGACTCACGGCATCTCCAGGACAAAGCAGCCCGGGGACCCAGGCCGGCAGCGGGACCTCTGAAGGGAGGGAGCGCCGCAGAAGCCAAGCCCCATTTGCTGGGGATGGAGACCCGCGAGCTGAGCTGGGGCACCGCTGCTGACCGGGAGAGGTGAAGGAAAGGCTGGGCCCTCGGCCTCTTTCCCCGTCCCGAACGCGATGCAGAGCTGCAGAGGCCCCCCCTCGGGGGGAGGTTTCCTCAGGCGGAGGAGCTGCTGGCTCTCAGCTCCTCTCTGGCGAGCGGCGCCCACCAGGCTAGGCCCAGCCCAGGCTTGTCCGACCACGTTAAACACACTGGCACTGCTGGGTGTCATGGCCAAGCTAGCCGGGGCACCAGCACAGCCCTCCACTCACTGCCAGACACAAACGCTGAAGAAAACACACAATGAGCAAGCCAGTCTTTAGGGCCTTTCTACTAACTCTCTCCTTGTTTCCAAAAAAACAGCTGAAGTGGCAACGAATGACAAGAGGACAAGGTACCCCCTCCTCCCTCCCCAGTGCCCGCCATGGCACCAGCGCACCCCCAGCGCGAGACCCCACGATAACCCACGCCAGCTTTTGAACTGTATCCCACAGCAAAAGTAACTCTTCAATTCTCATTAAGGGATCCCTCACTCACAGCAGGAAAGTCTATTACAGCTGCTTCGCCACAGGGCATTGCCATTTCCACTCACCCAGGCGTCCCTCAGCCCTCGGCAGCCCTGCGCCCAGTCAGTGCCCGGGGAGACCGCAGACAGTAATTAAGGCCAAAGCTCCACAAGGAGTGTTTTGGGGGGGGGAGGAAAGATGAAGCCTAGCTGCCAAAACTTTTAATTCTTTCTCACAGGATCAGGGCTGAAATGTTTGAAGTAATTTCTTAACAAAAACAAAAGAGGCTGCTGAAAAGAATAACGTTATGACAGCTGCTGGGAAAGTCAGCAGTGGGTGAACACTGGTCGCCGCACCGATCCCCGTCCCTACGCCACTGCTTACAGGAAGGAAGGGATTTTTGTATCCTGAGCTGCAGTCTGTACTTTTTATTTACTTTCCCTGTTCTCCCAAAGCCACCCTGGCTCGAGCTCGCTGCTCTCCTGCTTCCACCCTTCAGGATGGCTTTCACAAGTTGGAAAGGAGATGAATTTGGCAGGTGCCATGCTACGTTTGCATTTCAGTGGTGATGGTCCGGTGACCACAGGCTGACCCACACCCCTTGTCTTGCACCAAACATGAGACAGATGCTCTATTTAATTCCCTTTAAAGTATTGCTACATGAATGGTATGTTTGGTTGGATCAGACAAACTCTGTGACATGAAGAAGTCTTTCCTGCCAGAAACATGTTATCGAGTGGAAGGTGTTTTCTTCAGAAAGCTTTACTCCCTTCTCAAGGCCAAAAGCTTTGCTCCTCTTACATTTTAGGACAGACTTGCTTGCTGTAAGTGTACTCCCAAACAAAGCTTCCCCACAAAAGAGAAAACCGGCCTGTGCAGTCATTATAAGAAATTAAACAGAGTTTCAAACAAAATTAAGTTTAATTATGTATACTTAATGACAGGTATGTGCTTTTAAAACAACAGATGTTGCACAGATGTGGTTCAAGGTAAAGACGACAACAAAAGCTGTCCTGGTTTCCATGGAGCACCCCTGCACCGCACCACCTCTGTCTTTAACCAGCTGTCAGATTTTGTTTCTTACCTAGGTACAGCAAACCTCCCTTGCCCACTACATACACATCTCCTTGTTTCTGTTTATTTGGGGGGTGGAGGTGTTTGCTTTTAAACATTGAGGCAGCACTGAAAGATTTCCAAAAGAGAATTTCCTGATCATGCCCACTGCTGCAGCTGCCTCTGAGGCTATCCCACAAGCTTCTCCTGCCTCATCACCATCCAGCTTGCACGCAGAAAGCAGAACATGTCAGAAATCTCTGTCCTGCCTTGCATTTCCCCCTGGTCAAATATTTTTCAGGAAGTAGTTGATCTGGCCTGCAGGATATGAAAACCAAGGTCAACCACATCACTAGATGGCTGGTAAGAAAAGAAAATAATCGTATGTCTGAAGGGGGGCCAAGAGAATTAATTTGAAGGGGAAGTTATTTAGGATGAAGCTTTGCAAAATGGGAAAAACAGCACTATTATGTTTAACAAGACCATTGTCAGAACCAAGGATACTGTGGCACTAAGATACACACTAACTAGGGACACACACATTCCTAATAAACACACTTACATACTGTTGCATGTGATAATTGCCTTTATTCTGCAGTAACTGGCTACATTTCCAGATTATTTGATTTCTGTCCAGCACAAAAACCTAGCCTGCCCTTGCTCATGAATTTTGGAAGCCAGCATGAAAATATTCCAATATGCAGAATGGGAGCTTGTGCAAATGTGCCAGCAAAAAGTAGCTCTGTGTGATCTTACGCATTATGAACATAATGCTTGCAATTTTTTTATGCACAGGGGCACAGGATCATTTCATGAATCACAGGAGAAGAAAGAATAAAGAGGAGAAAATAGCAGGGGAAAAGTGCCTTAGAAGTTTCTAGTTTTAAAAAAGGATTTGAGAAACGTTCTGACATTTTAACTTGCATTTGGCAAGATCAAGTTTGATTGCAGTTTATAGCAGCTCTGAGCAGTGCACTGGGAAAAAACAGAGCCAACTGCTAGCAGGTGAACAGGAGCAAAAGAAGAACATATCAGGACTGCAAATCTCCTCGCTGTATCACGATTCTTCTCTGCCTCCTCACTCTGCTCCCTGCTCCACCTAACTCCATAAATTAACTAAAGGACCCACACACTAATCACGCAGTGGCTCCAGGCTACGTGCACCATCCTTGTTCCACGTCACCCAGAAATGATCCAGCAGAGGAGGCAGCACCAAGTACAGAAAAGCATGCTGGAAGGTGTGTGGGAAGGAGCTCCAGTTCTGCTCAGTCTCCCACCCCAAACAGAACAAGTCTCTCGCCAGACCCTGGCTGAAATTTGGCACCTTTGCCTCTTTGCATGCAGTACAGATGGCAGAATAGACGTGCCTGCTGGTGCAGGAAAGCTGTGCCAGTTCTCAGGAGGTGGCGGGGAGCGAAGGCATTAGCAGAGAAGGGTCACCAAGATCAGTGCTTGCTTCCTTGATCTCAGCTACTTTTCCAGAAACTGCTGGAAAGATTTGGGAGGAGGGGGTTCTCACTACTGGATGACACCATCTAAGTATTTAAAAAGGATCTCCCTCTTTGCTGCAAAATGTGTGTCCTGCTTGATGATTTTTTTTTCTTCTCTCTGAACAGCTGCTTATCTGCCATTCCTTTCCCATTCCCTGTCCATTCCTGTTGATTTAATTAACGCTCCTCTCAATATTCTCCAAGGAAACTAATGGTTTTGTTGGTCACTG
The DNA here is from genome assembly GCA_013400195.1 of Aramus guarauna. Classification (NCBI taxonomy): domain Eukaryota; kingdom Metazoa; phylum Chordata; class Aves; order Gruiformes; family Aramidae; genus Aramus; species Aramus guarauna. The sequence continues at coordinate 564,146 of VXBL01007338.1, read as the reverse complement.
AAAGGTGCCAAGTAATTTGCATGACCATTTCCAGTTAAGATTCCTTAGAATACTCATGTCAGCTACCCTTGTTTTACAACAAATTAGTTAAGCACATGAAAATGTTCGGCTACTATGACGCATAGTCTAAACATGCAATCAGAAAGAGATAATACCCTTCCTCCTATTTCTCCTTCAACATCACTTGTACTACATTCACTGCAGTCTTACACCACACTCCTGTTCCACCAGAACCCAAATAAGGCTGCAGGACAGATAAATAGAAGAGCTCCACAAATATTTTTGTTTCTTTGTTTAGCCTCTATAAGGTCTGCCAGAGCCAATGGAAAGACCAGGCTTTGGTTTCAACTGAGATATTAAAAATCCTCCAAAGGCTGAAAATCATGCAAGGGAAAATTGGATTTTAAGGCACAATAAACTTGTCTTCATGAGATACTAAAAAACCTTTGCAAAATAAAAATAAATGTTCACGTAAACCAAACAGCAGACATCATGTATCTCATCAACTGTAAGCCTGCATGCCCAGGAGAAAAAACATATGCAATACTATCGAGTACAAGACTGGGTTTTCAGGCAAAAACCTCCATTCCCCCGCCCTTCTGGAAATGAAAATTATTCCTCTCTTTCCCTGCTCCAACAGCTAAACTATTTCCCAGTTCCCATCCCCTCCTCCTATCTGTAAAATGAGGAAAATGAAACCAAATCCTTAAAAAGCCTTAATAGTCAGAGACCAAACAGTGTGTAAGACCCAGGTATCATCATAAAAATTAAGCTTTCTTAAGGGCTCAAGGATTTTTTTTGTGGATATGGTCACATATCAAAAGCAGTCCTGAGAGCGCCTTACACAGCACACATACTGGGAATCTGTAAACTTTTTAGTGGTCATTTGCACATTAAAAAAGCATGTTTTAAAATTCCTCAAAGATCAAAGCACATCAGAACAGAGTTTTAGATAAAAGGAAAGATAACGTGGTGCAGAGATCCCTAGCATCAACCCAGCGGTTCTCATGACATTTTAGTTGCATCTTTATTCCTTTCTATTTCAAAAACTCCAAAGGTCAATTTATTTCAGTTGGTCAAAGATCAGCCAGAAAGTGAGAAAGACTAGAAATAAATAGGGACTGACACACAGTGCACCTGAAAGATGCTTTTCAGAGAAAACACTTTTCCCTGTATTTGGCAAGCACACTGTACACTTGGGGCACTAAATACTATTTCAAATAACTACGTAGGTAGGTTTGTAGAAGTCAGCACAGATGTGTCGGCGACCAAGTACTGCAAATGATCTTTGCTCGTTCTGAGACAGCGTACAGAATTGCTCACATGAAGCAGAACTCTCATCTTGTACGGGAACCAGAACATCCTTCTGATAAGCACAGAATGATATAACAAATATCCAAGGCTATCATTCAGTTGAAATAGCTTCCAACAAAATAATTCTCATCAACTACAGAAATTACACCAATATGCACAAGATCCGACCATAGTCTTGCAAACACGTAACTACATGCAAAGACGACATTCCATTACTTTCGGTGGTACTCTTACCTGCATAAAAGTAAGCACAGTTCTCTGCAGTTTAATCAAAAAAGAAAAGTATATGAAAGACACATTGAAAGTTGTTGCTAAAGTTTAAAGTATGCCCATAAGCCACGCATCTGCTTTTGCCATCAAAACGGCTTTTCACTATTGTACCGTAAAAGAATAATCTTGAAACAGAGGCTTGTATGAAGTTTTACAACCTTTCTTGAAATACTGGTCTTCTAGACTGGTGGTGGGACAGGACTGGTGGGACAGAGCAAGAAGCATGGGGCAGTGGTTAGGCAGAGGGTGTATCAGCCCTGGGCTGAAGCGTGACGTGCCATCTCTAACAAAACCAGACAGAGCAAAACCCCTTGCTGAAAAGCGCTTGCAAGAACAGTGTTCTCCCTCACAAAGACAGCACATCCAAATCAAATCATTTAGCCTTCACTTTTCCAAATTCTGAATAGCAGTCAAAATCTGGAGCTGGACCATCGTTAAGAGTGAAAAGTGCTCCCTAGCTTGTTAATGTACAACCCCACATTCAAATTCAAGATTTTATGGACAGCTACAATCAGCCAGACAACATTGCTTTGCATTAATCAAGTCACTGTTGACACTTGACAGCAGTGAACACATGATTTGTTTAATTTGTTTTCATAGAGAATACTGTCAATTTACCAAAATTATTTTCTTAAGCTCTTTAGAAAATTCTGAAGTTCCTTAGAAACCCATAACTTCTGGTTCCTCAACAATTAACTTTGCTGCATTGTAAACAGAATAGTTACCTTAATCCAGTAAACTAGAGATAGACTCATCATGATTTGAAACAAATTTGGCCAAGATAAAAAAGAAAGCATCAAGAAAATTCACACATACAAACTGAAAGCCAGCAACTGAATGGACTCAGCTGAGGATGTAGTGTTTAAGAAGAAAACTATTTTAATATCAGGTGGCTACTTTCGCCAGTTTTAAAACTTATCTTTGGCCCTTTTTACAATCAGGGAACCGATTTTCCGAAAATTCCTCCTATGAAGATCAGTTTCCTAAAATGCATCACAATTTGACCACCTAAATAAGATACATGTGTCTATGAATCATCTGTCACGGTCACAGGTCACTTCACAGTAGTAGTTAGGACTTTAGAAAGCAGATGCCTGATGGTCTAGAGAAGAGCTATTTAAATGGGGCTGGGGAAAGCCCGAGAAATGGCAGTAGATACTACCTGTGCTATATTTAGGCTTGTAAGGCTCGAGGTAGAGGCAGCAGGAGACATCTCTATGCAGTTTTCAGAATGTAATCCACTCTGTATCATCAGCCATCTCCTGGCTGTTAGCCACCTTGCATTTTGCTTTTTTATTGCAGTAAGCAATACTTAATTTTTACCAGATGTTCATTCATCAACATCCCCAGGGGCTGCTTCAAGCACATTCACTTCCCTCATAGCCCTTTCAAACGGGTAAAGTCTACCAGCAACCCTCTGATTCCTCCCAGCCTTTTCACAAATCCAAGGCTGGGATAGATGGAAAGATGGTAGAGACAGCCTATCCCTTTCCGAGGATAGGAAAGCCATGTCGTTGCAGCAGTCATCTCAGTTTCTACAGCACTGATTTTCAGCTTGCAGTATTCTGAGTACTTCTAGAAGGGTCTGCAAAACGTTAACTACAAACAACGCAAGCCAATCCCCAAGTAAGGTTAAATTCCCTCCACTGGGACTAGCACCTCAGTGATTTCTTTTTACTTTACTTTTTTAAGGGAACTCAAGAAGAAAAAAAAAGTTGAAAGCCACTATTCCACCGTAAAAGAAATTTCAGGAGGGCAGTTATGCAGCCCCCTGGGAGAGACTACAAAGCACAAGCCATATGAACCCTCTTCCTCTCTCTTTTGTTTTAAAGGTAAAGCGGGTGAACAGGCAGTGTTTCTCTTGGAAGCAATACCAGTTGGCTCAAACTCTCCAAACAAAATTACTGAGCTTGCTTGGGAAATCTATGCAAGTTGTACTATTACTTCAAATGCTAACAAGATGGCTGGGGTACTGCTACCCAAGTGTGTGGGTCAGGCAGTGCTTTTATTTGCTAATGATCATTGAGGGTGGGTTGGCCCTGGGAACAAAATCCTGAGAAACATCATAACTTGGCTCGGGGCATGCTCTCTGATAAATGCTGGGAATATGTATTGGAAATATGTATGTTAAAAGTCTGTGTGGAATAAAGCTCCCTCTCATACCAGCAAGTCAGGCAGGGTTGGGTTTTTTTTCCCCACTTACTGCCCCTATAAAACTCAGGTACAAGTTTCTATTGCCAAGCTGATGTAAGGGCTTACTCCCTGGCACACATGCAAGCTGGGATCTTTGCAGCCCCCAGGGGACAGGAGATGCAACCCAAAAAAACAGTGTTTCTCCCAGGCATCAGGTACTGCCACAGCAGCTGAATGGCTCTGGTTATGTCCCAGTCCTCCACCGCGCTGCCTGGGCTGGATGCACAGCAATTCCACCCCACCTTAGACCACCCGATCATCACGCCCGTGCTGCTGAATTTACACCTTCATTCTCCAGCTCCCCTCACCACTCCCTCCCCTCTTTCAACCTAATTTTTTTTTTTTTTTTAAACTATAAAAGTTGGTTTAAACAAAGAGGCACTCTTGGCCTCAAATATATTTTATCTTTTTTTTTCCTTGTTCCCTTCCCTTGGCCTTTTCCCAGCAGAAATCACCCTCACATGCTGTGTTTGCTCCGCATGGAGGAACTTCCCTTTGCCCCTGCTCACCCCTCCCTACCCGGGCTTCGATCACCAGTTTTATGGTGCCCCTTGCACTGCAGCTGAGCCTGAAGAAAGCAGGATCAAAGCAGCTGTGAATAAATAACGCTAATAATAATGGTGGTGTTATGAACATTAATTATTAATACATTTTATTTCTAAACCACCATGACAGTCCAGACCACCCTGCAAAGGATGAGGTGCATCTGTTACACGCTTTTCCCTGCAAGAAGCGACAGAGGAGTTTGTGGACTTGAGAGCTTTGAGCAGTGTCAGCAGTCAGAAAACACCCCACTTTAGATAAATTCAATGGGTTAACAGCCCAGCGGCCAGTGCCCGGTTCAGCAGATAGCATAGTGCAGAGTCCAGTAAATAAAAGAGCTTCCTGCAAAGCGTGAGGTTTTTAAGTGCTGCCTGAACCAAGAGATTACAGTAAGTTGCTAATAACAAAAAATTAGGCTGGAGATGTCATTAGTCTGGTTTTGCCTAACCGTCATACACAAATACATGACTTCGCTGTTATGTTTTCAAGAGATACTTAAACTGTAAGTGTTAACATTTCAGAGCTTTAAAATACTCTTGTAAGTAGAATGGGCATAAAGGTGACAAGAGGCAGGAAAGTACTGTGATGACAAGATCAATAATTTTAAGATCTCACTGCTCTTTCGACAGGGCATTAAACACAACCAAGTCTCAGCACCCTGGCCTACCCCGCATCAAGTTTCTGCTGTCTTGGCTGCAACTCCGCAACACTGACCAGCTTTGTGGCAAAACAGCAAAACCCAGAGCACCTGCGTGCACATTCAGCAAGTAACACACGTCTGCGTCAAAGCCAAAAAGAAAATGGACTCAAAACCAACCAGCCAGCCTTCTGCCATGCTACTGGGCTCGGGACATGCCCATCGCTGGCACCATGAACCCCAGGCAGATCTGCATGCCAGAGGATCAACTTCCACCGCTAACTTTCAACACTTCTGTCTCTCTCATGAATAATCACCATGTGTGTGCCATTACAGACCCAAGGAAAAGTGCCATTTTGCATTTTTCTCTTCAGTGCCAGAACTTGCCTGTTCCATTAGGTCTTCCAGAATGAGAACTTAATGGCCCTGGGTTCTCCACATGTAATATCTATTCCGGAATGAAGGAAGGGACTCCATTCTTTCCTTTAGAGCTGGGGCAGATCTGGGCTTCAAAGTCTCACGCAGACCCTTCCAAGAGGCAAAAAACAACTCCAGCAAAAGCAAGAAATCCACATGGACTTGATGGGGAAATTGCAATTCAGAAGACAACACATTTGCTGATCCTATGAGTCTTTCACTAATGCATTCCCCAAAAGGATTTTTTCCTACCTAGTCTTTTTTTTTGTTATTTGCATATTCCTAGGGCCTTCATTCAAACATGTAAGTTGTTGGGTAAAGCTGTGATGTTAGTCATCACCTTACACTTAATTTTACAGAAAGGCAAACTGACATTTAAAAATAAAGTCTATACAGGCAGAAGAAATTAGACAGAAAATAGCTTAAATGCTGTTTAGACTAAACATTAATGCAAATGTTTTTCAACACAATTTTAAAAACACCTCTACTATTATAGAAAAGCAATTAAGTTGTATCTTCCTTCTCTACAACAGAAAGTTAAGAGACTGCTAAATTGATTTTCCTGAATTTCGTTGATCCGTGCCCATCACTCTAGTCAATTATCAATGAGAATGCTGAAAATATATGACGAGAAGCCTCTTCTCAAGTACCAGGGACAGACACTACAGAGCTTCAGGCTGTAACTTCGTTTGGACACAGCCATTCCTGACAGGTAGAGGATAATTACACGGCTTGAACCAGCCATGGGCTTCCACCTACTTAAGCAGAAAGGTGCGATTTTAGAGTAACGGAGTAAATAGGTGCACTTTCCTGTGGACAAGCTCTAAAAACACTTCAAATGGCTTGAGCTTAAGTAGCCTTTAGAATTAGGAACTGAGCTGGTTTAGAATGCCCATGGCTGAAAAGAAGGATGTCCACCTGTTTCTAAACTAGCTGTGCAATTCAGGGAACTGGAATGCCAAAAAATAGGGATTAATCCTTAACTAACTGTCAGCTTCTAAGTATGGAAAACAAGGTGGTGGCAGCAGGGGAACCAAGATTAAATTTTAGTGATTTGGTACAACAGTTTATACCAGTGTCATCATTTTCTTTCTCTTTTTGAGCAACAGGCTTTCACTGCAAGAAAAAAAGGAAAAATTTAAGTGTAGAAGAACAGTGGAAAAAAACTGTGCAAAAATGATTCCTTGTCCTTTCAGAGCATCCCTGTGCTTATGGCCGGTTCAGTCGCTGCTTTTAATCATCTTTACTTTACCCTTCTAACTAGTCCCCACACTAACTCAAAGCGCACTATCTTTTTCACTTCCTTTTTCAAGGGCAGCAAGAAGGATCAAGACGAGAATAGCTAAAATATAAACCAGATGCTTTAATGTTTGTGATCTTTACTGTTTCCCAAGTTTTCACTACCATGTAATTTTAAGGGCTAATTATGAAATTACTGTCTACGTTCAAAGACTTTTCCTCCAAACCAACATGCAAGTTCCTTACCAAGTCACCCACGGAGACATTTTAGTAGGGATAACAGTCCCACGTTGAGTGGGCTTGTTGGCTAACCCTTCCCCCCATATTATCTGACTCTGTCTCAAAAGTATGATGCTTTTTGGTAATTTTCAAACACTAAAGCTGAAACAAAACAGATGCCAGTCTGTGTTAGTATTACAGTAAGCTTTATAACCCTAAACACAACATAGCAATAATGTGGTAGATGCCATTTGCTTGTCTTCCTGATGTTCGCATTTGAAGAAACCAAACTAAATAAAAATCCTCTTTCTTTAAATTGAACTTGACAGCCTAAGTTTCCGGACTGGTCTGATCTTGCACTTTGTGGAGACACAGTTTGTGGGTTCACGCCAAGGGAGACAGCAAGTATGATTCACAGGCAGGGGAGCGGAGGGCAACAAATTAAGTTTTATTTTCAAGAAAGGTAGGATCTAGAGAAGCTGGTGGGGAGAGGGTGTGTGAGAAAACTTGGCCTGCAGTTTCACTTTGGGCAAAAAGACAATTCATTTGACCCATACGCTGTCTCTCTCTGCTCTTGAATTTTTCACTGCCTGCCCTTTAGTTCTGATTTACTAAAGGCTCTACACAGATGTTTCTCAGCCCTCAGCTGCAGATGAATGACCACTACAAGAATGCTCAAAATCAAACTGTTACAATGAGGGACATACTTAACACTCTTCTAACCAGCACGGTCACCCTTTAGAACCAGTTTGCAAACTGTAATTTTAGTTTTCAGCTGTAAGTTTTCTCACTGAAAAATATTTTTAACACTTCTGTTTTGACCAATACAACTACCAAGTCGGCCAGTTACTTGCTACCAGGATCTTCATATTTCTAGCAGCTGAACCCAAGAATTAATGCAAGTGTAGTCCAAAAATAACAACTTAGAAGTGCACAAACAAGGATACTGTATGGGTGCATTAACAGCCTGCTGCTTGCATTCAACTCTTTGACTATTGTGTTGCCTTGCTGCCAGTACATGCTTGCCAATTCCAGTAACCACATTTTATAAACCAATTCTTATTAATAGGAATCATAAGCTGCATGCACACACACACGCAGAGGACTCCACAGCTTCCTTACACAGAAAAGAAACTTCAGTTTCTCTTAAGAAGCTACATAAAGTTCAAGAAAAATTTCTGCCGTACTTGGAGCTTGCAGGGAAGGAGCAGGAAAGCACACAGCGTACCATGCTCGGCTCCATCTCTAACCCCCTGGAGTGAAGTCTTCCAGACTTCACTGAGCACCTATGACAGTGGTCATCTTGGTTAGGAACAGAACTGGATGCTACCATGATAAACGTAATAAAGCCAACCGTTCTGAGTGTTCATGTAAGTAAAATAAGCTTTGGGATTGTCACATGCACCCCTACGGTGCAGAGCTCTGCAGAAATAAAATTCCTTGGTCATGTTCACTATTATATATTCTTTGTGGATCTGCGGTTGCTCTGTAATTGCATTCCGCCAGACCCGTGTACAGTCGCTGTCATGCTCACACTGCAAACCAACTAATTGTGTCAACACAGATAAAGCTCACTTCCAGCCCTGGAGAGCTCTCTCAAATACCGACTGATAGAAGGGGGGTGAGGGGAGGAAAGCTTTGAACACTCAGAGTAATTGAATTTATTAAAAACACACTTTCCAGTCTTGGGATGTATGGCAACCCACAAAAACACGTTTAAAAATGCAGCCAAACGCACTGAGAGGGGAGCAAACCTCACCCAGGTAAGGTAACGTGTCATGCAATGACTAATGGTACCACTAAGACTCAATTGACAGCAAGACGATGACAAGCAAAATATATTGCTTCATTTCATTTTTCCCTCATGCTCCTTCAATAAATCCGAGGCAGGGGAAGCAAGCTCTGAAAGTACAGCATGGTAACAGAGAACAATGAGGGGAAAAAACAGCAAAATTTGAACCTGAATCAGAAGAAAACACACAACAGAGCGATGGAAATAAATTTCACTTTTATCTCTACAAAACCACAGTTGTCTTCAGATCAATGCCGTGCACATTTCTGCTTTCTCAGGGAAAATGCTGCAAGTGTAGCTATCTCACATTGCTGTGAACATCCTTCCCAGATCCAGCCTGACCGACCTCCGCAGCTGGGGAAGATGGCCAGGCTTCCCTGTGCACACAGCTCGTCATCACAGGTAGTCCCGAGTCCATGCCCTAACTTGTTCCATGTTGATTTACTCACACACCTGCGCCTGGAGCTTCTTCATCCCCTTCTCCCAGACAGGATTTTTCCGATTATTGGTCAGCCTTTGCTCCATTAGAGCCCCAGCCTATTTACCTTTTAGATCCATGACAGAGCACTCCCTTTCCCATCCCCTCCTTGCAGGGGTGAGGATGTCCCAGCCAGGAGTTCTTTATTATGTGCTGTTCTTTATTTTAAGTCTTTCTAATTTTAAGGAACAGGCAGCAGAGTTGGGGAAACGGTCGCCTATGGTCAGTCACGTAATGGTATCAAACTTCTCTTTGCCACTCCTGTTACTTTAAAATATGAAAAAAGCTGCTCTTGCACATTCTGCCATGAAGAATAGGGAGGCAAAAAAATGCAGCGAGCTTTTCAATGGAAATTGTTTCAGCGGATTTGGTATGTGATGTTTTTGAAAGGGTCAGAAAACAAAGCTAATCCATTCATTTCAACTTCAGTCTAAATGTTTCTGTAATAAACAAACGGGTTGAAATTCACCATGAATCCCAAAGTTAAGAAGTTCAAACTGAAGAGACTACAGCGTCATTTACTTCCCCACCATCCAAAAGGATGTACGTCCTCGACTGCTTTGGCAAGGAGTAAAAATGCCAATTATGTTCTCTAGGAATAGTTAACTGGGAAGGTTTGCATTTCTCTGTTTTCTCGCAATCTCTAGCAGCAAGGGAAATAAAAAAATCCAACCTTTTACCTACTCATCAATTTAATAAAATGTCAAAAACACACAGAATCACTTGAGCATGTGGATTGACTCCATTATTATACCATATAATTTCAACAGCCTGTGGTTTTATTGTCCACAAAAAGGAGTAACTTACTGAAGTGAAAACAACAGTGGTATTGCATTTGTGGTACAACACCACAACACACAACCTTAAAGCTGAAACTTGTTTGTATTTCCTCATGTGCAAAAGTCATCAAGGCTTTTTGGAACAAACAGTTCCAATACAAATTTTTTTTTTTTTCTTTTAAAAAGTGAACAGCTTTTTTTTTTTTTTAATTAAGCTTTATACTTAATTAAAAATGAAGAGTCATCATATATATTACAGGAATTGCTTTATCTAAAATGACTCAGCTCTGCCCCATCAGAGGCCAGCAAACACTGATACTGCTGCATCAAACCAGATTTCATTCCTTACCTTCCCCATACCACATATCTCTAATATTTATGGGCAGTCTGGTAATAGAGATTAGGCTATGACTTATCAGGCTGCAATAAGGCATGTTAACATGGAATTATGGCCTTTTAGCATAACCAATAATGACGGGTAATGTTATTTACCTGAAGAAAGAAACATCGCTGTCACAGCTGCAGCTCATTCTAGTGAGTATAATTTAGTTCAATCATTTATAAATGCCTGCCTTGCTTCTGCTTTCCATTTTAATTTCCTTGTACTCCTTTAGTACTCCTTGTACTAAATCTCCCCATATTTAGAAAGGCAGTTTGGATGTCCTGCCTAATAACCTATGAAGGTAACCAAAAGGGAAGCCTGACACGCACCATTATTTTGCCAAAGTGAGATCCATTGCCCAGTCAGGCCAACTGCAGCCTCATCCTGCACACCCAGACACGCGCACACCTGAGGCAGAGCCAGTCTAATCCTGCACACCCAGACACACACACACCTGAGGCAGAGCCGGTCCTGCTGACTGCAGCGCCCTGACTCACAGCCCTTGCAAATGTTTGCAGAACAGACGGAGACCTAATGCATATAAATAGAGGTCTGAGGTCACACTTCAGGTCCCCAAGGTTTCTTCCATATCTTCCCCCTTCCTTGATGGAGCAAAACTATTGTATTTAAAGCTGGATAGTAACCTGCATAAACACTACACACAACCACACTCACCATTTAAGACAAAAAACTGTCCATACCATAATGTCTTCTATCCCTAAGCTGAACTCAAGACCCCACATTTTGCTCATCCACCACAAAAAGCAGCTGAACCCCGTGAGCAGAGAAGTCGTTCCCAAGCGGATACCAGAGAGCGGTTAGGTCAGCCTCCCCAACCCTCCGGCTCCCGGCATCTCTGCTGGGATTCTCTTCCCATCCCCCTTCCACCGGATGGGAAGAGAACTGAGCCTGATTTGCAAAACAAGAAAATCACGGCAAATCACGACAAAACAATTATGCTTCAACTAAGAATCCCAATTTCCCTACTATAGATTTTTTCTCTCAGGCAACACCAGTTATTTTGAAAATTCTACTTATTTTGGTACATAGCAAGCATTCAGGAGCTGCCCCACAGCACTGCCACGAGCGAGATGCATGTCAGGTAAGCAGGCCACACCAAACTTGCAATTATCTGGCAAGATGAATGTAGTAAGTCTATAAATACTCCTGAAGTTTACTGTACAGTTTACTGTATTTTTCTTAACTTGAGCAGCCTTCAAGATTTAATATTATCAAGCTATTAAGTGGATTGAGACAGCTGATTCGAGGTCCAGAAAAAGAGAATTCACAGGAGGAACAGGTGGACGACAGGGAGTTCTTACACTAAAAAAGCAATGTGACGATGAGTGAAAGGTGACAAAAATTCTGAACACCGTCCATTGGATTTTCCTTTAAAGTCTATAAGCTCTCTGACCCATTTTGCTAGCGAGTAACAAAAGCAGCCCTTCAAAAGCCTGTTCATTCACAAGCCCACTCATTTATTCTCTGTATGCATGATGTGATCTTGGCACGTACGTAGACACTTGAGAAGAGATTATTTTCATCCGCCAATATAGTTACGACTTTGCTAATATGTCTTCCTTGTCCAGGATATTTTTAAGCAATCTGAAGACTAATGAATCATATGGAAGAAGAATGTTACTGGGCAGAATACGTGAGGCGTGAAAAAAGACGACAGACAGCTGAACAATTAATTTTCGATTACAATTAAGTGAGGACATTTTTTGAGAACATTTACTCAGAAAAGACATCACTGGGACTTTGCAGTCACTTTTTCTGACACAAGCAAGATCATTCAAGCTAGGCAGGTTCACGCAAACAGAAAATATCTAGTGAATTTTACAGACTAAGCAAGTTAATCTTCCACATAAAATATGAATACGCAAAGAGGAAAACTTAATTCTTAAAACTGAATTAATTCCAGACCTTAAGCACAGTCTGGATATAAGTGTCTGAGCTTGAGCTGCTCATCAAATAGGCCTGTTCTGCTAAAGCGTAATTATCGTCATACACCATCATCTCCTGGGATTGCCCTGAAATGTTCTCAAAGTGGTTAGTAAAGCTCTGGCTGTGGTGAATTATGTTCAAACTGGTGTTACTCTTACTTCTAAAACCAGAGTGACTGACTTATCTATTTGGAGAAGGGGGAAGTTAGATGGGTCTATGTGACAATTTCCCATTTTACTTGGATTTAGTTAACACATGGGGAAAAGAAAAGGGGAATTCATAAGCCAACTAATTTTAAAGAAAACAAAAACTGGATTACATCCATGAGATATCTGAAAGACAATACCGGACTTTAAGCTCAGAATTGCAACATTCAAAGAAAAGTGGGCTGGAACAGACTAGGAAAAAAAACTATGGGCCATTAAGTCAGCAGCAGCAAAGGAAAAAATGTGTTTCAGAGAGCTTTTTAATTACTTTACAAGTATTAATCCTTATTAAGTATTAATTAGGGAGAGCTTTTTTCCTGAAGTGCAACACAGTGTATAAAATACTGTCCAACAAGGCTACTCCTTTGCGGGAGGCAGTTTTGCACACCCCTGGTATCGTTGCCTTTTCAATCTGCCGTGTTATCCAGGACTTTAACGGTGTTTCAATCACCAGCTACGGTGAAAGTGTAACTGTTCTAACCAGAGGAAATGCAAGCAAGCGGCTCGGATCAGAAGCTTGGGCAGAAGAATTAAGCATTACAGAAAGGTACTGTCTTAGCTGAAAACCAATTCTTCATAAACAAGAGAGCTGCTAACTTGGGGTGAGCAGTTAACTACCTGTTCGCCTTTCCTCTTCCCTGCCGCTACCCCAGCAAGGGCTTCACCCGCCGCAAGATCTCATCAAACGTGGTTGCATCGAGCCCGGGAGGAAAGGGACAGCAGGCCAGGCAAGCTCCGCTTTACCCAGCAATACTGCGCCCAGGCTTTACAAGACTGCGCCCACGGAGGGACAAGCTCTCTTTAACGACATGTCAGTTGAAATCTTAATTATACAAAACGGAGGGTAAAGACACCCCTGAAAGAGAGGAGTGAACGCCCACAGAAGGAACATTAGAGGGTTTTTTTTATTATTGTTATTGGAAGAGACTTTCAGCGACTGAGGGATTAATTCATCTGCTTTATGCATTCAATTTATTCATATACACATCATGTTTGTTCATTATACCACTCTTTCAAACCACGCACATACACAGAAAGTTCATCCGAAGCCTGAAACAACCCACCTCTGAGCAGATGCAAGTCTTGTAAAAGATTAATAGGCACAACAAGCAATCTCGGCTGCAGGGGGAAAAATATCCTAGTTAAATATTTCAGCGCTTTCATCAAACATCTGTCCTCTACACTGTGCTTGATAGAATGGCAAGGTAGCTTCTCACAAAGATTAACAGACATCTGCTCGACTAAAATCAACATGTTCGGTGGAGTGCCAGCTAAACGCCGAGCGCAGCATCTTGGAGTAACTCAGCATCCCGTTGCGAGCCTGTGAAGATGTGCCAGTATTAGCTACCTTCAAAATATATCCTCGGAAGATAACAGCATAGGTGGAGTTTTATGTTAATACAGAAATCAGCCGGCATAACGGATGGAAACTACGCTGGGAGCCTGCTTCCCAAGGGTGGGAGGCAAAGGGAGACAGCCATCCAGAGCTGCGTACGAGATGGCTCACTTTTGGCTTTTACAGCCATTTGTGAAGGCAGGGAACTGCAAGCAGCAATAAGTTTCAGTGCCAGACAAAGAAGGTTGCTTGAGAACGGCAGCGGCTTGTTTTTACTACCCTCTCTCCCAGCCCTTCAATGTAGAAAGAATAGGCAAGTTCTGAAACACTTTACACACGTTCAAGTAAAAGGGAGATCCGGAAGGACATAGGTACTAGGGCGAGAAGCTGAAGGATGTATTTTACACCTGAAGCAGGTACAAAAGGAGCAGCACTTGAGCAGTTTCCCTCTGCAAGAGATTTCTGGGCACCACGCAGGCTGCCAGCGCAATTCATTCTTCCTCCCTCCCACGAGAATGTTTGCTCACGCCAAGCTCATCTGCCTTTCACACGGCAACGCTCTCAAACATCTTACTCGCATCACACCAGGAGTGCTCGGGACCCCCATGCCCTAAAAACACCTGCAAACACCGACCAGCTCCTCACGCAGGGTCCCACGGCAAAGTCAACCCCGCTGCTCGCAGGGCGACCTGGAAGGCAGCCGGGTTTTTCTGGGGCATGGCCCCAGGTAGCTCCATTCAAAAATGACCCAGAATAAACTAGGAGTAAAATAAATAAAAGCCTAGGAAATGCCCTAATCTCTTCCACTTACTGTTGCACCTTGGATGTCAAATAGCCTTGGGATCTGACAGGCTGCCAGGGCCTCCTCAAAGAAATCACTAAGGAACGACCTGGGGTTTCTAACTGCTCACCTCCCACTCCACAGAGCACCAGGGAAAGGTTAAACGCTCCTCACTTCCACCCCCAAACCCAGGCGGGGGTCACATCCCCGCCATCCACCCCTCTTGCAACAGGTCATCGTCGTCCCCGCTCGCAAACCTCTTCAGATGCTGGTACAACCCCATGCAGAACCAGGTCTTCAAAACAACTGCATTTTCCAGGGCTTTTTTAAACATGTGTCACAAGCTCAGTTTAGATCCCAGGCTCCTGCTTGGAGGAGCAAGGGAGTAAGAGGAGACACAAGACATGCAAGCACAGGAGAGCTTTTGGAAATGCTGAGGGGGATCCTTTCAAAGCAGCCTCTGCCACCCAAGAATTGGCCCTACCAGCCAGAGAAATAAAAGGCTGTTAAAACTTGGCAGGACCACTTATCCCTGCTCCAGTGTCAAATGACTTCTTGTGGCACCGCGTGACGCTTCCAGCATCCGTCACTCAAATGCTGTGCTGTGGTACAGCTTTGTTTTTGGAGAAATGTCCAAAGCCAAGGATTATCAACATGCATCTTCATCACCTGGTGCCTCTTACCAAGTACAGACTGAAGGGATTTCCCTGAAGCCATGAGCAGTGCAGGAGTACAATTATCCTAATAGCAACTTTCCTCCCAGAAGAGCGTACCCATTTTCCAACAAGCACTAAAAATAAAAATAATTTTAAATGAGGTACCCAATGAACAACCTGACTTTCTTCTTAAATGAGAGCAATGAAGTACTTAAAGTATGTAGCATTTAATAATATTTAAAATATAGAGGCAATAGCCAGGCTTTAACGGCTCAGAGCTGCCATTAAAATTAATAGGACTACCTACTAATTACCTCTGAGGATCAGACCACTGGGTTCCTTGAGGATTTGCACTCCTCCGGTTTAAAAACACCAGCTTAATCTCTGTTCAGTCTTCCTCACCTTGTTTTAAATAAGCATGCAATACACTGGTCTTTTTTTTGTCCCCTTTTATGTAAAGCAGCTATATATTTCAAAAGAAAGAAATGAACAAACAGGACCACGAACACTCATGCTAGCTGGACTAATGCAGTCAGTAAGGTGGCAACAACCACCCACGTGCCGACGTCTCGTGCGGAGAACATTAAGTTACATCAAAGTCCCAAGATCGCTGCCTCACAAGAGCTCTCCTTGCTGAATACATCAAGCATTTCTCCTCAAATAACAAAAATTATGGCCCTTCCACAGTTTTATAGGCTTAGTGAGATTTATCCACTGTTTTGAGCTCCACAAAAAAATTTTGTGTTACTGAGTGTGAGACTTGCTCCCATGAAAGAGGAACAGGTGATCCCAGGATTTGGGGGATGGGGATTTGCATTCACCTCCCTGCCACCAGTTGCATCCCGAGTTGTCGGAAACGCCTGCTCGGGCAGCTCCCGTTCCCACGCCGCGGGCATCCGCTCCGTGCAGGCACCGACCGCACGGGCTTTGCTACAACAGCGACCGAGCCCAGCCTGCTCGAGGGGCTCCTCTGAAGGTTGGTGTTTGACGGACCATTGGAGGACGGACAACTTGGGAACTTCTGCTCCTGCCTCAAACTGTTTAACACCAAATTACGGGAACAAGTGGCGACATTAAAACCTGCATCTGTGGCACAGAATCAGCCTTTTGCTCAGCCACGCTCGCTCTTCCCCGTCATTTGCCTTGGGAGCTGCTCTAATATCCAGGAAAACACGGGTTAGCCATAACACACTGCAGCAAGCGATATTTTCTTGTGGGGTGGGTTTTTTTTTTCCCTTCCCTTTTTCTTTTAAAGAATCAATATACAATTCTGTCAAAGGATATGAAGCAAACAAGACTTGACTCCCTGCCTTCCCCTCCGTGCCCCCGAAACCTCTCCGCTGTGCACTACTCTTTCAGCAGCCCTGGCACTCCTGTGCCAGCCGAAGGTCTCCCCTGCCAGCTGGCCTGTGCTGGAAAGGTCAGCAATCAGAAACTCAACCTCTCCTGTATCAAATAGCTCTGATCGGTGATATTAAAAAAAGATGCCAGAGAGACTATGCAGTGGTGAGCAATAAAAGCAGTTGTTATCCATGCTAGTCACATGTAACTGTCCTGGTTAACCAAGATATGTATTATTTAAGTGCTGCTGCTTTCCTCCACGCGCCTGACTTTTCTGATTCTGGTGCGAGGCTACCCAAGGTTTACAAGGGAAAAGCAGATTCAGTGAACAGAGGAAGGAGACTTCCCCCATCGTATGGGGAAGGAGGGGCTATGCTGGAAACTAAGCCCGTATGAATATTCAAACAGCACTCTGCTTCCATCCCTCTGCAGGAAGCGTGCTGATGCTTGAGAGTCCACTTCATTAACTCAGCATCAAGCCCAGAGCATTTCCCCAGCTGATAGTGAGAGATTTCTGATGACAGCAGGTCTAATCAGCAAGAGCACACCCATCATGGGGAAAAGGTGCAGTACATTTGTATAAAACATCTTAAAAATCAGAAACATCCCTCCCCAGACTTGACAAACCACACCGTCAGCTTCAGAACAAGACTGTTAGAGGGGGAATCCTATAGCAAGAAGGTTTCTGGTGCCCAGCCCTGCGTGCTTCAGAAAACTCAGCATTCCCAGCTACCGCATCTCACGTGCGACTAGCATCTCAGTGCCAGGTCTCTGCACCCCAAAGGTGCAGACAGGTACCTATCTGGGAACTTTCAAAAAAGGTTCTGTACTTCGCTCTGAGTGATTTAAGTGAAAATTTCACTGTATCTTTATCTAGTTAAGGTGTGGCACTTCATCTACATAGAAGCCATATGTCAAAATACCCTGTTCGAAGTTCCCACAGAAACAGTATGCAAAATGGATTGCTTTCACGTCTGACTAACTCTCCTCCTGTTCAGGGCTATCATGTTTTCCATAACTTGCTCAGTTTATTGTCTGCAGTCAGACAGCACCGCTAGCATTGTTATTGCCAAGTAAACCATGATATTATTATTCTCCCGAGACTTAATCCACAACCCACTGAAGACAATGGAAATCCCCCCCTTCGCTTCTACAGGCTGCACATCAGCTCACACAGCCGTGCTGCCGGTTAAGTACACATTTCAGACATGAAAACCATCCCTAACGCCAGTCAGGAGAGGGTGGACGGACACCCCAGCACCCAGCTTCGTGTTGGTTCCCCAGCCCACCCACGGGTTTCTGCCGGACACGAAGAATACGACAGCCCTCTCTTCACAGCAGTAGTATTTGAATGTTTTCAGCTCTCACGCATCAAACCAAGCCCCCCAACAAACTAAAATCCCGTGGGTTACCCTAAGGAGCACTTGTGGGGGCTGTGCCCAGCCTGGCACAGCACCATCGGACCCGGGGAGCGGGGACTCTGTGCCCGTCTGGGGACTGAATGGCTCGGGGCGTCCCCAGAGGAGCAGCACCGCTGGATTCATTTATTAAAGCCTGTGTGGTAATTCATGGGAGAGCAAAAATAAAACCTTCCAAGTTTTGCCACTGCTTCTTACTTCTGTCCCGGAAAGAGGCTTCATCGGTGTATTTTAAGGGAGAAGGGAATACGCGCGTTTCTACCCCAAAGCCTTTCCCTGCCGTGCCACTCTCTTCAGAGCCACTTTCATTCTACCAACCATCTTAAAAGCAGAGAAACACAAGCTTTCTCTTTCAAACACAAATGCCAGATGTCCCTAAATCTGAAATACACTTTCTTTTGACATTTTCCTGTTATGCAAAAAGGAGCAAGGAAATATTTAAAAGGCAGCGAATTAAAGACTGATAAAGGAGAAATTTAATCACCCAACGCAAAGCAAAGCCCATGAGACTTAATTCAGTGCCCACAAAGTTTAGTAAAATTATTTAAAAGACAGACTATTTATATCAACAAGAGTATCCAGATTTATAGCAGCAGGAAGAAAAGAAGAGGGGAACAGTATGCAGCAAGGCTTGGAAGGGATATAAATCTGCCTGCTCCAAGAGCAATTTAAGCTCTGAACTGTTATATAAATATAACAGTTGGAAACTTTCTGTGTCAACACAGTCACTCCCTGCTCTCAGCTGGTTTTGTTTCTCCTACAAACACCATGCAGCACAGCAGTCTCTCCTCCTCTCCTGCACAGCTGCCCGAGCCCCCACGGATGCTCTCGCCCGGCCGGGGGACCCCAGCTCCAAGCCCCAGTGCTGGCCCGGCCACCCCAGCGCGCTGTGACCAGCACTGCAGCACAGCAGAAGGGACCGGGCAATTTTAGCATCCTCGTCCAGAAGCTGTGATTAACCCTTAGGCACGCTGCAGCCAAGTATCCGTAACTGTGTTCAATCCAGAGGAGCAGAGGGGCGATGACATTTAAGAACAATATAACCACACAAAACCCGGTGAAGGCTCACTGAAATCAGCACCACCCGAAGCGAGGTTCCATCAGCGTGTCCTCCGGCCGGGAGGCAGCAGGGCTCTCGCTGCAAGGTAAACACCAGAAAACATTCCTGCTGCCCAGAGGATCTCCTCATGGATTCAGCGGCTTCAGGGCCAGCACTTCCACGCTGCATCATCACCATCACCTATTTACTCAAGTCACAGGCAAGAACCAGCAGGGGAAAGCACTGCCAAGGCTTCCCAACCTGGAAACTAGGACATGAGAGACTTATCAGAGACATTATGTTTTATGACAGCAGGAGCTTTTCAATATTCACACACACACACAAAAAAAAACCAGGCGCCCTTCTTCAAGCCCTGGCGTCCGAGGTGCAGTCACTGCCTCCACACACGCGCACGTTGCACAAGGCTGCAGACGCCACGACACGGCTGGGTACCTGTGGATGCAACTTTCCAGAAAATTCAGTAACACTGCAATGAAAGGATCATTTTCAAAGCTTCAAATACAGGTGCTTAGAGCTAATTAACTCCATTATTTTACTTCAAAGGGAAAAAATATATTAAAAAAAATCAAAACGAAAATCATTTTCTTTCCACAGCTATAAAGTGCTACAAAATCCATTTTATCTTTACATATCCCATATCCTCTTTACAATGCTTTTGAACGCTGTGCATGAAATCCTATTAATTTATAGGTATTATAAAAGGCATCTGAATTTAATATTCAAATGGCCAAGGGTTTTTTTCTTTTCTTTTTATATCTTAGCAGAAAGCAGAAGCCCCTCATTATCCGTGCCTAGTGAAGAAACACAGCTAAGCAAAGCCAGCATCCATCTAGCAGCTGCACTAACGTTTAATCATCAGAGACAATATTCCTCGAACCCTAAAACCATACATCATCTCTTCCTTAACCTCCTCCTTTCTTCAGTTACGCAGTTGATGACCTTCCCTTCCAGGGAAGCCAAACCACTTCCAGAACCTCCCCCAGGCTCCCTAACCCGAGTCGTCTGGATTTCCACAGCACGCTGCAGCTCAGCGGCTCCGTACCAGGAGCCAGCCCTTCCTTCCTCCCTCCCTCCCTTCCAGGAAAAGCTGAATCTCCCTCTCCCAGCTGAGCACCACCGCTGAATTCCCTCTGACCCACAGATCCTAAATTCCTGTATTATCCTGTGACTACATAATTATTGAGAGAAGATGGGATGGTACGAGGAGTCCCTAAATTATTCATTTTTCTCTGAAAAATGAAAAAACACTGCAGGCAAACTTTCCACTGATGTTTTGGTGGCTTCATTGAAAGCAGCCGTGTGTTTTGTTGAGACAGTTGCCTTGCATGATTCATTGCGAGGCCATTAAAAGAACTATACTCTCGCATTTCCAGATTATTTGCACTACAGCACATAACCATTCCCACTTTCCTCTCTCCTCAGCACCAGCAGCCCTTTACCTTACCGCTCTCTCAATAATACAAAAGAAAATGATGCACAAGAGGAAAAGCATCCATACTGTCCCATCCATGAATCAGCCTGGCAGGGTATAATTCTCACGGGGGGGGGAAGGGGGGAGAATTCAGCTGCTGGCAAATTTTCAGCAGCCAGTATTCCTCAGAAACATATAGATTTGATTAAAAATGTTTGCTTTCTGTCCAAATCTGGTAGGAGAAAATGAATGGTGCTCTTTGTTAGCCATCAATCTTCCCCACTTGTCCGTGTGCCAGATGGCACCACACTTCATAGGAGGAGGAACAATAAGCAAAGAGTCACTTGTGCAGCAAGTTTGCTTATCATCATTTAATCGCAAACAAACAAAAGGAGAATAAGGATGGAAAGAGGGAAAGAAGAATATTAACTCAGTGTTCATTCACTTTATTTTTTATTTTTTTTTAAAATAAAACCCCACTCTTTACAATGCTAATTGTTGACAGTTCTGAAATTTCCATTCCCCCCCAAATGGATTTTGAATTTTTTAAGAGAGTTTCAATTAGACCGTGACCAACTTGTTATTAAATAGCAAAATGGAACTATTTATAACCTGCGAGAGAAGGCTGAATCCCATGGCACTGACTAACACCCCCTTTCCCAGCCCTGAGAGCTCCCGCACTGCACAGCCGAGACAGCGAGAGGGTGGGAAGACGGGAGCTATGAGCAAGGACAGAGCAGGAAACGCACTCCAGCCCCCCCGAGACCGTCCTTAAAACAAAACCCAGCTACAGGTTTAGTTTGTCAAGATGACAGTTAGAAACAAGCAGTCAACATCTTTAACTTTTTAAGAGAAAACTTAACGTGTAAATCCCTGAGACACAGAGGAGGAACCCCACGGTGCCATTTTCACAGTCTCACTTCAGAATATAGCTGCACTTTAAGATTTGATACCGCTTAACAGCATCTGTTGGTATTGTGCCAATAGCATATGTTGGGAGCAGATATGGATGCGAATGCCAGCAACAATATATATTTTAAACCTAGCTAAAGAACAACAGAGCAGGGGGAACAGCAAGGCTTCTCGAGTGAGAAGCAGAGCCTGGATGCACTCCCATAGCCAAACTCCAACCCAAAATGAGCTGTAGGCTCACGATTAACGGTGAGTCAGTGCCACAGAACAGCCGCACCAGATCCGAGCCCCAGGGGTACGGCGGCAGGGGGAACGGACCTGTGTGCCCCAGAACAGGCAGCGGGAGAGACAGGAGGAGAGCGGGAAGTTCCCCGGCTCTCACCGCCGCGCGGGATGCACAACTGGCTGCCTCTGCGGTTTGTAAAGCAAGGCAGCCCTGCTGCCATCGCTCGCCTTCCTCTAGGGACCTGCAGAATACCACCAAGGGTACGGAAAGGTGATGGGCACAATGACCTGGGGTTCAGTAACGGCCCAAGGATCAATGAACTAGTTGTCTTAATGTAAGTGTGCAAAGAAGCATTTTAGTTTTGCTCTTTGAACAATGCAATAGGTATTGCAAAGATGACACGTGCTGCATTCTAGCCTGAACCAGAGGGCTTGATGGTTTTGGAAAGCATTGGACATACACTCTCTCCCTCCAAGGATCAAATTCACAGACACTCATACATTACAGAAAAAAAAAAATTTTTTCAAAAACCAGAAAAAAAAACAACCCAACCTTGAAAATTTTGGCCCTGTCAGTACCGGCAGATGAAATAATCCTAGGGGAAACATTATTGCCTCGGCTCTAACGGATCGGATTTAGACGGCCGGGATTCATTCTTTTGGCTCTGCTGTTGACCTGCTGCTTGAGCCTATTCATCTCCCCTCTGTACTTCTGTTTGCTCATCTGCAAAATGAGCAAGATACTAATCTCCTGTTCAAAGCATTTTAAAACTGTGGATAGAATAGCTAAGTGCTGCTGGTGTGAAGAATCACATCGCTTGCAACCTTTTTTCCAGCTGTTAAGTAGTTAATTGCTCAATCTGAAGTGATCAGATGGTTTCCTTCTCTAACCAGTCCTTCCTACCAAATTGAGATCTTGAAGTATGGCTAAAAACATCTTGTGGAATTAATGGTCTAATATCTGTACCAAACGCATTCATTCCTCATCTGACAGTTTGGAGAGGTACAAAGCCAGGCAGGAAAGAAGCTCTACAACGATAAATAACAGAAATAACACACATACCCTGAAAACAAACAAATAAAAAAACCCCAAACACCAACAACCCAAAAACTCCCAAACAAACCCACAGGAGCCAACTCACCTGAACTCCAAAATGTCAAAAAAAATTACATCTGCCTAAAACATTAAAGATAACAGCACTAGCCCCATGGTTACTGTATTACCCGGCACCAAACAATTTCATGCTCTTAAACTGCTTCATGGGGAAAAAAAGGCACAGCAAGTCTTGGCAATATCTTAAGTGGAACAAAGTGAAAAACAGCCCGAGTTACAATACAGGGAGCTGTTTGCGTTCAAAGTAACTTAATCTTCTAATACGGCTGTGTACTTTAAATGCACAGGAGGAAGGAGCTTTGAGGCATTATCTGCTGCACGCAGAGGATCCAGGGTAAGCAATACTGGCTGGCGCTGCTCATCTTCCCGCTGCAGCGCGGGGGTACGTCAAGGCTGGCAGCCGCTGAAGAAAGAGCAAACTAGTACTGAAGGTCATTTTGTGCCGTCTTATACGGGTTAAAATAAATTGCTCTGATTAGTACGTGCCCCAGTTTTAGGGATGAAAACTTTGACACAGCTACGAGGCCAGGTGCACGGCAGTAGGGTGCAGATGCAATCGCTAAAACCAGATATAAACACACACGCGGCACTCCTGGATTTAAATCTCTTTTAAATGAAAGAGGCAGAACAGATGCAAGTGGCAGAGAAAGTTTTTGTTACTCCTGTTGAAAAGCTTGCGCGGGGAGGCAGGGGGAGGTTAAGAAAACCTGTGAAAGATCAGAGCTGAGAACTAGATTTAAGTCCCCATTTTACATCTATACCCAGCCTCTCTCTTGTCTAACCTGAAACTAAACACCTCTCAACACAGATCGTGAGAGATATTCAGTTTCCTGAGATATCATCACATTTTCTATCCTCACACCAAAAACGCAGCATCATCTTAGACTTTCACATTATTTGCAAGCACTCCCACAAAGGAGAAACTTGCTTTCTTTTTAAACTAATTTAGTTTTAATGAGATCAGTTCCCATTTCAGTTTCTCCGCAAGACACAAAGCCCCAACAAGAGAACTGGCAAATTATGCACCTTTAAGGATAAGGGGAACTTCAGACTAAAAAAAAAAAAAAAAAAAAAAATCTTAAGCA
>VXBL01007338.1:477124-540375 GCA_013400195.1 Aramus guarauna | reverse complement strand
AAAAAAAAAAGACTCTTAAGCCACGATAAAGCATTTTGCAGAGTGGAAATGCTGAAGACATTCAGTGTTACGGCGGGACTCCCTCCCTCCCTTTGGAGGGGGAAAAGGAAAGTATCAAAGAGTGACAAACAGAGGAGCAAGGGAGGGTGCCTATCAGGGTGTCAATCTGCCAATAAATCCCAAAGCTCTGCTAATGCCTTCAGTCCCCCTACACGTCTCGCACTGTTTAAAGACACTGTGATGTGCACTCTGAAGAATTCAAGGAGGTGGAAGCAAAGCCCAAGGCCTTTATGCTTAACTGCTGAGGAAGAAAAGGGAAGAGGAGAAAACCCTCAGCTACAAGGATTTAATAGACTTCAGCGCTGGAGTGCACCTGCAGGCTCTCCCATTGATCACCGTGCCCGTGTAACGTATAGATTTGCACTTTATGCTGCTATCCAGCCTGATGTGTGAATATTGGTGTGCGGCAAAGACCGAAGGACAGTCAGAGAAGAACACCCGCTTGCCCAATTCACCACCCTGTGAAAAAAAACAGATGAGGACAAAAGCCACCGTTGCATCACAAACTAAAAATTTGAGTTTGTTTTGGGTTTTTCCCCAGTAGAATGAAATGCACCGGAGTGCCAGAACACTGAACTCCCTGGGGCACAGTACTGCCTCATCTAGGTATTACAGAGCTTGAAATTGGCCTCAAAATCACTACGGCTCTTCAGAGCAGATTTACACCAAAACCAGCATCGTAGCATTCCCGCTGTTCGTCTTTATCACCGCAACTTTCTCAAAGTGCCAAGTGAGGGCAAGACCTTGCTGCTTTAGGTTTTTTTCCACGAGACTTTTTATACTTCTTCCTAAGGGTTAGTAGTCTGCGCCATGGTAAGGCAGGCACCTGGCTCTCCACTGGTGGATTAATCATCACAATAACGTATCTGTAAGACCACCCGAATGAATTGTGGTTCTGTAACACCATTAAATTGAGACTGACTTCCAAAAAAAGCATGTTTTGCATCGAAGTCGAATTACATCATCTTTTCCCAACACCTGCCAGGTCAGCATGGATACGGATTCACTTTGGTAGAAAACAGAGGTGGATACAGGCCATGAAATGTCAAAGTGCATCCCACAATTCCAGCCTCTTGCATTTTCCATTTTAAACCCCAAAAATATTTACTTCAGTCCTTCTTAGCATATGTTAATTAAGGTACATTATATATATATTTTTTTTTATTTTTTTTTAAGATACTCAAGAAATCTTTCTGGATTTTTTTTTGTTTTGTTTTTAAATGGCCATGAACAGCCACCACGTCCATCTCACGCTGTTTAAAAAGCACACCACGCTCTGTTTTCTGCTTTTCACCTCCCTAAGCACAAGGCATTTCCTGCAGCACTCACCCACCCTTGCATTTCAGGGGTCAATTACTTCCCAAGCGCACTGCAGCCCGCACTGCTGCAACGCTCCCCAAGCACGACCTAAGTTCTCCCACGGAAAGTCTCCAGAGCAAGAAAAGCCAGGCAGCAATCAAACATCATTACGGCCAGGCTCTTTGATATTTGCATGCTGTATCAAAGCCAAAGAACAATTCATTTAAAAATATTCACCACAGGCTATTTTAAATTGAATTTTAAATTTATAAAACCATGATAAGAAATTGAGATTCCCATTTTATGAGAGGTTTTTTTTTTAAATCATGTAAATTGGGGAGGGGTAGGGAGAAGAAATTTCTCAATTTTAATAAGGATACAATTTTAACTGCCAGAAACGCATCGCATTTGTCTGATGAGTCTCAGGGCAACCCTTAACCACCCTGCCCTTCCCGACATTGATGGATTGCATAATTCCAGGAAGTAAAATATAATTATAGAGACAGATGAACAGACACCCAAGAAACAGAATAAAAAGATACTGCATGGCCATAAAAAGCAATATTTCATATATAACATTATTAAAACTAAGAAAATGTTATCTAAGAAAATGTTATCTGCATAAAGACTCTTTGCCTATTGAAACTCATAAGGAGTAGCTGGAATTTTTTCCGTGTATGGTCTACCCAGAATTTATTTGTGCAGTCGTTTTATAGCAGTATTTGGAGATACTTGTATCATTACCTAGGCACATTATATGAACTTAGAAAATATAACACATAATAAAGCTATCAGAATTTATCTCTTCCCCACTAATCAACATCAGAACATTTTCTGTATTACCTATCTGAAAAAGTGATCAGGCTCTAATTTCCAACGCTGTGTACCTGCTTTCATCACCCCAGAGTGGAGGGTGGACGTGACCTCTGGAGACCACCGTGTCCAAACCCCACTCAGCAGGGTCAGCCAGAGCCGGCTGCCCAGGACCACGTCCAGTCGGGTTAACACCATGGGTCATTCAAGTTACACACTAACTGCGGTTCCCAATTAGTCAAATAACGCTCAAGAATCTGACAATAATTAAGATTTTATTTTTAAGATCAAGCGGCATTTAAAATCTTTTTATTTCTAGAGCTAATGCACGAAGAGCTGCCACCTCCTCTCTACCCCCGCTTCATTCACACCATGTTGTTTTTTCAATCCCTTTTCTCCAACTGATATCAACGGTTCACCAACCAAAAGCCCTCAAAAAAAAAAACAAAAAAAAAAACCAAACCAAAAAAACCACCCCTCTCCCCCTCCAACTTTCTTCACCTAAAAAATCATGGATTTAGCCCCTTCCGGATCAAAACCTCCACGACAAAGCCTCACATTGTGCCCCAAAGGTCAGCGCGGAGCCCGCTCAGACAAAGAGGGGGAAGCAAGTCCACAGGCTGGGGGCTGATCAGTCCGGCCGGATTATGTCTCTTAAAAGCAGGAAATCCCAGGGGAGTACATCTCGGGCTACAGACACTTCCCAGAGGTAATTCCTGAACTAATTTCAAAGTGATGGCACACATTCCTTGGCAAGGCAGAGCACAAATACTTCTTGCATGCATGAACTGCTGGGAGCCACCGGCGAGCCTGGTACTGCTCACGATGACCAATTAAGTTTCCAAACCTTTAATCCAGACTGTAAGCACTTTAAAACAGAGACAGTATTTGTTGCTCTTTTCTGTTCCTTAACACAATAGAGCTAATCCTTGTTCAACATTTAAGGGTGCTTCCAACATGAATAATCTCCTCCTCAAAACACAGTTGGTTTTTACCCTAGCACTAGAGTTGTTCACTGTAAGTAGGAAAAAAAAAATAAATTTACATTTCCTTACTAAAGAGTTGGTCTAAAAAGCTGAACCACAAAGTGCATTTTTCTGTCTGTATTTTTAAATGAATTTAATAACTCAAGGATGGAAGACCACTGAATAACACATATATCTTGCATATACAGCCTTCCCTTTCAAATCACTTAAGAAAAATGTTTTCTAGACAGATGGTGTTTTCCCTGTCTTGACTCCAGTTCAAATCTCCTTTTTGGAGAGACCAAGTTTTCCACTGAACTGCACATTATACACCAACAAAGAATAAATAGGCTAAATATAGCTTGCAGCCAAATCGCTGCAGTCTTGCAATGCAGCACATTCAGGAGTCCTTTAAGGACAGGCAGCATGCCGGCAATGCAGCCTGCACTAAGTTTAGGTTCTCCACGTTATAAATCATTACCTCCACATCAATCAGCACCATCCCCTTCAGAGCTCGCTTGAAGCATGCTTTTTCTCAAACTGCAGAAGCAATGGCATACGGAGCCATCCCTCTGCAAGCTGCTGGTGCCTTCGTTATGTTCTCCTGGTCAGTAATAACTAAAATTCATTATCCCACCGCTGCTTTTCAATAAATTGTATGGAGCGGCTAGTAGGACTCTGCACCCTCGGGGGATGCCCATCTTTTGAGCAGATAGCCCACTGATGGAGCAAAGACCTGAAGGTGGGGAAGGCAGCCGCTCATCTGCTCACCTTCCAAAGTATCTGCAAAGTCACGGCGGAGAACATCAGAACGCATGGTGGTGACCGGCTCTCCTGGCACCAAAATCCCCTTTTATAGGGAAGCAGTCTGGGCCAGCAAAAGCCCTATCAATGTTTTTCAGGAAATCCCTTAGCAAAACTCACTCCACTTTATATGCCCACTGCTGCACGGGCTACATGACGCGCTACTCTCGAGTAGGAGGAGAGCCAAAACACAGAAGAAGGATTCGCTGTTCCGGCTATCCAGACACTCACAGAGACCTGCAGTGTGAGCTGCCCCTCGCATGCTCGCAGCAGAGCCCGGAGGCACAGCAAGAGGCTTGAGCTCACCAAGGTTTCCAAACCTTACCCAAACCAGCCCTGAATCGAGGGTGCACCAGCTCATGCAGCAGCAGGAGACGTACGCTGCCAGCCACCCGATGAGCTGAGACCATCTCACATCCCTGGGAAGAAAACGAGCCAGGACTTTGAATTCAGAGCTGCTCAGTTTGCAGGCATTGAGCGAGAAGCCCCACTCCCGCGTGCACGTACCCCGCAACCTCACAGCTTTCAGCGTGACCCTGCTTTAGCACCTTCCTGGGCACGCTCCCGCCACTCGCTTTGCCACGCGCGGCTGCAGAAGGTCCGCGGGAGCTCGGGCACCCCCAGCGACGAGCAGCTCTGGGGCCATTTGTAGGGGAGAAGAAAGGCTGGGGGGTGGGGGGGCAGAGATGGGAACAGAGAGAGAGATTTGGGGTGGGATGTAAAAATAAAAACCTATGACCTTCAAATCTACAGAGGGTTTTTTTTTGTTGTTTGTTGGGGTTTTTTTGTTAAGCAGTCTGTTACCTGACCCACCGAGAGCCATCTGGCCTCAGGTGAGCTGCTGCCTGTGTACACATTTATTCAGGTTTTATTTCAGCAGGCGAGCTGCCTGTCGCGGTGGCAACGCAGGAAACGCTTATTGTTTTACATGTTTACAAACAGCCCCTTCAGATCTCCCTTCCCTCTCTGTCCCCCGAGGTAATATGTATTGTAATAAATTCATAATTCGCATTAGGATGATTTAAACAGCTTTGGAGTGGCATGTTTTAGTGCCTTGATTCAATTGTCTGCCTCGCAAACTGACAGCCTGCTCGCTGCAACTCCCGGGCGGTGGGAAGCCGCTCCCTCGCGCAAACAGGGATAAACGTGCGGGAAGAGTCACACTTTCTAGAATTAGTAACGACGTCAGTTAAGCTCTTCACCAAGGAGATGGGATAAATACCGCTGTCTCGACCCAAGCACATCTCTGGGCTACGCAGCTTTATGTTTGGGGTGCTTTTGGACAGTGCCATCAAGGAGCAGCTTTTCATTGCATTTATGATAAATTTCTACTATTTCTACACTATTTGCAGCAGATCAGAAGGGAATGGCCAGCAAAAGGTGGGGATGCACTGAAGCAAGAGGCAAAACTTTCCTATAGCAGCAGAAAGAATTTTTTATTAGGGGTCAACCCCAGCCCCAGAAATGCTTTAGTAATAAAAAATAATTTTTGACACACCCTCATGAAAAGGGAGGGAAAGGAACTGAAGCACCCTCGAGGAAACGTTGCAAGGAAAGAGAGGAGGCAGCACCAGAAAGCACCTGACGGCAACGCGCGTGCCACTGCATTCTGCAGAACGGGGAGAGCTCTCCTCCCGCCTCCTCGCACACTCCTGCCCCGAGTCAAACACAACACTGCGGTGTCACCGTACCCGTGGGTCAGGGACAGACTCGCCCGTCCTCGGAGCACGTACCAGACCACGCTCACCAGCAGGTCCAGCTGGCTCCCGACATCACCTTACCCACATCCACCCCACCGCTCTGTCCGCTGCTTCGCGCTGCCATCGCTCCTATCGCATCACTGTTGCCCAACTTTCCTCTTCAGATGAAAACATCCCATTTCCAACCAAAACTTCACTCACGCACTGTAATTCCAGCCCGTCCTTCAGGCTCATCCCTGGCTCCAGGAAATCCCCACCGTCAGCGGTGTCCCCGCTCTGCCATTACCGTGCTCGGCTGCTGCACCACCTCCACCACCCGCTACCTGCGCACACTTCAGGGGGCTATTCTGACGTTCGCTCGCTGGGATTTTTTTGGACACTTCGGACAAAGATGAGCACAACGTTCCAGCTGAGATCTCCCAGCCACAGTGGGGACATTGCCTGGCAGCACTGGCTGCCTTTTCCACATCCGTACCATCCCAGAGGACTAGCCACCCCTGATCAATTACCACAATCAGCTTTTTTTGTCTCCCCACCTATAATAATTCCTCACAGTTTCTTTTTGTTTTCAGTCTCTAATCATGGCATTTGCTATTAAGTTTTACTCTTTCTGTTCTACTTGTGTTCTACTCTGTATCACACCATAATTTTAAACAGCAATACCAACAAAATTACTTACTGTACTGCAATCGGCCAGCTACACAAAGATAAACCCAATCATTTAATAAGTCATCCCAGGGATTTTTTTCCTCCATAGCAAAGGGCAGCAAGGCATCAGATCACAAATTAATCAGACTCCAAGAAATCTTCGTCTTTGCTCTTCTTTCAACCACGGAAGTGATGTTTTCCACGATCTTGCAAATTACTTAATACGCTTACTCTAAATTCAGCCGTCTTCAGAATAACTGCAATTACAGAATTCCTCTTTTCTCCATTATGACCCTTATAGATTGGAAGCACGTTGTACTCTCCATGCAAACGCTGAGATGTAACACCCTCGGATCCCATTTATGCCGGATAAACCCCAGGGAGCGCCCAGCAAGGGAAGCGATGGGCAGGCTGCTGCCCTGACCCCGACGAGGGGCCAGCTCCAGCACCGAGCCCCTCCTTACCCCCTTCCTCGACATCTTGTCAAGCACCATAGTCATCTTATACTCTCTTCAACAACAAATGAATACAGAAGCAAGCATTTATGATCTCGGACCACAGCACTTTCTAGGTCTCAAATAAAGTCTGGTGAACAAACAAAAAAGTTTTTAGAGCAGGGACAGACTTTTCATCCTTGTATCTCTGAGAAAATGCAAGAGCTTAGACAGGGTAGCTGCTGTATTTTAGCACAATCCTCCTCCAAACCTCGCAGCAGACTGTCAAGCCATATTAGCACAGATCTGTCTCATAACTCACTCGGGATGCATTTTTCAAAAATTCAAGCCTCAGAACATACGTACCCATTGAGATAGGGCATAAAATAAAAAAATTTCAACAGAAAAGTCAACAACAGTTTATAAACGTGGATTATGGATGCAAAGAGATTTGCATCTGATATATAAGCAAATCCCAGTGATCTGGATTAAAGCAGGAAAGCCTACTTCAGACACCCAGAAAGTCAGGGAAAAAAAAGAACAAAAATTCTACAGGGGCATAATTTAGCTCATAGTGCAAAACATGAGGTTTCGTTATTCCAGAATGGAATTCCATGGACACAAGGCCTCCAGCAGTTTGAAAAGAGGTGTCTGGAAATACAAGGAAATGAGAATCGGTTTATCCAAAGAAAATTAAGGAGATTATATGAGATTGGGGAAGAAAAGAGAGGCCACACAGTCCTTTCTCCTTCCACCTCCTGGCATCTTTCGTTCCCAGAAAATCCACCCACAGCAGTGCAGAGGGTAGGGAAGAAATGGTCCTAAAGTATTTGGGCCGCAACACTCCACCAAAAAGTTCAGCTTTTCTCAAAAGCTGTTTTTTAACCAATTTCTCCACTAATAATTCCATTTTGGTCAAAAGCACTGAATATTATGACTGTTCGGCGGAAGGAAGACCGAGGCTCCACACACCCTCCGCATCCCTCTGCCGGCAGCAGCGCCCAACCTGAGCGGAGCTTCGCTAAGGAAACGAGACGGCACTTGCCACCATCAGCTCCCGCAGCAAAGGGATGTTTTAATTAACGCAGCGGCAGGCAGTAGAGGAAAAACATATTTAGACCTGGATCAGCACACACTTCACTTAACAATCGGCGTGTTCACAAAGAGCTTGACAGCTAAAGTATACACTGATCCGGGTCTAAACGAGTTTTTTTCTGTAATGCTTTGCACGACATCAGCAAAAAGGTCTGAATTAAGAAAAATACTATCTTTAGCTGACTTTAGTACCTTTAAAAATCAATTTGTTCCTACATCCTACAGAGAAGATCTCTCCTAGCCAACGCACATGGTGCAGACCAAGACAAACCCTGCCTCTCCTTTTACAAACCGTATATTCACTGTGACAACTGGTTTTTTGTTTCCTAAACANGGCGGGAAGAATCAATCACAAGCTGTCATGATATCCCATTGTTCAGCACTGTTAGCATTAGAAAACAGTCACTAGGGATTAAGCCAGCAGAGTATGTGTAGTAGTTACTGACTGTTAAGCAAATGCAGGCTGCCTGGTAACACATGGTACAAGGCTGTGATTAATCATTACGATGCGACAGAAGGCGTACTACTGTGAGATAAGTCAGGAACTGAACTGTGCCCTGCCTCTAATGAGAAGACGCTTATCCTAACATGCTCCACATTTGTATGACTAAGAAAGCATCCTCAACTTGCTTATTTGCTTCTGACCGATGGCCGTAGGANTTCTAGGTCTCAAATAAAGTCTGGTGAACAAACAAAAAAGTTTTTAGAGCAGGGACAGACTTTTCATCCTTGTATCTCTGAGAAAATGCAAGAGCTTAGACAGGGTAGCTGCTGTATTTTAGCACAATCCTCCTCCAAACCTCGCAGCAGACTGTCAAGCCATATTAGCACAGATCTGTCTCATAACTCACTCGGGATGCATTTTTCAAAAATTCAAGCCTCAGAACATACGTACCCATTGAGATAGGGCATAAAATAAAAAAATTTCAACAGAAAAGTCAACAACAGTTTATAAACGTGGATTATGGATGCAAAGAGATTTGCATCTGATATATAAGCAAATCCCAGTGATCTGGATTAAAGCAGGAAAGCCTACTTCAGACACCCAGAAAGTCAGGGAAAAAAAAGAACAAAAATTCTACAGGGGCATAATTTAGCTCATAGTGCAAAACATGAGGTTTCGTTATTCCAGAATGGAATTCCATGGACACAAGGCCTCCAGCAGTTTGAAAAGAGGTGTCTGGAAATACAAGGAAATGAGAATCGGTTTATCCAAAGAAAATTAAGGAGATTATATGAGATTGGGAAAGAAAAGAGAGGCCACACAGTCCTTTCTCCTTCCACCTCCTGGCATCTTTCGTTCCCAGAAAATCCACCCACAGCAGTGCAGAGGGTAGGGAAGAAATGGTCCTAAAGTATTCGGGCCGCAACACTCCACCAAAAAGTTCAGCTTTTCTCAAAAGCTGTTTTTTAACCAATTTCTCCACTAATAATTCCATTTTGGTCAAAAGCACTGAATATTATGACTGTTCGGCGGAAGGAAGACCGAGGCTCCACACACCCTCCGCATCCCTCTGCCGGCAGCAGCGCCCAACCTGAGCGGAGCTTCGCTAAGGAAACGAGACGGCACTTGCCACCATCAGCTCCCGCAGCAAAGGGATGTTTTAATTAACGCAGCGGCAGGCAGTAGAGGAAAAACATATTTAGACCTGGATCAGCACACACTTCACTTAACAATCGGCGTGTTCACAAAGAGCTTGACAGCTAAAGTATACACTGATCCGGGTCTAAACGAGTTTTTTTCTGTAATGCTTTGCACGACATCAGCAAAAAGGTCTGAATTAAGAAAAATACTATCTTTAGCTGACTTTAGTACCTTTAAAAATCAATTTGTTCCTACATCCTACAGAGAAGATCTCTCCTAGCCAACGCACATGGTGCAGACCAAGACAAACCCTGCCTCTCCTTTTACAAACCGTATATTCACTGTGACAACTGGTTTTTTGTTTCCTAAACAGAATAAAACTAGTTCCATCTGCATTTTAATGAAGAAAAGACTGCAGAGCTGCTATCCAAGGACGTTAACAGCGACTTTTTAAAGACACAAGCTCCTTCAGCCTCCCAGTGCCTGAAGAGGGATGAGCTGTACAGGGAAGGTGAAGCAAACCTGAGCAGCCTGAACTCCAAATGTCTCCCCCCGCCTGACCTAGTCCTTAGTCACCGACCAATTCACAAACACGCAGTGACCTTACAGAAAGGAAATGCCCTTATTTTCAATCTTGGCCAAATACTGAATTAGAGAAGAGTTAAAAGTTATTTGATAATGGCAGCGACCAGTGCAGTGCTTAACCACAGACAGTAAAAGGTAGCCAAGTAAGCATCTCAAACAGGGAANGCAGCCAGGGTACCAGTGGACAGGTGAAACGCTTGGGGTTCGATCCTTGAAGGTCCCTGGACTGCACGCAGCTTTGAAGGGAGCTGGTATGAAGTGTTTCTCCAGGAAACCACTTCGAACCATTGTCTTTTACACCCAAATCACACCACTGGAGGAGCTCCTCTGGATTTACAGCAACAATATTTTTTTAGATAAACTGCAATTGGTGGTAGCCTGTAGTGAAAACAAACTGGTATTTTTATATCTGGTTTTATATTTATATATATATATATAAATCAAGAAGAAACCGAAGCTTCAGAACTTCAAGGAATCAACATCCACCTTCACAAAATGCCTTGCAAAACTAAATCTAGAGTCCTTACTTTCCTCACTGTAACAATTTCAAGTGACCTCTGAAAACTATGCAGGTGGTTATGAATTCTGTTTCAATCTATTCCCAGAATTGGTTTTTTTGTTTTGTTTGGGGCTTAAAAACATGGAGCAAGAAAAATCCAAAAAGTCCGTACCATCAGCAGGGGAAGGAAGGAGAACCTACTGCACCCTTCATTCTGCCCACTGCAATGGGCAATTAGTGAAGTTCTACACTGCGTTAAACAGTAATTCATGGGAACAATTATTTATTAAGGGTATGGACAATAGCATTGATTGTTACAAGTTTGATTGATTAAACAGACAAATTGGCACAGTTTCTCCTTCCCTGCCTGCCATATGTTTCTTCTTAAACATCTGGTAAAGTCTTTGTATTTCCTTGAGTAACCTAACAGGTGTTGAACCAAATCCTTAATGCTTCAGTTTTCCCATTGGAAGCAGATGGGTGAAGGAGACAGAAGAATATTGCATTTCCAAGATCTCTCCCTCCTTCCTCCTCCTCTGCGGTAGCCTCACTAATAGCCTGAGGTTAAAAGTAGTAAAGGAGATTTCAGATTAACCATTGAAGTGATCTTTTGATGTAGAGAAGACTCTTCATATTGAGGCAAGGAAGTCAGACCTTACTCCATGGATGCAATTTTCCCCCCTTCCATTTCATGAGTACAAAGGATAAGAAAAGAAAGGGCGGGGGGGAAGGAGACATTTCCATCAGCCCTTCACATTCCTGTTAAAAACGTTTAAAATTCTGCCTCCCATCTGAAGGGAGTCATTGGTACGTTGTGCTTGGGCCATGGGGGGAACGCAAGCCACAGTCCCCTCGCCACCGCCGGAGCCACCGAACACCACCCTCGCCTGAAGTCATATGGCAGGCAGCGCGCCAAATATGTAATTCTAGCTGAAGGAGCAGAAACACAGGTGCCTAACATTGAGAGGGCACTCTTTATTTTGAAAAACGCAACACCACTTCAGCTAATTAGGTCTTATCTGTTTAAAGCTACAGGATAGTTTGATAACAATTAGGAAGGACTCCCAACAGGCTGCTGGGATCAAAGGCCCTTTCTGCTACGACGTTTAACAAGGAAATTAACACTTTTGCCAAGTAATTTGCACATGCTGCCAAAGTTGTTTTAACTTGCTGTAATATTTTAGTTTTAAATATGTACCTGCAGAGATGCTGCTTTAATTCGAGCGTTCAGCGTGCCAGCTACGGGCTCCCAACCACAACACCAGCTCCCATTCACTGCTGGAGGGGAGCTTCCACAAACGCTCTAACAGAACAGAAGGGTTTGCTTCTATGCACTTCAAGAAAAAGAAATAAAAAAGGAAAAAAAAAAAAAAAAGAGACAAAAATTCCCCTCGCTGCTTTTTTCTTCATGGAAACTAAATATTTCCAAACGACTGCCTGTGGGATCCCAACCCGTAATGTCACAAAAATTAATGAGAACTGTGAAGCCGAGATGCCACGCGTGCTTGGAAAATTCCAACTGAACTCTTCTGATAGGTTTTTAATACTGGAGACTGGGGAGCAATCATGGCTCCAGAGAGCTGTAATGATGAATGGCTGGGGGACAGTGAATATAATACGGGAAAATACAAATTCAACAGCTGTATTTCATAAAGAAACAATAAAACCGTGCATAGCAGTTTTTCTTTTTTAATTCAGTGCAATGTTTAAAGAGACCTTCTGCTATCCAGTAAATTATGCTCACATATCCGCTGCTGATTACTCTTTAATAAAACCAAGCTTCCAGCAGATCAGGGTACTTGTCTTCTGGTTCCCCGAGACCCAGGGCAGGACTAGCGGTTGGACTTGATGATCTGAAAGGTCTTTTCCAACCTAGATGATTCTATGATTCTATGACTAAGCACCAGCCCTCACAGCTGGACTCTCGTGTCCCTTTAGGTGCAGCACATCATGTCCTAACGGAGGGTCACCTTAGCGTACACCGAGCCACGTACGTGCCACAGCCACCGCACTCTGGGCCACCAAACAAACTGAAGGATCGATCCTGGAAGGAGAGCCTTTCCTCAGACCACTGCTGTACGGAGACGATTCATTCAGCATTAATCAGCTCAGGTTAACAGCCAAGAAGCCAGAGTTTATCAGGGGATTTCCTCAATACAGTTCTTCCCAGCCAGGAGACTGTGCACCAACTCAAAGCTGAAATTATGTTTACTTCTTTTAGTAACTCAAGAGTAGACCCAATTAAGACAGGCCACAGCACTGTAGTCAAAGCCATGCAGTGAAATTCGGAGGGCTGGGGACAGCCTGACATTAGTTTAATTTCCTTCAACGGGGAGGGCAGCGATGGCTGGCACTGAGCGAGTGCTGATGGCCAACGCTGACCACCGCCGTGGCCTCCAGCCTTCCCCATCACCTCGCCCACGGCTACAGCATCACCCAGCTTCTGGACAGAGATCAGGCTGCCCAGCCACAGCGAAGATTTCAGCTACCCATTGCTCCTAATGAAATGGGACCAGTGTTTACTTAAAACTTAACGTGTATATTTTCCTCCCCATTCCCTCAGTGACAGCGAGTGTGCACTTGCGGCACGGACAGCCCCGAGCCAGCAGCTGGCGGTTAGAGCAGACCGAGGAGGAGTGTGCAACTCCTGCAGCACATCAGTTTACAGAGGGAGGGAGGGAGGAAGTGCCATCCTTGGACCTGGAGGCAAAGGATAAACTGTTTTTAAATCTGGAACCACTGAACACAGGCTCTCACCATGCAAGCGTACCACTTTCATGGACTAGACGCTAGTGAAAAGCATTTTATTCTTACTAACAGTTCTTTTGTTCACTTCAGTAACTCGACCACATTGCGGTCAGTGACCCACAGCAGTACTGTGCAGAAATACACAGTCAAACTGAGATGCTTCTGACTCAGGAAGACATTTACTGTACCGAGAAATCTGAACGCAACGGTTCAGATGGAGTCGCAGAGGTGGTGGCCAGGTACGATCAGCACAGAACCACATCCTGCCATGCAGCAAACCCCACGATGGCACCGTGGGCTCGTCCTCTGCTGCCAGCAGCCAGCTTTCACAGCCACCTTCAGATTTTTATGGCCCTTTGAAGAAAGCTTCAAGTTTTCCACCACTTTTAATTAGAGCACATAGAGTGAGCCAGGTTCTCAAGTTTTTAATCATATAAGCTTTGTGAATTTATTAACAAGACAGCAGACAGCATGAGAAAAGGAATTAGAGTATTTGCAATCCTTTTGCTACTTCTGTCCAAATGATGATCGTTACACGCCAGGAGACTCCGAGGGCTCAGCATTACTGTGTTAAAGTAGCTCCTGTACTCTTAAATCAAAGGCTAAGGGCTTAAATCAAAATCAGAAAGCTAGGTGCTGTAAAAAGGTCGGAGGGGGCGGAGGGGAATAGCTTCTGACAAGTTCTAAGAAGACAATGCAAGCAAAGAATAAGGAGACATCAGTAACTGTCACATATTTCTGATTCAAGGCAAATTGTTTACTTTTTACCTCAGTTTCATATCTGTAAAATCGAACTGATAATACTAACTGCATTCAGAGCTCCCAAGCTCCATGCCTTAGCCAATACACTCCATTTCTAAAAATGAAAAATAATGTTGCAGCCAAGATGAATAGTTATTCATATTTTTTGATATGAAAATCTCTGCTGATCTAGTCATTTCAGGATAATTCTTGAAGTGTAAAACAGTGTTCTGTTACAAGGATTTTCTCCCTAAAATTAATTATGAAACTGGACACATCAACCCAAATTAATATCTTATTTCAGAAGTGGTATTTAATGTTGCATATGAAGTGCATGTACTGTCCGCAATCCCTAAATACAGCAGCACCTACGACAAAACTATTGGACATCAATCTGCCATTGCGCAGAAGAAGCTGCACTTCTCGATTTGGCTCAATATACGCATCAAGAGACAGACACTCAAATCACCAGAAACTTCACTCTTCAGCTGGCTTGTTGGATTTCTGAGGGTGAAGAGCTGTTTCTGGCTCATCCATATAATAAGCAAAGTATAGCCAGAAAATTACTCACTTTTGAGGACAGGTCTTTTTTAACCCAAGCCAGAGAAGGTTTGGAGCTCTATTTCAGATGACTAGCAATTAAAACCCAAACCAAAAACCAAACCAACTCCCCCTTCCTCAACAGTAACAAGAAGCCAACCCCAGAACACAGTGACTGGAGCCAATTTTGCAAGATACTTTCTAAAAGGTGGAAATTTGGATGGGTTCCCAATTTGAATCTTTTTTCCCCGAAGAGCTCACATAACTAACTGCAAGGAGAGCAAGATGGGTGCCCTCATCCTTGTAGAAGGTCTCTAACCCCCTGCACAGAGACATAAGCAATTTAGTGAACTCCTGAGAGTTTTCTCTCACTTCCCTCAGACAGTTCTCAGTGTCACTGACATCCAGAACTGTGCTACAGCTATCCTTGAAGCCCTTCAAAATTAAAGGTGTTGCGCACACGTTAATTACTGTCACGGGCAGCCAACACATGGATCCAGATAATGCCACCACAGGACAGGCTCCCAGACCACCCACCAAAGTGGTCACAGGCCTCTCTAGAGCAAAGATTAGAGTCAGTCAGTCATAGGAGGACAAAGGTTGTCCAAAGTCAGTTTGATTGACCTTCTCCTTAAAAATCCTGGCTTAATACCAACGTCGAAAATAGCTTGGATTAATACAACGGAACTGTTCAGTCACGTCTACTGATGGTACCAAAAAGAGTCACCAAGAGCATTAGCTGAGAATAAAAAGATAAACTTCTAGGAAATAAATCAAAACCCAGAAGGTTCATTTCTATTTCTAACAAAATAACTTCAGTTCCAGACTTAACAGGATAAGTAGTACTAGGTACGGTCAAGTCCCATCGACTTCCCAAACCCATCAGCGAAGATTAAGAAATCAGATTCAGCCAGGTTGGAAAGCAGGACCTAGCAGCACAAGGCTTTGAACCTCTCCTTCCACTGACTGCCTGGGAAAGGAGAAAGCTGCAATGCCGCAAAGAAAACAGACTTTGGGAAGAACAAATTAGCAGTGGGGATCCTTCTCCCCGCGCTGAGCACCTCCACTTTCCTGTCTAGCCAGAGCCACCCGCATCCCGACCAGCTCAAACTCTTTCTTTCCACATTACCATACTGGTTTAGATAAGCACCGTGTTACCGCTGTAAGAAACACAGGGAATTTTTGCAAGTACGAGAGTGGCGACAGGCAACATCGCAAAGTGAAAAGCTGCCGTCATGAGGCCTGCCAGACCGCTCAGCCTTTCAGTTTGTGCATGCGTGCCAGAAAAAATAAGAGTTTAGACAACCACGCTTGGTGCGGTCATTAATCACTATCACCAGCTGAACAGGTTCCGTACCAGAGGGACGACCAGGAAAGCAGGTGGGGAATCACACTTGGAAAGAAAGGGACTGCTCAAACTGAGAAAGATAAGTAAGGAGGTACAAGGCAATATCAGTAATTGAAATACAAATGCCACGTGAAAAGGAAAGTTTAACAAAGCCAAAAATGGAAAGCCCAGCAAAAAGTATAAAAGCATGCTTTGAACAGGCAAGACTATAGAAACATGCTGAAGGACTACTGCACCTTGCTTTCTGCTCGATACAGAACCATGCAACTCATCCACGCATTTAACCTGTGCATTATTACTGTAAAACTGCTCCCACCACTTTATTCTACAGCCAAAATCTCACCAACCAGCTCTAATCCTTTTACATGTTGGGGAATTTCTGCTGATCTTCTGTATCTAGGGATCAAACCAGCAATGCAGAAACAGGAAGGGGAAAAAAATGAGTTTAGTTTGATTTAGCACTGGGATATTTTCAGTTGAGCAATGAAGTTAAATGTGACATAGCTTTAAAATAAAATCCATAATGCCCTTCGCTGCAAGCATCGTGGGAAGCCTCCTCTAAGCATTAATAGGAGCAAAACAATCTTATCTTCCAGACCTTCCCCTTTATGGTTTCCTAACTCAGGCTTACATGTGCTTAGGAAATCCCCACTGCAGACTTGGATAAAAGGTCTCCTTTCAACACCATTTTCCACCTAGCAATGTGCTAGCACGTAAGCAAAAACATTCTGCTTCTACTTACAGACGTGAAAGCCTCAGAAGGGGAAGCTCCAGTAGAAACACCACAACGCTGTCGGCCCGAGTCTGCAGGCAAGCTGCATGTTTCAGCACTGTTAATGGTAGTTCCATTATGGACATTTTAGCATCAGATGCAGCAGAAATGAAGCCAAGTTTACCCCCTTTAAACACTTTCAGATCTTTCAGTAACTTCTTGAGTGACTGGGCTTTATTTTTTGCACGGATCTCCTGTGCACTGAAATATCGAAATTGAAAAGAATCGAGACCACATGAAATAAGTACAACAACAACTGTCAAGAGAACAAAATTAATAGTCTCCCATTTCCACATTTCCATAACGAAAACTTTAATTTCTGGAAGCATCCCTGGTGTATTTGATCTGCTCCATTATTTGCCAGTTTGGAATCAATGCTGTCAGCCCATGGCGGGTTTCCTTATTTAAAGATGTGAATCAACACAGCAGCGGATGGTCCTCGGGTAGCTGCAAAAACCCAGAGATCCCAGGCACAGGGAAACACACAGAAAACTGCATCTCTGCGCACTCCTCTAACAGGATATTTTGATAATGCTCATGACGCAAGAACGGCTGTGTCTGTACTTTGCCCACCGACAGTTCCAAACCCGACTGCCAAGTCACTCGTGAGGTTTATTGACACTGCAAACTTTATTGAAACCTGATTTATAAACACTGCTCAGCAAGTTGGGGATAAACTTTTAAGTAATTACACAAGCATCCCAGTAGACTCAATCTAAAATTCAACTCTACAGTCTGAACAATTTTTATTTTTTTTTAAGCATAGTTCCAAGAGTATGAGGAGTTTGATGCAATTCAGCTGTGTGGGACAGCATGCCAACAAAATAAATCTGTCACTAATAAAAATAACAAAATGGACCCTGGGTAAGGCCTATCTGTACTTCTGCATCAACTTCCACTCATTTCTACCAACTTAGACTATTAATAGCACCATCAATGCAGCAACAAACTAAATACTTCTAATAGTTGTATTAGGAAGTTTACCAAACAAGTAAACTGTGCAAGAGCAACAGTACACTTTAATACTGCAGAAAGAAGCCTGATAAAACACACGTATTGCTGTGCTGCTAACTCTTGTGTTTTTCTTGCAATTAATACTGCTTCGTTCATTACTGAAGTCATCCTTGAGATGATTTGGGAAGCTCCTTCTCCTCGTTTCAGGGAAGAGCACAAGTATGAAGGCTGCAGAAAGACCGTGTAGACAGAGGCATGGGAGGGGACAGCGATGGGCTGAGTGAAATCAAAAGCTCTGAGCCATCAGGCCATCCTGGGGTTGCAGCAGTGGCAGCCAAAAATCACACCTCTGAGATCCAGCAGAAACGCTGAGGATGCTGTTCATAAGAAACAAGATTTCACACTCTCTACCACGGCTGGAGACAAGAGAGCTTGACTTTTCCAACCTTTGAAAAAAAGACCAAGTTTCTCATACAGTCTCCCCTCCAAGCCCAGCTGTTGGGAATGGGGAGCAAAGCAAGGTAAGAGAGGTGCACCTTCGAGATGGAGGTTGATAAAGGTACACTGCAACAACATCAAGTTTTTCTGGTCGCTCACCTTACGCTGCAAGCTGCCGTGCATAACATAACACAGCACACTGCAGATCAGAGAGTTTCTGATCTGCACGTTTCCTCTGCCATTTCAACTTCTTATTTTTTAATCACATGAAAGGCCAGTAATTGCACAAGGGAAACTCCTCAAGAACTGTGGCATGTCAGGGAAATCAATTAAAAAATTCTAGTTTCATTTATTGAAAAAGGGTCATTCTGCTTTAACCACCTTATCACAGGAGCGAATGCAGAAATTAAACCAGGCAAGACAGACCTCTGCCATTAGAAAGTGCTGATAACGTAACCCAGCTGCCATCCAAAACACTCCTCACTGCATTTTATTTTCTTGTGTAACAACTCTCAGAACAAGCAAGTTTTATAAAGAGGTTTGGTAGCACACAAATTGCCAAAACATCACTTTCTGTGTCCATAAGAATTTTTTTTTCCCCTGGGTTCCCAAGTTCCCCATCAGACTGAATTATAAACAGCGAATCTAAACAGACCAAGAATCATGCCTGACAATTTCATTTGCCCTCCCAATCTCTATTCCTTATGATACTCTTAATTCTCTAGAAATACTCCGTCTCTCTCAGGCATACTTCTACCAGTTTAGCTTCCTCGCCATAAACTCCAAAGAAATACGTGCACTCCCAGCAGAAAGCAGAAATATACTGTAAAATTTGTTGGGAGTTTTTTCTGTTTGCTTGGGGTTTTTCTGGTTGGTTGGTTTATGTGCGCACACATGTAACCATGTCATAACCACGAGAACGGGCTCAAGCCTCCGGGAAGCCTTTCACACGGCTTTATAAAACTGTACCTGCACGCTGAGGACCTGAAGCACAGCTCCTGCACTTTGGGGTTAATCATCTTTCTTCTCCTTCTTGTCCATCATCGCCTTTGCTTTGCAGACCCTTGGAGGACAGCTCTCGGGGCAGCTGAGTAGAAGACAACCCTGTGGAGCAGGATTTAGCCTAGCACTAACCTCACTGGGATCTCGACAACCTACCACAGCAGCAACACCACATTACTGTATTTATCCACCTATGAGCCAGCATCTGCTTTAAGAGATATACACGTATGCCAGTCAGCAGTAGGAAACTGGGTCTTCTGGGAGTTCATTATCTCTCGGCGCTTGCAGGGACAGGA
Organism: Aramus guarauna; assembly: GCA_013400195.1. Taxonomy (NCBI): domain Eukaryota; kingdom Metazoa; phylum Chordata; class Aves; order Gruiformes; family Aramidae; genus Aramus; species Aramus guarauna. The sequence goes on along the minus strand of VXBL01007338.1, from coordinate 521,049 downwards.
TCCCTTTGAGAAAAGCACCAGCTCCTAGAGCATAATGCCAAGCACTGATGGTCTTCCTGATGCACCTACAAAAGGTGCACCGTTCCACCTGCAGCGCTGAGATTGCTGCGATGTGGGGTGACTAATGCACGTTCCCCCCCTGCATCTCTTCCACGCCAGGCTCCAAACCTAGGATTCAATGTCCGCATGGAAACAGCTCCCTTCTCCCCCGCTGCTTTGGATACAGGAACTGACTCATCCGTATGAGTTTTTTTTTCTTTTCCTCATTCCAATGCAGATATGAAAAAGAATAGTCTTCATTTCAATATTTAATCATATGCTTCATTTAATAATGAGTCCAAGAATAATTTAATCCTAGCTATCAACATAAAAGAGATATTGTTCCTTTCACTTGCCTATGTAAGAAAATAAACCCCCTCTGCTCTCTGGCAGGCCAGAGTTTTGCTCACTCTAACTCATAACGTACATACAAATTACGTTACGTATTTGATTACGCACACACACAAAACCTTGACCCGCATTTGGAAAGGGGCACAGGATGCTCCTCCTGGCAATTTCACCTGCTGAATTACAAACGCTGCCGTCTCCCTTGAACGAACAAACTCGCTTATGAAACGGAGATGGAGCTGACATTTCATGGCACGTCGCCTCGTGCCTCAGTGAAGAAAAACACATCACGTGCCACGGATTTCTGGAAGCATCACCGCTCCCTTATGGTATGTGATCTCTTGCCAGGAATAAATAGGACAGAGTCCAGCATAGGAATCACATAATGTTTGGCTCACACATCATTTTTCTGTTATTGTATGTTATTATGCTAAATGCACTGTTCAGGTACTGTCCACTCTGGAAAAACCTCATTAGCTACAAAAAACTTGGACTTAAGTATAAGGTGATTAATAACCCGGAATGTCTTGCTTAGATGCTCAGCACAAAACTTGAAAAGAGTCCAAATCTCTGAAGAGGGCAAGAGCTTTTTGCATATTACCTTTACGTGATTTAAATGATCCCCCAAAATGTGCTCCTTTGAGGACAAATGGTGCTTGTTCTCTATACTTTTGTTAATACTCCTGGGACTGATCTCTACGCATTTTATCCATCTATAAAGCACGGTAATGACAATGCTGTTATTTTACATTAAAATATTTTAACATAAAATTACTTCTAACTTGGCGATATTTATGCATTTAAACTCTGCTTTGTTTTTCACTTAAAAGCTTTAATTTCAGCTCCCCGATTTTTTTCCTTCTAAAACACTTCTGCTCGGTATTACGTGTGTGCACTCCCACACTTAACTGCCTCTTCCTCCTCTATTTCTCATTGTGCATACCTTACTTTGGAAACATTAAGTAGAATTTATCACTTATTTCTGGAAAAAGAAAGCGTTTAAAATTTGAATACAAGTCCTTCAGAGATAAAACATCCCAGGTTAAATCTAATGATGTCCAGGGGAATTCTATGCAAGTGATGAGCTGCCTGCTAATATGTCAATGCTTTAGGGAAGAAAAATATCAATTAAATTTCATAGCATGCAACCACATATTGACCTTGAAAGCTATCCATAACTTAGTTTAAACTTGAAAATTCAAAGCCTAAGTCAGAACTTCTGCCCTAATTGGTTTTAGCTTCACTGAAGAATGGCACAGCTCTATAGAGACCCCAGAAAAATAAAGAGAATGACTCTGGAGGGGGAAAAAAAAAAAATTCCCCCAAATCCTGTTAAGTGTTTAACTATGACATTTGTGTGCGTCTCTCGTCTCCCTCCCTTGGGTTTTGACTATTGCTTCAAGAGACATTAGTGGTTCTTTTCTCTTTCAGCCTTCTGATAATAATAAAAAAAAAAGTTAACAGCCACGCTAGCCCACGTCTGCCAGCAGCATCGCACCAGCGCTTCTATGAAGGTTTCTACGACCCAGTATTTTATTACAGAGAGAATTACAATCCAGCGGCATACTGTACAGCACATGGACAGTGAGGGCAAGTCAGATGAAGGAAATCCACTATTATAAACTGCTCCATGGGTCAAAGGAAACCCAGAAGGTAAATCTCTCACCTGGAACTGGACTTTTTTAAAGCCTCTCCTACTGTAATGCCCTTTACTAAGCAAGCTGTAATTGGAACTGTGCCAGATCTTTCACTGTCATTCTAATGGTAGGGCTTTTATTATTATTATTGTTGTTGTTGTTATTATTATTATGTTTATCTGCACTGATCTAGCTTCTCAGTCTGAGAAAAGAGTATTTTTGTCTTTGGTTAGTTAGCATACCATTTTACCCATCAGGAAGAGAAAGGAGAGTGCCCAACTTTCCTACTACAGAGTGTAAGAAAAAAACCCATAAATCTGATATTCAGAATAAATATACTTAATTTCCTCAAACATGTATGAGCTGGATATCCAAGCCACCAAACAGAAAAAGGAGAAGGAAGTCATACTTTGTATTTAACATCTAGAGAAGCCCAGCTCCTCCTTATTACAACTCAACTTGCCTTCTATAGATGTTTACAGGCCACAAGCAGCAACAGCGGGACCTAACGCACATCTCGTTGTTGGAGGACAACCAAGCATGCCTTCTCACTGAATTTTTTCTGGGTTTTGTATCACTAACAAAAGATTTCAGAATTCCTCCAACATTCCTTGGAGGTTGAATTAAAATTTGTGACGCCTGGGCTGACAAAAGGGCACAATGTTGAAACAGCTCAACTCCTTCCTCATCAGCTAACAGCACGGCTTCTAGGCAGAACGAGGCAGGATCCATTTATTTTCTGAGAGAATTAACGTGATGACTCTTTGCAGGTGAGAAGTTCATTTACACCCTGACTGGCAGCCGCTCGGACTACCAGGTCAAGTGGGCCGATAGTTAGAGCCATTAACCCTATCAAAGAATTAACCCTTTTAATAACGGTGGTTTCTCTCCCCTTGCAGCAAGAGGAATATAAAACTCTGCAGAATTAGAGATGTTCAAGTCAGCTCCGAAATCCAGAGTTCTCAAACCCAGCTTACCTGATTTTAGAGTTTAAAAAAGGTGAGAAAAAAAAATGTTTCTTTTGATCACAGCCCACAGACCCACTTATCTGAGACACTTTGCACAGCAGCTCGGGCCACAGCGTAACAAACCTCTTCCCACACCTCCATCAGCACCGGACCATGGCGAATTCTGCAGCATCCCTGCAGCATCCTGGGGCTTCTGCATCCCACCGGATGCATAACTATATATAAATATACATACACATATATATGCACACACACACTCCCCTCTCTTTGCTTTGCAACATCTTGCAGAAGCTAAAGCATGAACTCTTCCTCCAAAACAGCCTGTGCTCTGTGTACCATATGAGGTTCCTTCATCATGAAATCCATGCTCAGACTTCTTAAAGTTTGAGGAATTGTTTGAAGAGCGGAAGACAAATCAGCTCCTATCGTTGCGTTAACGATCCTAGAAACAAGACAGCAGCTCTTTATTCCTGGAGCATGAGCACAGGTGCTCAGCTCAGAGAGAAGCCTGTGAGCAGCCGGAGCAGGAACCCATTTGACGAAAAGAAATGCCAGAAATCCGCATCAGAGGCTCAGGCAGATCCTCCCCGAGCACCGCTCAAGTCCAGCCCCAGCACTCCTGCAGCACTTGGATGGCTATATCTTTCTTAAGTCTCTGTATAACGGGATAAAACGAGATGCTGCGGTTCAATGACACAGACCGAAGGGAATTAAGGTCTGACACGTCCCTGCTTAGAGGGGATAGAGATAAGCCTGGAGAGAACTCTTACCTAGAGCAATACCAACAGGCAAAGCTACTGCACACGCTTTTGGATTGCTGTAGCGCTTTAGAGACAGGAGTGTTTAAGACAAGCAGCGCTGCCTGGCACGGACACGCAGCGGGGCTCTCCCGCTGAGCCACACCTCGCTCCCCGTGTATTTGCCCAGAGACCTGCATCGTTCCGGCTGCCAGCAGGATGAAACCAGGGGCCACGCAGGTGTTCCTTCCAAACGTCACCCGCGGTAGCACACCGATGACGGAGTCCGGCTGTGCCGACCCTCCAAGCTGCCGTGCTCTACGGGCTCTGATCCGGGGCTGACACGAGCTGCAAGCCAAGGGGGAAGGCGGGAGGCGCAGAGAGGAGGGGGAAGCTAAGCACCAACAAGCCCAGGATGAGCTATGTTTGTGACAAAAATTCTTACTATATATTATCTAATCACCTAGGGCTTCTATTTCAGGATTGTTTCCACTGCCTCTGGCTCCAGGGAAGTAATGCAGCTTTGCTTCGCTGCACTGGCCGTAAGCCTCAATGCAGAGTTCATTCCCTCACGCTCCAAAACTGGGAATTTCACACCCTCCCCAAGGCGTCCACCGAGTTGTACATCAAAAACAAAAGCCTCCCTGCGGCAGGAATTGGGTAAATTACACCGGGTTTTTACACAGCCGCTTGTGGCATCTCAAAGGGGACGTTTCTTTGGAGACTACTTAACCCTTTGGAAGGGGTTTGCTGCAGGACATCTGGGTTGTCCTCAGCCAGGGTTGTCCTTAAAAGGCTGCTGGCAAAGCAAAGGCTGCTGGCACCAGCCTCGCCTATTGTTCGGGGCTCGTGCAGAGCCCAGGAGGGGACTGACACGGACCCGGCTCCTCAGCAGCACTTCAGAAGCGCCACTTGCACCTCAGCAATAAAACATCAAAAGTACAAACGTTTCTTTAAAAAAAAAAATTAAAAAAAAAAAAATTTCAAGTTCCAACCCCTTCCCCAATTTCCCCAATCACATTAACAGTTTTACCACAACAGGAAAAAAACCAAACACAAAACCCCCTTTGAGCACTTCATATCTGGGTGGGGGTTTAGTATCACTAAAGCCTCTCACTGGTTTTCAATACAGCTTTATTTTAAGAAAGCATCTATTATATGAAGCTTGGGCTTTGGCAGGCACAGCAGAAGCCTGGCCAGTGCAGAGAAGGAAGACAATACTGAAAGTGCACTATTATTTTGTCACTTTTTTTACATTTCTTAATATCAACTTAGTGAAAAAGTTTACTACTTACTGGAAGTTACTTATCTTGTGCTTTCTGCATTATTCTGCAGCCTGGATACAGCCTCTCCCTTTCTGTCCTCCTACACAGATTTAGTAGAAACATTTTCGAGCAGTTAATCTGAGCCAGCTATTTAGTTTTGGCTTGGCAATATTTTCAACTAGAGGCAGGTCCAGCCTCCAGGAAAACAAGTTATGCAGCAAGAGGGTGGGACACTATCAGAGAACACATAATAAAGTAAATACCAAGTATGACCCACAAAAGGAGAGTAAAACTAAAGAGATCTCATTTCCATGATAGTGTAAATTAAAAGTCATTTACACTGATGTAAAATGCAAAATTCCTCCTGGGCTGATTTTCATTCTTTGACCATAGAGGTGTAAGGCCAGACTCAGGTCCAAAAGAAAGCACGCTCCAAAAGGCCAGCACCAAACCCAGCCATAACCCAACATCAAAACAACAACCCAGGAAGCTTAAGAAAAAGATCAGCAACCCAGCTCATAAACCTTCCAGCGCATCCCCGAGGAAGAACACTTTCACAGCCGGTTTTCTTCTGCTGCACTCAGAGTTCAACGGACCTAAAGCAGCTCCTCCATCAACCAGGGTCCTGCTGGTACGGATGGAGAGATATTGCTGTGGATCTATTGATTAACTTCAACCTAGCATTTTCCAGTTGCCTGGGAATCAATTTAATATCATTGCTGAAAGCAATAAGGATAAAAAAAACTAGATGGATACCTTTGATCTACGCAGCTTTACCAGGCACGAGCAGCTAAAGCATTGCTGAGACTCTCCTTAAGACGTTTTCCCCTTCTCAGGATTATTTTGCAGTTCATTCAATAAAGCAGCAAAACAATTTCCTGACAAACTAGGAAATGAGCGTTGGACTGAATTCAAGAACTTCAGAAAATATTAGAAACAGAGATTTAACAGAAAGCGCTTGGATCTCACTGACCTTACAGACAAATCAGACTGTCATTTCCTCAGCCATCAAACCCAACCTGTTCAAAGGCAGGCGGGAGGGAAATAATCCTCGCTGCGAGACATGTTTCACTGCCTTCCACCTCAGACACGCTTCCAAAAGCAAGTCTGAAGGAGTCACATACATGGCAATTCTCATCCACTAAGCCTCAACCACAATATTTTGCTGCAAAAATAATGCAATTGATAAGAAAGATACTCAAAAGTCTGAGCCGCCTCTAGTTGTGCGGGGAAGTCTGCATGGAGAAGGTGGGCAGGGAAATCACAACACCGAGTTCAACCTGCAACGGCAGAGAAGTTACTTCAACAAGTTCATGCCTTTGTTCTTCTGGAAGCAAGGGCAGGAATGCCAGCTTACCCACACGGACCACAAGCTCCTTGGGGGAAAACTTATCCCCTGTCCTCAAGAGCAAAGCCAGCACAGCAAGGCGCTGGGCTTGGTCACAGCTGGGAGGCACTGCTCGAGCAGCTCAAATAATCGCTGCACTTCTCTGCCTTAGCTCAACACCCTTGGTTTTCCCAAACACGTTGTATCATCCACGTGTAGCACGATGCCTTTCCTAAACAGCATAGTTGAAGGCAAAGCTAGGTAAGTTCCTCAATTATTAGTGCTCCCTATTGCTTCTCCAGAACACGTGCCACTGCCACCAAAAGAAACCTCACACAAAAAAAAAAACCACCCACCCAAAAAACCACCAAGAAACTAAGTCAGAGGTGTTGAAGCTCTGTTTTACCTGCTGCAAATGCAAAAATAACTGCTTCTGCTTATCTCAGCTCTAATAACTTTCAGTCTACTTTTGACTGCAAGCAGTGCCCAGACAAAGCAATATTTCGGTGCAACACACGCTGGTTTGAATTTAACCCCCGATGATGAAGGTAGTGTTTTGCTCCTGGAGTAGTTGTCAGGTATCTCCATCTCTACAGTTACGGCACGTAACCTTAAAACCAAGAAACCGGAGAAAGCTCAAGTTCATCAGGGTTCGCTGCTCCAGAACTGGAATCTCTGCTAAAGAAATGAGGTAAGGTGCTCCAGAAAATGCAGTATGTCATTGTGTTTTCTGCCAAACTACACCATTTCTTAAAGTCTTAATTCCATTTTCAAAAGGCCCAAAAGTGCTTTGAGCCGCGGCCAGCACAAACCTTCCCCAAGCCTTGCGAGACAATCTCCCATCTGCTCCGCAGAGCAGGTGAAGCTCACTAAAGGGAACAAAAAAATTACACAGGCTCATTTGTAGGAGATAATATAGTAGCACGGTTTATTCCTCTTCCTAGAACAAATGCAATATATGGCAAACTGACTTTTTTTTTTTTTTTTTTTTTAAAAAGGCAAACCATGTTGAAAGCTGGTGCCTGCGGAAGGCTGCACTATGGGCTTTAGGCAGCAGGATGGAGTAACTCCTGACCCAGCTGGGATGCAAGCTGCACACCAGCAGAGACACGAGACCCAGTACCACACGAGCATGGGGACAACAGGCAACGGGGCTACACCATGAGGGTGTAGTGTTGCAGGGACACCATGGTGGTCCATCCAAGCTCAAGGTAAAGCAAATTCTTGTTTTTGTTTTGCCTTGCTAGCAAGGTTTATATTAGCAGCCGTGAAATGAGAGTCATTTCAACAGCTTACCAGAAAATCTAGGAATTGCTGTAGGACTTTGTGAATAAGAAATCAACTAGAACTGCCACTGTAAGTTTTTCATGCCATTTTTGGCTAACAAAATATTAGAAGAAGGTGGGAAAAAAAAATCCAGCAGAAAGCCACAGCAGTTTCCAAGTACTTCCCCCAACTTCCCATGGGACTTCCCATTTCCTTAACTGTAAACATGCGAGAAATCTCTGCACGACTGAACTAAAAGTAGTACATCTGCCTTCTCAACAGTTACACTTGCCTATTAAACTTTAAACTCAGTTCTTCAGCGTGTGAATATTCGCGTGCCCAGTTAGGAGCATGAGATTCCCTCACACAAGCGTCTCCGACACACTTCTTCCTGCTCAGCTCTTCCAGCAGATGTTTTGCAAGGAACAAATGTAGCTGCTGGTTACTGCTCAGCGCATTGGATTTTCCAGAAACAGACGCTAACCATTTCCATGCAGAGCTTCAACGTGTTTCCCTTATAAAGGAAAATTCAAGATTTTTTTTTCCAGTAGGGAAGGGCAATTGTTTCAAAATTTAAATACTTATGTTAGCATTCAGCCCCCCACTTATGAGGGGCACCGCCAATGCGTTTGAAGTGAATCACCTCGATGAGCAGCCACAATTGAAACTCATCTCTGGCTCGGGTACGTGTATTGAAGGAAAAGGACACTCGGCATACCAACGTATTTATTTACTGTCTATCCTTCCTTCCCTTAGTTTACAATCAGCAGTTTAAGACAGCAATGTGTATGTTAAACACGTGTAATTCTATCAGCACCTGTGTGACCACAGTCAATTCACGTTAATATCAAAATGCAAGAGCCTCCAGTATTTAAAGGGTAGGTCGGAGTTCCTAATCCTGGGGGAAAAGGCACATCATTATCCCAGCACTAACACAAAGCGGACACTACGTAAGCATCTAGGAGAAGTCAGTCCCTTTACAGAAAACTAAAACCTTTCAGTAGCCACACCAGCAGGCGGGTTGAGAAGTACCCCACGGCAGAAGAGTGCCGTGGTGTGACCCTGCGAGCGTACAGGGAACAGGGAGCGCTGCTGGCAGCGCCGTCCGGGGTACGGCCACCCTCCACGCAACCCTCACTTTGTTCAGCTTGCTAGAACCCAAGAGCAGCAGCTCCCGAATCTCGGCTTCGGTGCCACGTACCAGGGTTTTGTCAGCCAGCCGGGCTACTGGAGCTCACCCGTACCGGCTACCCAGAGTCCATCCCAGCAACGCGAGTGAGCGCCCAAATTGGAAACGGGAGAATTTAATCAAACACCAGTTTGGTACGAAGATGGTCACTATTGATTCTTGCCAGACACAGCGAAGCAGACAAAGAGAATAACTTGAGCCAAATAAATCCTTAATTTTTTCCCCACTGAGATAAGATTACAAAAGCTTTCCAATCTTGAGCTGCTTTCCTTTGTGAGAGTTGCACATATGTGCTTTTTATTAGTTTTTGGCTTAGCAATTAGATGGATTTTCAGTTACTTCCAGAAACGTTGCAGGATGACTGAGCTGCAGCTAATCTTTGCTTCTCACTAAATGGGAATATGAAAAATGCAGCAGGGCTCTCCAGCACCACAGCCAATGCATCTCAATTTTGCACTTTCATACAGAAACGTAAATGCTGTATTTCATACCTGAACTCCTGCACAGCTGCCAAAAAGGAAACCGTAAGTAGAAAAATAATCATTGATTTGTAGGGAGGAGAAAGAAAAATAACACGGACAGTCCCTGCCAGGGGATGACCAATTTTCCAATAGTTTTGCCCCACAAAAAGTGACATTTTAAGATTTTTTTTTTTTTTTAACAAGCCATTAAAGCAGAACAGAAGATTACAGCTGCAACAAGCTATCTATTAACTCTAATTAGCATGCATTTGTTGTCTGGATTTAAAACTTCCCAACTTGGTGTTAATGAACTGTAACACTGTAGCAAAACGTATTAATAAGAACAGGCGACCCTGGGCTGGAGAACAGATCCCTGCTCACATCCCAGCAGAACTTGGTGGGGGATTTTCCTTTGCTGCTTCAACCCAGGAACTGTAAAACGAGGAATACAAGTATTTAAAGTGGTTGCACTGGAAGACTATGGGAAACTATTTGCCATGCAAATTTATATTTAAACTTCTACTCCGTATTCTCTTTTGAGAGGAGTAAGTCTCTTGTAATCTACAAATACAGATAAATTATGCTTTGGGGTTTTTTTCTCTTTGAAAGAAAAGAAGCACTAAAGCAATGGGAGGGAAGGAGACAATAACAAAACTTAGTTTTAAAATTGTTTTGGTTTTTTTGTTGTTGTTGTTGTTTGTGGATGGCTGAGTTTTTTGTTTGCTTGGGTTTGGGAGGGGGGTTGGTTGGTTTTTGTTGTTGAGTTATTCTTTTAGTTTGGCTTTTATCTCCTTTCAAGATTCCAGAGAGGAGCAAACAAAAAGTGACTTTGAAACTGCTGCATCCTGTGGCAATTTTAGAGACCTTGTCCTTCAGATAGCTGCACAGGAAAATAGCTGCTCTCCCAATGTGATGAGATAAGTAGCTTCACTACTCATTTCAGGATTTATACTTGCACATGCTTCTGCCTGGACTTCTTACAAGGCTACCCAAGATTTGGCCAATTGTAACAGCTACAGTAAAAGCTACTGCGAGCCTTTCCTTGTGCAATGCTGCCCTAGACACCCTGGGATACTCTTCTTTCTGCACCGGCATGCTTTAAAAGTGTACCGACAACTGCAGACTTGGGTGGAAAAGAGCTTAACACCACAGCCTGAAGATAGGGCATTCAGGCCAGCTGCAGAAATAGGAAAAAAAAAAATCATAGCTCATAGCTGGTGCAGTAGAGGTATCCCAGCCCTCAGCTTCTGATGCGAGGAAGGAAGTCTGAGCTTCCCGCATCCCTCTCGCCAGCTCCGCTGTGCAATGACAGCTCGTCCACCTTTCCTGGGTGGATTTTGCTCCATGGAAAGCAATGGCCACCCAGCTGCCACAGCTAACGGAGGGGTGAGACAGACCGGTGGGGGAGGACACACATTGGGAAAGGAAAGGGCTCTTTTTCCACCCACCTGCAAATGCATTTTCTATCTTCCAGCACACTTCCCAGGTGTTTTTTTTGCTAAGAAATGTCTCTATTTATCTTTCAACAGGGTATTTTATTCATATCAAAAGCCTTCATTTCTACACATTGCTGAGATCAAACTCTGGCATTATAAGACACGATCTATTTAATACACTCTACGCATGCTGATCTCATACCTGCCCAGCCTGGATGTATGAACAGACTCTGAACCTCAGTGGCCATCCATCACCATAAAGCTGCTGCTATAAGCCATTTCTGCAGCTCCTGCCCCCTTTGCCAAAGCAGCACTGGCCCAGTTCTCTGTACTGGCCCAGTTTGTCTCTCCCTGAAGCTTGCTGCTGTGCTTTGACATACAAACAGCTCTCGGCATCAGGATCGGTACCACGGGCATACCCAGACCCCTCCCCAACGTGCAATCGCTACTAAACCGCTGGGTTTCCTGGAAACGATTTCCACACCCCAGCATCTTCCTCCTAGGGCAGCCAGGGCCGGGGAGGAACAGAGAAGCCTCCGAAGGCTATGCAAAAGGAGGAGAAAGGGAGAAAACAAGGAGAAAGAGGAAAACCATTTACTGGTCACTGAATCAGAGCCGTAACCTGACCCTGGCTGCGTTTTGCCACCGACAGCATTAACTACAAGCAGCTTCCATTCAGCAGCTCCTGCCAAAAATAAACAGCGCCGGCTTTCCTGGCTGCTTGCTTGGGTTCCCTCTCAGTGTTTTTCTTCTTGCCTCTTCTGGCTAATTGGGATATGCTACGTTTCCTCCGACCGAGGAGTTTCTGCGTTTGTTTCTACCCTCTGCCTTACTGAAACTGAAGCAGTTTCTCACAGCAAAGAATGAAAATAAAAGCTATTTGATCGAAGATGGCCCCAGCAGGCTGCCTGGCACTGTGGTGGAAAGATGGGAGGAGGGATAAGAGGAGTTAGAACAGGGACCCAGCAACATCCCGCTGTGAGGTTTCCCTCGCCACAGGTACTGTTACCCCCCTCTGATGCTCTCCTCTTTTTACGGGGGAATCACCTCTTTACAAACAATATCGGTGTCAGCTATTTTTAATACAGGCCAAAGTTTTCATGCTGCCCATCTTCACTAGGCACTGGCGGGTTTTGGGCAGCGTTGGCTTTTTATTTATTACGCAATCCACCGCGCAAGGAGCCAGTGCATCCAGCGCTTCCGACTGCAAATAAGTCCTGCTCCCGAGTTGTTTTTTCTCTAGCAAAACAGGGAACTAACTCCTTCTCATTATAGAGCACTTTTTCTACACTTCTTAAATTAAAAATAGATACCAAGGGACAGAGGTAGAACGGGGTAACTTAGCCATCATTCATGAATAAAACCAGCTTATATCAATAACAAACTGAACTGCTAAATGTGATTAAGATGCTCTAAAGGCATTATGCAAATGCAGTTACCTTCTGGAAGAAACTCCGATGGCCAACAGCACGCACCAAAGCGTTCTGAGTTGTGGCTGGCAAAAGTGTTTAATAACCGCCACAGCAAAGCAAGAATTAAGAAATATCTGACAAATATTCTTTCACCCTCAGTAGCATGGAAGAAACCCCAACAAACCCAACTGATGTAAGGATTTGGACCAGCTTGCTGTTATAGAAAATCTCCTTTCTTGCTTCCCCTCAATCCAGCAACACAAGGAAACAAAAGAGGAAAGAGAAGTTTTGTCAAGCTGAGCGTGTTTCTGACCCAGCCACTGAAAACTAAGTTCAAAGGCCCTTTAAAACTGTACTATTTTAATATGCCTTAAGAAGCGCTCTCTGCCTTCTAATTTGCTCAGTTCTTTGAAACACCTAATTTCCTCTGCACTGTCACTGCACAGCACTCTGAAGCCTCGTGGAGCCCTGCCACTTGATTCAACACCAATAGTCACATTTCAATAGGCAATTCCACTTGAAAGCCTATAAATGAAGGGGAAAAAAAAGTGTCTTCAAACCAGAGAATGCTATGCAACACCATTTATTTATATCCAAGCCCTCTTTTCTGTGGCTGGCTACTGTATGCAGGAGCTAGAGAAGGGGAGCTTTAAAGCCTAGATAATTAATTCTAAGTGGTTTTAAAATGGCTAGAGATTTAAGGTAGACAAGATGCAACACTGGAGTCAGAGTCAAGCTGCTGTGCTCTTTGCTCTGCTCTGGAATGCACTGTTTACTCTGGCATAATGTAAAACATATAATTGATTTCTCAAGGAAAAGAAAAAACAGAGCCCCATAAGCCTTATTATTCTATAGAACAAAAGTAAAAAGGTATGTTTCAGGCCAAATCACAGGTGTATTTCAATAGGGATGGGGAAGTGCAACAGAATCGTAATGTCCTATTTATTAAAATTCATTTACTACAATTGCCATTAACAGGACGGCAGGGCTGTTAACAAGAACCTCCCTAGAGTCAGAAGCATCAACTTCTACAAGCATATACAGATTTAAAGAAAAAATTAAATTAAAAATAAATTTAATAATATTACTTTGGAGAACATTTATCATTCCTGAGTGTGGGGTTGGTTTTTTCCCTTTCCAAACTTCCTTATTAAGATTTTGCAAAATCATAATGAAACTTGACAATAAACCACATGGTGCCTAAGCACACTTCCAAATTAGTCAGTTGGTAATTCCACCAGCTGCACACCAACTATTTGTGTGTCCTCTGACACCAAATGCTCCTCTTCCTCCAAAAGCCAAGCCAGGCTCTTGGGGGTTTAAGAACATCCCTGAGACAGAGACAGTACAAAACACCGTGGAGCTCCTCCACACCATCCCACAGCTCAGCGGAGCATTCTCCACACTCCTCGTGAGCCAGGGAAACAAGATTTAAGATGCTCATTGGGTCATGTATCGAGGTCAAAAAAAAAAGGCAGCACTGAAGAGATTTTGATTGGAGGAAAAAAGTAAAGACACAGAAAATAAATTTCAAAAGGATGACTGTATAAATCCATTGTACATATGCAAGACTACCGAGACACTATGATCAGTAATATCATGATACCCTCCACTTTGTTGGCCTCCAGCAATATCAATTTATTCTCCTTCAAGTTTTGTAAGACACAGCCTTACATGTATCACCCAACCCTCCCACGGTGTCCTGGTTTTGGCTGAGATAGAGTTAATTTTCCTCCTAGTAGCAGGTATAGTGCTGTGTTTTGGATTTAGGATGAGAATAAGGTTGATAACACACTGATGTTTTTTCAGTTGTTGCTAAGTGATATTTACAATTAAGTCAAGGACTTTTCAGCTCTCACACTGCCCCGCCAGCAAGGAGGCTGGGTGGTGTGCAAGGAGCTGGGAGGGAACACGGCGAGGACAGCTGACCCCAACTGGCCAAAGGGATATTCCGTACCATATGACATCATGCTCCATATATAACTGGGGGAAAGCTGGCTGGGGGTTTAGACCACGGCTCAGGAACTAGCTGAGTATCAATGGCCTGCAGGTGGTGAGCAATTGTGCTGTGCATCACTTGTTTTGTATATTCTTTACAGCAATTATTATTATTATTCTCCTCCTTTTCTGTCATATTAAACTGTCTTGATATCAACCCATGAATTTTACTTCCCCCCCCCCAATTCTTTCCCCATCCCACTGGGGAGGGGGGGGGCAGCGAGCCCACGGCTGTGTGGTGGTTGTAGCTGCCTGCCAGGTTAAACCACAACACGCTGCCCCGGAGCCCAGCCCTCGCACAGACCTAGCCTTTCAGAGCGACTTTAAATGGAGTTTTCAGCCAGAAGTGTTAACGTCACTTTAAACACTAAGTGAGGGCGACCAAAGCTACACTGCTGTTGCCTTTGCAGCCCAAAGAGGACAAGCTGCTCTGATTTTCTCCATCAAAAGGCACCCTGTCACACACCCTTTGCTGAAGCTACGCATCCCATAGCAGTTTTAACCCAAAACATCCATCCATTCAATGCTGAGTATCTTTTTTGAGGGGCTGCTGCTCAATTTATAGGTAGGATATATACGCTACTATATACCTGAGCAGCCATCTCACTTGTACAAAGAAGGGAGGAAATCGGCAAGACAGCCATTCTGCATACAACATCGCGCAGCGGCTAGAAAGCCACGACCACAAACCACTACGGGGAAGTCAAAGCTGGGTGATGGCGCAGTGAATTACAGGCGACTTGTCCAAAAGCAAAAGACTACAGCAAATAGATTCAGCAGCCAGAAACAGCCTTCCAGCCTGCTCCATCCATCATTTCTCCTCTCTCTTCCTGTTTCCCTGTCTTAAAGGGTTTGGCCATCTTTGTCATCCTTTGCCAGCAAGGCAAATACAGAAAAATAAACCCTTTGGGGGCAAGAAATGGACTGTGCTGTTCAATGCTGGACAAAAAGAGCAAATAGCTGGTGGCACTCAGAGCCACGGGCAGGCTGGCAACGGCCAGAAACCTTTTCTCTTTGCAGCATGTCTGACACACCACTAACATCTCTGCAGTTGTAGCAAAAGATAGAAGAGGCTGATTTTTATCTTGAAAGGATCTGGAGCCCGAGGCCATTGCAAGCACAGCCTGAAGAGAGGCGGATTTCATGGGTATGCTGGTTTGCAGCACAGTTGCCACTTTCCTGCTTCCACACAGCGTAGCATCTTCAAAGCGTCCTAATGACTTGGGCAGCTCGCTTGTCGTCTCGCTCAGGTTTGTGGAGGAAACTATTGCTAATGGCTTTCAGAAGTGACCCATGCACCTCCCCAGGGTACTAGTGACATACAAAATGCACATCTTCATCCCTAAACTTTCAGCTATGAGCAAGTGACAAGTTCAAACGATGGGTTTTGCTTTATCGTTCCCACAATAAAAATAAAAAAAGAAAAAATTAAGTGCACTCTCAGGACTCACTGAAGCCCCTGCAGCTGGAAGCCATGTGCATGCAGGGACCTCCCAGACCCCATGGAGGAAGGGCAGCTGATGAGGAAGGTGAGGGACTCATCCGTGTCCTGGTTTTGGCTGGGATAGATAATTTTCTTCTTAGTAGATGGTATAGTGCTGTGTTTTGCATCTAGTACAAGAATAATGTTGGTGTTTTAGTTGTTGCTAGCAGTGCTTCCAATAAGGACTTTTCAGCTTTTCCTGCCCTGCCAGCAAGTCCATAAGAAGCTGGGAGGGGACACAGCCGGCACAGCTGACCCCAACTGACCATAGGATATTCCATACCATATGACGTCATGCTCAGCATATAAAGCTGAGGAGAGAAGGAGGAAGGGGGATGTTCACAGCGATGGCATTTGTCTTCCCAAGTAAGGGTTACACGTGATGGAGCCTTGCTTTCCTGGGGTTGGCTGAACATCTGCCTGCCATGGGAAGCAGGGAATTAACTCCTTGGTTTGCTTTTGCTTTAACTGTTAAACTGTCCTTATCCCAGCCCTCTTCCGAGTCTCTCCCCCATCCCGCCGGGGGGAGTGAGCGAGCGGCTGTATGATGCTGAGCTGCTGGCCAGGCTTAAACCATGACAACCCCACAAGCTGGCCCACAGGAAAGCTGCGACCCAACACACTCTGCTTTCACACACAAAGAAAGAAAGAAGGAAAAAAAAGAAAAAAAAAAAATCAGTGTTTGTCACTCAGCTGAGTCTCAGCACTATGAAGTGAGCTGAGGTCTTCAAACATTTCAAAGGAAAAAAAAAAAGAAAAAAGATCTGTCAAAATGCAACCAAAGAAACACCACCAAAAAACTCTACTACAGCAAACTAAAAAACAAACAAAATTCACAAATAAATGCAGTTGAAGTATAGAGTAACTACAATGCTAGCAAAGGGGGAAGAAGAATGAGGAGAGGAACTTGTCACCAATTCAGAGATGATAGTTTTGGGTTTTTTTTCATATATTCAGAAATAATAATTAAAGGCAGAACACAAACAAGATCCAATTTGTCACACAACACCTGCAATCAGCTGAGTGAAAAAACTACATAAATAAAACTCCAAACCAAAAACCCCACTGTTCAACTCCTACATTGCAAAGTATACTTCGTGATTGTTTAATTAAAGTCATTTTTAGCTTTGCATGGCTGCAATCACCAAACATTGTCTCCCTGTCAGCATTTGAGGGGCTAACATACTGTTGCCAACAATTAGCACAAATCTGGCTGACATTGTTTTCTCCAAAAATAAACCATGCATGTTAAGTAGCTTGAGAACAAACATGAAAATAANACGCTACTATATACCTGAGCAGCCATCTCACTTGTACAAAGAAGGGAGGAAATCGGCAAGACAGCCATTCTGCATACAACATCGCGCAGCGGCTAGAAAGCCACGACCACAAACCACTACGGGGAAGTCAAAGCTGGGTGATGGCGCAGTGAATTACAGGCGACTTGTCCAAAAGCAAAAGACTACAGCAAATAGATTCAGCAGCCAGAAACAGCCTTCCAGCCTGCTCCATCCATCATTTCTCCTCTCTCTTCCTGTTTCCCTGTCTTAAAGGGTTTGGCCATCTTTGTCATCCTTTGCCAGCAAGGCAAATACAGAAAAATAAACCCTTTGGGGGCAAGAAATGCACTGTGCTGTTCAATGCTGGACAAAAAGAGCAAATAGCTGGTGGCACTCAGAGCCACGGGCAGGCTGGCAGCGGCCAGAAACCTTTTCTCTTTGCAGCATGTCTGACACACCACTAACATCTCTGCAGTTGTAGCAAAAGATAGAAGAGGCTGATTTTTATCTTGAAAGGATCTGGAGCCCGAGGCCATTGCAAGCACAGCCTGAAGAGAGGCGGATTTCATGGGTATGCTGGTTTGCAGCACAGTTGCCACTTTCCTGCTTCCACACAGCGTAGCATCTTCAAAGCGTCCTAATGACTTGGGCAGCTCGCTTGTCGTCTCGCTCAGGTTTGTGGAGGAAACTATTGCTAATGGCTTTCAGAAGTGACCCATGCACCTCCCCAGGGTACTAGTGACATACAAAATGCACATCTTCATCCCTAAACTTTCAGCTATGAGCAAGTGACAAGTTCAAACGATGGGTTTTGCTTTATCGTTCCCACAATAAAAATAAAAAAAGAAAAAATTAAGTGCACTCTCAGGACTCACTGAAGCCCCTGCAGCTGGAAGCCATGTGCATGCAGGGACCTCCCAGACCCCATGGAGGAAGGGCAGCTGATGAGGAAGGTGAGGGACTCATCCGTGTCCTGGTTTTGGCTGGGATAGATAATTTTCTTCTTAGTAGATGGTATAGTGCTGTGTTTTGCATCTAGTACAAGAATAATGTTGGTGTTTTAGTTGTTGCTAGCAGTGCTTCCAATAAGGACTTTTCAGCTTTTCCTGCCCTGCCAGCAAGTCCATAAGAAGCTGGGAGGGGACACAGCCGGCACAGCTGACCCCAACTGACCATAGGATATTCCATACCATATGACGTCATGCTCAGCATATAAAGCTGAGGAGAGAAGGAGGAAGGGGGATGTTCACAGCGATGGCATTTGTCTTCCCAAGTAAGGGTTACACGTGATGGAGCCTTGCTTTCCTGGGGTTGGCTGAACATCTGCCTGCCATGGGAAGCAGGGAATTAACTCCTTGGTTTGCTTTTGCTTTAACTGTTAAACTGTCCTTATCCCAGCCCTCTTCCGAGTCTCTCCCCCATCCCGCCGGGGGGAGTGAGCGAGCGGCTGTATGATGCTGAGCTGCTGGCCAGGCTTAAACCATGACAACCCCACAAGCTGGCCCACAGGAAAGCTGCGACCCAACACACTCTGCTTTCACACACAAAGAAAGAAAGAAGGAAAAAAAAAGAAAAAAAAGAAAAAAAATCAGTGTTTGTCACTCAGCTGAGTCTCAGCACTATGAAGTGAGCTGAGGTCTTCAAACATTCAAAGGAAAAAAAAAAAAGAAAAAAGATCTGTCAAAATGCAACCAAAGAAACACCACCAAAAAACTCTACTACAGCAAACTAAAAAACCAACAAAATTCACAAATAAATGCAGTTGAAGTATAGAGTAACTACAATGCTAGCAAAGGGGGAAGAAGAATGAGGAGAGGAACTTGTCACCAATTCAGAGATGATAGTTTTGGGGTTTTTTTCATATATTCAGAAATAATAATTAAAGGCAGAACACAAACAAGATCCAATTTGTCACACAACACCTGCAATCAGCTGAGTGAAAAAACTACATAAATAAAACTCCAAACCAAAAACCCCACTGTTCAACTCCTACATTGCAAAGTATACTTCGTGATTGTTTAATTAAAGTCATTTTTAGCTTTGCATGGCTGCAATCACCAAACATTGTCTCCCTGTCAGCATTTGAGGGGCTAACATACTGTTGCCAACAATTAGCACAAATCTGGCTGACATTGTTTTCTCCAAAAATAAACCATGCATGTTAAGTAGCTTGAGAACAAACATGAAAATAAGATTTTTAGGATAACATTTTTCTTCTCAGTGGAAACACAGTCCTGCAGGAAACCCAGGTAATCACTCCAGGATCTACTTCACCACCACCACACACCTTTGCTGCTGGAGAAGTACCACCAGGACGTAAACTGGAAGTTCTGGACACCTGTGATTAACAAACCTTTCTAAGCAGAGGGAAGACCTTCACACCAGTCTCTTAGCCAAAATCCATTTGGAAAAAATCCTGATTTCCCTTCTTCACCAGCAATGCTCTGAGCATGGGCATCACGGCAAGAGAAGAGCATGCAAGAAAACAGCCCCTGTGAAGTTTTTTGGTTTTGGAAAACTGACTTCTCTCTAACCTGACCCATCAAGAAAATCCAACAACACTGAAATAACGCCATGAGCACGCAAGTCACTTGGTTTGGGAAGGATGCAGTCCTCCGAATTGGGAGCATTTGAGAAGCATGCGCACACTTTTAATGGCTTCTTTGGTCACCACCTATCTTCAACTTCAGGACCCAGGCATTCACCCATGGCATGCTCCATCCTAGAGGTGGTTACCCAACAAAGATGGTTAAACACGACAGCGAACAGAGTTCTGCTGAAGAAATAATACTTTTAAATACAGACTGAAATTTCCAGTAAGGGAAGAAAACAGCTGCTTCTTGTTGTTTACAGTCAGGACTACTTGAACTCCTGCACTGACAATGGAAATCATGAACCCAGTCTGAGGATTAGCAGCAGATACACACTCCAGTTTTGAAGCCAACGCATCTTTGTGGCGCCTGCCTGACACACAGATGAGAAGTAAAGGTGGCTTTGGGTGGCAGAGGAGCAGGCAGGGGCCTGTTACACTGAATACACTATGTCATCACAAAACTAATGCTGGAAACCTTTTACTAGACTGAAGAAGTTAACATTTTCTACTCTATAACTGCTTATTTTATACCCTGTTCTCATCTCTGAAGGCTTTTATTCTCTAGAGCAAATTAATCAGGCAGCTTGCATTGTACGTTCTTTCTCCAGGCCTGGCTCCTCTCGGCATCTCTATTGATCTTCACTCAGTAAGCCATTAGCAAAAGGTTTTGAAAATCTGCTGGGTTTATAGTTCCTAGAGAAAGCCGAGTCCAATTTAGGGGGATTGGTAAGATTCAGGTTTGAGAGCTCAATCCTTCGGGGCAAAGATCACCATTTTTCAAAACACGCAACACCGCACAGATCCCGTTCTGCTGCTCGCTCACACCTGCCCGTGTCTCTACTGCTCGGTGCTCCTTCCTGCCCAAGGAGGGTTTAAACCACCAGGGAGAACGGGACAGAGAGAACGGACAAGTGCCACACGCCTACAGCCAGTAAGTAAGCCAGAAAAAAAAAGTCATTAAATCTACAAGATGGCTGCAAAAAAAAACAACACGAGAAAGATATGAAGAGAGGGGCAGGAAGGTAGCAACTTTTAATAAGTAACTGTAAGCTCTTGGACAAATTATTTTTCCCTTGGACTCCACGAGGTCGCCTCTCCAATGTACCTCTCTCAGGTTCCCATTTCCTCTCTAGTCCAATAAAGCCACAGCAGTAAAGAAAACTGGTGCCATTTCAATGTACTTTCGCCATGCTTTTTTGGTGTGCGTGCAACACGACCTTTGTTCTTTCTCCTCCTCTAAGTTGTTTTCTCTGCACGTGCATGAAAATGACTTAAATAAACCAAACTAAAATAGATCATCCATCCTTCCCATTAAATACCGTATCAGATCCGGCGCACGCAGTCGGACTCGCCGACTGAACCGAAGAGACCTGGACGTGCGGAGGCCTGCCTGACCCCCACGCAGGAGGGGGAGGACCGCACCAGAAGATACGCACGCAGACAGAAGCACCGGCTGTCCCGAGGGCCTCACGCACCGCGCGCACGCTGCGGTTCTGCTGTGTCGAGCCTCCACTTTCACACCGTGCAGACATCATCCCCCGGCAAACAACGGTGCTCGTTCTCCGGCCTGTTCCCAACAGCCAGAGCACACCCTGTGTCCCGCTGAACCCAGCGGGGGCAAACGCCGGCCTGGGGTAACGTCACCCGCTCGCGGCCCTCGCCCACAGCCGGGCTGGCTGCTCAGCACGAGCCCGTTACGTGAGCCGCGGCCGGTGCGTGTGCGTCTCCACACTGCGGAGGGAGCGAAGCGGTGGAACGAGTTCAGCGGCCAGGGGTGGCAACAAGCAAGAAACGCCAGGAACGAAGGAGAAAATAAGATTCTGCAACAGACCACAACCTCAGTTTTAGACCTGAGCTTGCCCAAAGCCTAGGGACATGGAGATCTGAATCAACAAGGAAGTAAGTTGTTATCTCTTCATTATTTACAGTTAGAGACCATACAGCTCTAGGACTACCA
This sequence comes from Aramus guarauna, assembly GCA_013400195.1. Lineage (NCBI taxonomy): Eukaryota > Metazoa > Chordata > Aves > Gruiformes > Aramidae > Aramus > Aramus guarauna. The sequence continues at coordinate 499,653 of VXBL01007338.1, read as the reverse complement.
CACTGAAGACAACCTGACGTGAAACACCCATGCCAACTGCTCCTCTCTTTCCCCCGTACGCTACAGTATCCTGATCCTACCTGCTGTTCTAAAGAGCGCACAATTTTCAAATAAAACCTCAAACCTGAGGTTTAATTCCTTTACAGCCAAAAACAGGAGGGCCAGACCCGCCTGCCCCCGGCCACCCGAGTCCGGCAGCACAGCCATGCCCCCAGCTCACCCTCGCTGTGCCCATCGGCCCCGGCCTCTCGTGCTCAATCTCCTTTGTGGCCACACCACCAAGGCATCAGGACACGTAGCCAGAGGGCTGGCCAACTGAAACCCAGCGCTAAGCAACACGTGGAAGACAGACCTGCTGCCTACAGCCTGGCCCGAGGGACAGTGGCTGCAGGACCACCGTGAGCAGCCCCTTCCTTGCTGGACCTCGCACGGCTCTGGCCGAGCACGCGGCAGGCACCGTGCTACTGCCAGGAGCTTCCTCGGAGCTCGAGCACAGGGCGATCAGCTCCACTTCTGCTTTTAGCCTGCGGCCTGAATGTTTTATTCAGGCTCCTTCATCTCCGTCCTGCTCCCTGGCTGCAGGAGCGATGCCCAACAAGAACCAGACATGAGCCAGCTCTGCTCCTGCAAGGCACCAACCTCAGGGTGCAGGAGGTGATGGCTGGGGGGACCAGCGTGGCTAGCGCTCTATTCTTCCAATAGTCACTATACTTCAGCTCACCGCCCTTTGCTTTTGGCCGTGGCGGGCCCACACATATCCCAGCACACCCACCCCAGCTCCAAAGCCACCTGGACCCTGCTGGCGACACGGCTTGTGCCTCCCGCCCTGGGGAGGGGGACGGAGGAGGCAGCAGCAGAGGGAGGAAGCGCAGCCCTGCCATTTCCTGCAGTTTGCTAATCTGCACCGTGCAGCCGAAAACCCCAGACTGGGGCATGGCTCAATGGTGTTACCCACATGCCGCGATGGCAAGGCTCTGCCTGGCCGCCCCGTCCCTGCGCCCGGCCGAGGAGGGGTCCCGGTGCAGGGGAGGCAGGACTGCAGTTCCTGCATTCAAGGCAGGAAATCCCAGTCATGGTTAAATCGTGTTTTTTTCCAATTCTCATGAGAGTAGCTAGCTCAGGCTAAAACACAAGCCCAGATCGGTCTGGCTATGCTGAAGGGATGATGACTGGCCCTGGCTGGTCAGCTCTGGAGAGAGCCTGGAGGGGTGTCACAAGCAATTAATGTAACTTAGAAACCCCTCTGCCCTGTGCCTAGCATCCCACTAAAAGGAGGGGAAGAGAGACATAAGGGGAAAAAAAGTAAGAAATACAAATGCAAAACACACTTCTTTTTCCCACTGCAGCCAGCTCCCCCAGCAGCCACCGGTCAGAAAGGGAAGGCAGAATCAATCCCCTCCGTCAGAAGAGGGTTATAACTCACAGGGTATCCAAACTCACTTGACAAGGGGGATAAATCTGTACCCAGGAGGAAACAGAGTTCTCTCCACTATAGATCCGATATAGATTGCATAATGAGGTGCTTCCTTGCCCACAGCACCACAAACACAAGCCGCCTGCATGCAGAAAAATAAGTATATATAGTTTTCTTTAAAAATCCACCATCCATTTCACCTCCCCCTCACTTCAAGCAGTGAAAACAGTTTCTGTCCAACTGTCACGTGAGATTTAAGCAGAAATGACAAGAAAGGCAGCTTTGTGCAACTCTCCCTGCAATTTCCCCATCTATGATGTACATGGAAAGCAGAGAGAGACAGAGAATTCGACAACACACAGAGGATGAATAAAATGCCCAGTAACACTACACGGCACGTATGCATCCCACACACACTGACCTGCATACCAGCCACCACTGCCTGCTTCTCTATAGCTGGGCACTCAGCTGCTCTTTGTCAGGGTTTATGATAAAGGTATCAGCAAAATAATAGGAAGGAAGTCCCAAAGGATTATCTTTCCCTGCTGCTCCTCTGCCATTGCAAGATTCCCTCTTTAACAGCAATCTAGCAGCCCAGCCCTGACTCACACTGGTTTGATGCAAACATGTTAATGCCATGCTATGTGTACAATTTTAACTTGTTTGTTTGTTTTGAATACAAGGACTTTAGAGGGACCCAGACTAGTCCTGGCAGCTGTTATAACAGCACCTCCATGCGTAACACTCCTGGTTATTCCAGCTATGACCCCGGTAATATCACCCTCCGCACTTTTTAAGGTAGCCTTTCACATGGCTACCTAAACTATAATTTGCTCTTGTTTCCCAAGATCTAAGGCTTGCACTAACACAATCTCTTTTACGCACATTTAACCCACATCATGAGTTAAACAGTGCACCAGTTTGAATTTTGGGGAAGCAAATTGCTCATAATCTTGATTATATGCCTTATGCAATTTAGGTGGGTTTGGGGTTGGGTGATTTTAGGGTTTTGTTTAAGTTTTGATCCACCATTGCAAAGCTTTCCAGGACATCTGTCCCCAGCAGCCCAGTATTATTCACCAGTCCCCTAAGCAGGTACGAAAAGCCTTTGAGATTTTCTGGCTCAAAAAACACAAGGGAACAATCTATGGCATAACAAGATGATGAGCTGTGTTTGTGTAAGGGGCTGGGAACAAAGAACAACCCACAGACACCCCTCATGGAAGATTAAAAATCAATTTTGAATCCTGTCGCCCAAAAGCTTTAAAGACAGTGGATCCATTAGAGAGATGTGAAGATACATCTCCAGCTATCGGTTATAAAATCATATCCCAAAGCCACCAAGCTAGTTTCCCCCTCTAAAATTCTTCATCATCCATACAAACCTCATCCTTCCACCCCCTCCAATATTTACACCATATCCAGAAAGACTGGGGGTGGGGGGAAAAAAAAAAATAAACCCTTGTGCGCGTACAGCAGGGTCTTTCCTGCAGTTGGCAGACTCTGGAAGATGAGACACAGAAATCCCAAGGGCAGCACGCAGGGGAAGGAATCTGCTCTGGGCAGCTCCGAAGGCGCTCTCATGTGCTTCAGCAGCCGGCCGCATCCGCAAGCGATGCCAGAGCTATGTACGCTTGGGAGAGAGCAGGAATTCACACGCATTGTACAGAACCAAGGAGAGGCAGGGAACAGTTAGCGGGGAAAACAAGATCCATCGAGAGCAACCTATTGCCTTGCTATGCTGCTGTCTGCACTTTCCAACTGAATAAGCCAAAGGCGGGGGAAGAAATAATTTCACAAACTAAATCCTGATAACCTAGAAAAAGGTAGAGGAGGAGAGAACAGCGGCAGCCGAAGGATGTTCAGTGGCCAGAGATGCATTTTACTGTTACAGGAACAAAAATTCACAGTTACCAAACAGGTAGTAAGAAGACCATTTTAACACAAACAGCTGAGAGATTGATTTGAGAATGAGAAAAAGCTCATTTTTACGGAGTGAAAAGCCCTACCCCACATAGCTATTTGTAGCTAGTAGAACACACTGGATTTCTTGCCTTTATCACCACAAACAAGAGCCTGTTTGTAATGTAAAGCTGCAAGTTACACGGCCAGTACCCATGTCTGTTCCTTTATACTTCATCTCCCAATTTTATCATAAACAAACACACAGCTTACAGTTGCCTATAAATTTCATCCTCAAACTCTTCAGAACAAAACACCGTGTACTTTAATCTTAATGTACTCCCTATCAAAAAGATCCTGCACACGGGGTTTACAACTACTAAGCAGTAGAAGTACTGTGAGATAAGTTATCCTTCTTTTACAGAAGAAACAGAGGGACAGATATTAAATAACTTATCTAGAGGGGGGGAAAAAATGGCATGCCCCAATTTTCAACTCTGATTTTTCCAGCTCCTCCCCCCTCCCCAAGTTGCGCTGAAAGTACTTTAGAGGGGCTCTTGAGCAGCTACTGCAGAGAAAATATATGGCAAAATTAAATTTCACACCCATTTTTAATAACACACTGATGTTCAATAAGCAGGATGTGAAAAGCTTCACAAGTTTAAACAGCTCAGAGAACTTAAACTAGGTGCTTGTGCACCTGTAATTGTTTGAACAGGAGGTTTTAGGCAAGACCAGAAGACTTCACAGGTGCTCCTCTGCTCAAACAAAAAAAGTACAGTGCCATCGGAAGTCAGTCCCAAAAAAACAGGCAAAGGCACAAACAGGAGTTTACAAGAAATCCACGACAGGTCCAACTATTTTAAGTACATGGAAGAGAGAAAAACACCCACATATGCTCGTGCAGGGATGTGCATGCACATACACTGTATTACAGCTAGTATATGGTTGGTGTATGATGCAAACCCAGAAACTCCTCCAGCTACCCATGAAGTTGGGTAAGAGCATGCGGGGGCAGGTGGATACGACCAACTCCCTGGAACTCCCCTTCTCATGTACAAATTTATTATCAGTTTAAGATGAAGTTGTCACGAGAAAATAAATATATAATTTCCTTAAAATACCTTCTCAATCTACAATCTTTATTCTGTGAATCCAGCAGAGACCTGCTGAATGCTTGACAAGGCATTGTTTCACAGACCCTTGAAAAGATTACATTTATAAAAACCCCTACCTCTCATCAAAAGGGGAAATGCTTAAGCAGTTTAAATTTGGCGTAGCAAGAAACTTGCATACAGATTAGCTAATTTATTTGCTATGATGTTGCAAGATACTGTTTTATTAGCTTAATTTGTCTTTAGCAGCACTGGAGACCAAGGTAACTACAGCTGAGTTGCTGGAGCCCATATGAAAAAAAAAGAAAAAAAGGCTTTGAAAAAGTATCTTGTTATTCTTGTACTTGCAAACTGGTTTTTGTTTGCTTGTTTTAAAAAAGGTTTCTTATTTGAGGCAAATGAAACTTTCAGAAAGCTAGCTGGCTGTTGGCAAATATTTTAGACCATTTCTCCACTTCAAAGACTTTTCATACCAGAGATTCTACAAAGTCCATGGCACGCTAAATTGACACACATCTCTGACAGAAACAGAGCTTATATTTAACCTACTAGCAAAATTCAACTACCTGAATAATTAATATTTTTCAAATTAAGATTTCACTTAGTTCTCTAGGTGTACAATATTAAATCTATTACCATTTGTTAATTTTCAGCACGCCAGTGGAGTTAAGATCAAAATCAGAGAGCAGACACAGAAACTTGGTGCCAGTGAAGGCTGAGAGTTTTGACACTGGCTTCTAGCAAGGCAGGATTTCACCCTTGGTCACTCCATGCTGCTTCAGTTTATTTTTCCTTCTTTCCCCCAGCCCTTTTTTTTTTTTTTTTTTTTCCTTTCATATCTCTTCTGAAATACACTGCAGCTCCAGCAAGTTCCCAGCTCTCGAACAATGTGTTCCCAAACTACGCAGCCGAGAACACCAATACAAATGAAATCTGTGCTGCGGCTTCTATGGAGCTGGGACCACTTTACATCATCCTGACAGATATTTCAAAAAAAAAAAAAAAGGGAAGAAGAAAAAAAGAAAGAAAAAAAGACTACAATAAAAGTGAGCCATCTTGTTTCCTTTGAGTGTGAAAAGGCTTTGAGAGCAAAAAAATACAAAGCAGCTAATGGTAATCGGTTACACAGAAACCCTCATCTGTGCATTTTGCTTCCAGGGAGCACCAAGCGTACAAGACCAAAACGCAACATCAGATCCACATGAAATTCTGCACCTAATCTGCAAACCAGTTACCATGACTGCACATGCAAATTGGTCAGATAAAAGCCAGTCAGAGGAATAATTGGCTATTTGGAGGTACAAAATGACTAATCTATCACAGCCACCACATAAGTGTTTTTTCCTCCGCTTCATAATTGCGCCACTCAATTCTCCAAGTCCAACCTAGTTTTTCGAATGCAACATGACACAGTAAGTACTGTAACGAAGCGGTAAGCAGGAGAACCCGGGCTCCATCCAGAGCTCCACCACTAAAAAAGGGAAGAAGAAATCTCATCCGGCCCCAGCAGTCCCCAGCAGGAAGTCAAGGGACAACTTCTGAAGGTGACTACGAAACGCACACCCGTTCCCAGCAGTCAAACACGTCTTTGGAGGGAACTGTGTATCCTCTGAAGAAGCCTTAGAAGCCACCAGCACCAAAAACCCCAGCATGGGCTGCACCTCTGCTGTTCGTGTCACCACTGCCGCTTGCGAGCCCAACCGTGCGCCAGGACGGGTACTCTCCCCTACACAGAGTACCTTCAACAACCGACCTTCAGCATCATTTTCCTAATGTTATTCAAAGAGTACTCTCTAAAAATTGTAAATTTGCACAACTCTCATGTTTTCCTGCCTAGCAAAAATTTAGCATAAGTATAAAACCCCATCACCATTTAGTCTTTTAATAACTACAACCAGCTTCATTCCACTCCTCACAACTAAGGCAGGAGCAAAGCATTAGTCATTTCTCCCCTCATCCAGGAGGCAATGGAAATCAGTGACAAATTATTTCCCTTATTGGCAAACAAAGACTAGGAAGCTTCAACTTTAATGGCACTTTGACCTCCTAAGATACCAACTATTTTCCTGCTGGAAGTATTGCTAATTTTCTTCTAATGCCTTCTTCATTGGATGTGAAATTAAATCAACCAAGGCAGAATTGTAGAAGAACATAGGAGGCAAAGCAGAACAGGTCTGTATAAGACCTCACACTCAAATGTTTAGACTTCAGGAATGCCACGACAGCAAGCTTTCTGTTGAACACTTCAATAAAGCAGGAATGTCAAAGCCTTGAATATTCTCCCTGCTAGGCACAGAGCAAATAGGTCAGTTGTAGTAATTATTCGCTTTCCCTGTGTTTCAGGCATTCCCGTCTGTGAAATGGGCCTAATATCTTCATTAATCTAGACAGTAAGTGTTAAGTCCTATATAAGAGTCCATATACCACTGACATTTCTTATCTGCTGAGACTTGTACAAAAACCATCATCCTCTATTCGTATTTTCAGCCCAAAATACAAGAGCTTAACCTTAAAAAGTATGGGAGCAAATCAGCCTCCCACCTGCACAAAGCTGTAACTGCTCATGCCAAACCAACAGCCAGAGGCGGGATGTAACAGAACATTTGTACACATGAAACTATAAGGGAAAATCAAGGCAAAAAGACAGTCCTGTGTCTGAGACTACCTAAATACGAGATTACCAAGGGAGGCTTGCAGATTTCTTACATCGAAATTTCAAGTCCATCTTCTTATTGGAGCTGGCAGTCCAGGGTGTAACCAACTGTCCCTTCTCCTGCAGCTGGGGTCAAGAAAGCCCCCGGCTCCAGAGGTTTCTCCCATGTATTTCTGGCAGGTGCCTTCCCATCTTCTCTCTCCTTGCGTTTTCTGATGAATCCATATGCGCTGCTGGAGATGGGATTTGGCATGCACGCTCAGATGCAAAACCCCTCTGCCCAGATGTGCTAATCCCCTGTGGCAACCCACTTCACCACACATGACCTCCAATGCATGATTTGACAAGGTCAATGACTACCGTGCCACAGAGGTTACTCACGCTCACTGAAGTCTCCAACGTGCGCACAAGAGGGCCCCTCCCCCTCTTTTAATGCAATTAAATGCTTTTTATTGAGAAATTTGTACAATTTACGTGCAATTTTCTCACCCTCCCCACATATCCAGTCTCCATTAAAACCACTTTCTGCAGCACAGCGAGAGTTTAGCTGGGCTCAAACACTGATCTTATCCTCCCGACACTTTCTTCAATTCCTCCGTGGGATTACGGCAGAGAAAATGACACCGATGGGAAGAGCAGCTTCTTCCCCCCTCTTTGCATTTAATATCCAATACGGACTTCTCCTTTATACAACACATGCACAGGACACAGTATAGAAAGAAAGATAGGAAGAGGGAAAAAAAAGAAGAACAGAAGGCTAAAAAAAATGGGATTCTTGTGTGAACTAAGCTACAAATGCCATTTACAGACTGAACTACTTCTAACCTTCTGCCATCCGAAGGGTTAGATACCTCATCCGCTCCAAGGACCGGACCAACCACAAACACAAGCTTGTTGCTTCTTCCTCCCTGTCACATTGAAACTAATCAGTGAAAACAAGGTAGAAATTGGGCTTTCAGAGCAATTCAGTTGCAAGTGAGGTTTTATCTTCCCAAGTCATCCCTTCTACCCTCAGCCACTCCCCGCTATATAACCACACCATCCCAACTTCACCAGCTTAACTGAGACCAGAGCCATTCCAGCACCACCATCATTTTACACCATCCATTTCAGCGGACCCCCAACTTAGAAGGTGACCTAAAACACAGAAAGAACATGTAGCTATAATCCTGCTACAAAGGCTCAGGCCATATTTGCAGAGTTTCTTTAATCAATACACATCTGCTCCGCATCCCCCTCTCCCCTGCCTCCTGCCTCCCCTGCGCCAGAAGGGCATTTGCATGGCTGTGCACTGAGCCAGATAACGGAACCAGGGAATTAGTTTTCTTGGCAGCATAAATGCTAGCGCTGGCACAAGGGAGGTAATCGGGACAAGCAGCCAGGGCCGGAAAGGACCATCCCCTTCAGCAAAAACACGTACTTATATCAGATTAAAGTGGTCACAGCCCCAGCTCCCTGCTCCCTCTCCATATTTCTGCAAGCGTGGGAATTAGCAAGCAGTGTGGAGGATCAAGTCGTTTAGCTTTGCAAAAGGGTGTCTGTCTAAATACAGAGCTATTTTCACAGCTTGTTTCTTCTCTCGCCAGCTTCCCCTCCCTTTAAAAAAGAAGAAAAAAAAAAAAAAAGATTTGACTAAAGGGATTTGGACCCCGTCGGTCACCACGTTCCCGTACCGGGGTACGGAGCAGAGGACAGGGGCAAGGGGCTGCAGACGGCAGCCCTGGGCTCCTAAATGGAAGGGTGCTAGCGTTTTCTCTGGCAAGGTAAACAAACCCCACAGTACAAAGATTGAATGACTCCATGGAACAAAAGGCAAAATAAGGTCAAACCGAAAAGAAAAAAAAAAAAAAAGAAAATGAAACAAGAAGCAGCCGAGGTGAGAGATGAGACAGATACAAACACACAGACCAAAAACCCCAACGCGCTGCTCGTTAGCTCTGCAGCCATGCACATGGAAAAAGAGAATTTACTTCTTCCTCAGCCGGAATGTTTGCATAATTGTCACTTTCAATTTTACGTAATTCCCTTTTCTACACATTTGTTTCGTGTCTAGGCCACCATGCATGAAATAAATCCCTGTATCAGAGCACGGCCTGTCTGTGCGACACACAGTGCTAAGGAGATTGGGTTTCCCATTTATTCCCGTATTACATTCCAAGGAAGTGTGAACAATGCTTTATCAGACTTAAAATAATATCAACCAAACAGATACCCGCCCCAGCCTGGATATGTTTGCCTAGGCAGATCTTTCTGAAACCATAAAGCTAAGGCAGGCATTACTTTAGCACTAATTAAATACCGTTTCTCCCCTTCCCTCCACAGGGCACACTGAACGCAGCACAAGCACCGCCCCAACAAATAATTCAGTCTGAAGTTTTAGGGTTGTTTCTACCCCCACCCCCAATTAAAATTACAGGCATTCACTTTGGGTATAGGTTCAATTTTCTTCACACGCAGTGCTGATACCCAGGTGTCCTATTAAAAAAAGCCCAGATACTGAAATATCAACATTAATTAGGTCTTTTAGACACACGGTGTTAGATGCTGTTTAGAAAACCTACATAAAGAAGAGTAGGGGCAAAGGATGAACTTTCAACATTAAAAGGAGTAGCACTAGGTAACTAGGCACTCAAATTATCATTTTTTATTTAAAAATAGAAGCAAGCAATTTCAATGACCATAATCTAAAGAGAATGCAACACTATTTCTTTGTTCTGAACAAAACAGAAAGATTAAATGCCGTTAAACACAGGTGATATTTAAAAGTTCGTTCAGCTTTAAAGCTTGACACTGTAGAATAAGAACGAGAAAGTCTAAAAAAATATTCTGTACGTCACTGCAAAGTTTCTACCTTGTAATTCAGCTGCAACCCAAATTCTGACCTTCTTGAAAGGTATCTGCAGCCCCCAGAAAAAGACATTTGAATGTTTCTAGTTTGGCAGCTGCCTGGGAAGCACAAGCAACGGGATGTTGATTCACCCGGCGGGAAAACCTCCAGCCTATTTCTGCTCCTTTCACCAGCATCAGGAATACATTGCAAGACACCAGCATTTACTCTTCTTGAAAAGGCTTGATCACCACGAAGATACAAAGCCAGCTGATTTATTTTTCCCCCTCCCTGTGCTTTTTCACTTGCAGCCCTGCTTCCAGGAGCACGCTGGTTAAACTGCGCTGCCGCAAGCTGCCCCTCTCCCCAGAGCATCCCTCTGCCATGGCGGGAGGGGGACCCCCACGCTCACATTCTGCTCCCTGCCATCAGAAAGGCCAGTCTTACGCCGGGATTAACCCCTTCCCAACCCCCAAATACATACAAGGATGCTACACTTGGTATTTTACTTCCCCCCAGCTCCGTGCTCTTATTGGCATGCTTTTTGTGTCTGGTTTACACTTTAGGCACAGACTCATTATTCCTACGGTATTCAGCAGAGACCGAGTGAAGAATCACATTTTGCTTACATCTGAAACTTCCAAAGGTAATACTAGGAAAAACACCAGTGACTTCATCTGCTAAACATTTCTAAACAGGGAACGGGAATTTTAACACACACATGCACAGGAGGAGAGAGATGTGAGATGTGAAAGAACAAGAAGAATTCATCTATGGCTTGAGACAAAAATCTATTCCCCCTCTTTGGTACTTGCTCCTTTTGGCGAGGTAAGCACACTATACCACTGAAAAGTCACCTACTGATAGTTAGCAGAAAATCGGAATTACATACAAATCAAACCAAGAAATACCCCAAAGGCAGGCAGGCTTTCTTCCCTTGCAGGCACACAGCACCAGAAGCTGCCCATTACCAGCCCTAACACCCACACCACAGCATCTCGCCACACTTCACGAGACCGTCCCCGGGTGCCGGCCGCGTTGCCAGCGCTGCAGAGGACGGGTGCACCGGGGGAGCGGGAGCCCACCCGGGCCGAGGTGAGACGGGCGGCAGGGACAGCCGGACCCCTCTGGCTCCCGGCCCCACGGCAGCACAGCCCACCAGCACCCTCCCGGTGGTTTTTGCTGCCCGTTGCCGTTCAGCCCGGATCTGACGCTTCCTGAAAGCTGGATCGGTCGGGCTGAAGTTTGAGACAGGGGGGGTTTGGGCTTCCCCATTTTATTGTAAGTCAACGTTACTTGCTTGCTTCCCAGCACCACCGTGCACGAACGGGCTGTCCTTCTGTCCTGCCGGTACGGCGCACAAATCTCCTCTCCAGGCAATCACAGTAAGCGATGGAAGCAAAATCTGCAAAGTGCTAGTAAGTGTTAAAAAGAAAGGGCCAGTCTCTCTGGCAATACACATGAACCATAAAATAAACCAAATAATCTCATTTTAGATGAATAGCACATTGTTCTTAACGCAGATACAAACACCAGCAACTTACGTTCTGTCCTTTCTGAGGTCAAAGTAATATCCTTACAGGTTGTACTGACCTTACAAACAAAGTTTCAGAGAAGTTTTATAAAACATGCCCCTGTGTGAGCCACGTACCTTTACGCCAAGCACCACGCTGAAGACACGCCGCCAACCACAGCACATGAGCGCAGACCACAAGCATATCAGCAAACAGCCGGTTAGTAACAGTCACAGCTAGCTGACCTTCAGGCAGAAACTCAGTAACCCGATGATGATATTCCTGACCCTGGATTGTCTGCAGCATTTATTTTGGCAGTGGTAAAGAAAATCCACCGATATATTTTGACCAGGAAGCACTGATCAGGAAACCAGCAAAGACCTCTTTCCTGTCCAACAGGCAGGCTTCAACACCCACCCCTGCCTCATCCGAGCGACACAATAGAGTCAATAATCAAGAGAAATCATTTTAAGATCTTAAAACCCAGTAGCATGGCTTGCCTCGAAGCTGCAGCACAAGAGCAATACGTGCCTGGAGACCGGGAACTTCGGAAGCCCAGCGATGACAACTCCGAGCTCCTCCTGGGTGGAGGAGAACCAGGCAATACGCTCAGAGACTTCACAGCCCATTAATGTATTTCTCAGGACGTCACGCAGCTGAAGCTAAGAAACCAAAGATATTCTGTCTGGAAACAGCTTGTGTAAACAGTTTGTTTTTTAAAAGAAGACTAACTTGAGAAATAATTCTTGGGAACCCATCAAGAAAACAAACTACATATAGCTGTTTATCTGAGGTACCACCTGGGAGTTTACATTCGTTTCCATAGCCCCCCGCCCCTCGCAGCAGTTCATAACCTCTGTTTTGGAAATGGCCTGCCCTACACGTTCCAAAACACGAGCTCATTTTCTAACTGAGGCAATCGGGTTTGATGTTAGCACGAGGCTCCAGACAACCTCCCATCTAACAGCTGCTAAAAACATCATATTTTCTTGCAAAAAGCCCAAAACTTGTACAGATGACTTTGTAACAAGCATGGGAACCTCTCTCTGATTGAGCCCTGCAAGCACTTTTGCCTAGACTCACATAAAATTTTAATTTCCGAGTCACATACCCGATGTGACTTAGTGTCATCCAATGATGTGGAAGAAATGTCATGAGCTGCATGAAATCAAGTTACAGACCATGTGCGGCCCATTTCTGTTTCATTAACCCTCTTCCTGATACAAACAGCACTGGAAACATCGGCGCCTGTATCGAAGCCATCTCAAAATGGTTCCCTCTACACCAGTTACGCCGACCCCGCAGATGCAGCCATCTCCATAGCAATGGGAAGGATCCGAGAAAGTAGCTCAACTCCAAACTCCCATCTGGTACCCGCAAGGGACAGCCTGCGAAGAAAAATCCCTCACCCGCTCCCCTCACCGCAGGGCTGCTCAGAGAGCGTTAGTAGGGCTTGAACAGGGTTATCAGTCTGTTTGACGTAATCAACAACATGGCCATGTGCACATTAGAACGAATGTACAGACATCTGCAGAGTGTGATGGATGAGCTGATAGCAGGCGACTTATAGAATCCATCTGGTTAGAAAACCATTGCCATTTTCAGCTAAAAATCACATTAGCAAACTCGTATCACAACTTGGTACTATTTAGCTTCAAACCAGAATACCAGAGTAAACGGTATTCTTTTTTCCTGGAGAGATCTTGCAAAATATTCAGAAACTTGACACCAATAGCAATACGGCGGGGTTTGGTTTTTTTTCCTTGGATTTTTTTCAGATGTACCAAGTGCTTTAGTTAAGTCTGAGAAAAAAGGAAGGAGGGTTTTGCCGATCTCAGAACCAACCCCTGCTCAGATATGGGTCTGTTCTGCGTCGGGAGAGTTTCCTAGTAAACGCGTGAACGAGTGCATCTATAAGAAGCAAGATTATAAATCCAGAGCATCAGTAAGGACTCGCGAAGCCTAGGAGAACTTAAGAGGCCCTAAGTCAAGGGCTGTACTTTAAGAGGAGATTGAGAACTAAAGCTTGGCAAAATCTCATACTAAATTGGCACTTGCCGCGGCGGTACCCAGAGCACAGCAGGCTCTGCATTGCACTGCACAGTACATCCCACGTGAAACACACCTTCACGCCACACGTGAACCTGAGGCCGGACAAAAGGGAAACGTTTCGCTAGCGGTTCACACAGGAAGATTTCGACTTTGGCTGCAGACTACTGAAGTGACAAACAAGGCCGGAGGACACCGATGCACGGACCCGCTCCCCATGGTAACATCCAGCACGCGGTCACAAGGAGCATCGCAGCACGCTGCGCTCGCGCCCACGCAAAACCCGTCCCGGGGAGCGTCTGACCACAGACAAGCACATCCCCACCCCCTAACGCAGCACAACAGGGAATACTACCGTGGGTCCTAGGCACCCACGGGGCGAGCAGCTCTTTCATCCGAGGCTCTCCCATCGCCTCCCGCACAAACGCGGCCGCACTGCCCCAAGTTACACATACCAGGGATGAGGGACCGGTCTCTCGAGTCAGTGGGGTGACGTGAGTTTCCCTGAGCGGCAAACCCAGCCTCCATGGGGTACCCAAGCAAAGGCACCGGCGGCCGACGTGATGCAGGCGGCAATGAAAGGACTTGCCTGGAGCTCAGAGAGGAAGCTTGTGGCAGAGTCAGAAAGAAAACCCCGTTATCTTGACTTCCGGACCCCTCTGCTAACCGCCAGACCACAAAACACTTTTATTGTAGGATAACATTACAACAAATAGCTATTTTCTGTTAGTAGAAAACCCACTTTGCAGTTTTACTTTTAAAAATCCATTTTTACTCCAACTCCGTAGGATTGGAAGCCAATCTTGTAACACAGCATAAACAATTTCTCCCTTCTTTGCATGTCCCAGTTTTATTAAGTAATCCCCATAAAAGCAATTACTGAGCTTTGGACTGAAAAATAACTAGAAAAAAAAAAAAAAAAAAAAGAAGAGACAGCAAATTCTGTGTGTCTTCATTTGCATACGGATTCCCTCCCTCCCCCTTTCTAAGGTTTTTGCCATGAGGTCTTTTATGTCTCTTTCAATAATCATATAATTATATGATTCCTAAAGTACACGCTGGCAACACTTCAGGGGATTTTAGTCATTACAGGTGACAAGACTTTTCTCTCATGTCTAATGCTCGCTAGGATTTCCTTCCACTTCATTCACAGATAAGATGAAGAACCGAGTGACACCCAAAACCCTCTCCCAGACAGATTTTGGGGGATTGGCCCTCTTCCTTCTCCATTACGGATACAGGGAAGCGGGCAGAACTGAACTGCAATGAACTTCAACCGGAATGAAGCATTTTTTCAATTAAGCAGCCCGTCATTTTTCCCAGGCACAACGTCCAACTATTTTAATGGCTTTCACATTTTTTCTTTAATTTTACAATCTGAAAGAAATGCCAAGGTTCCATCCAGGACCAAGAGCGCCGTAATTCCATTTCTTCCAATGGTTGCAAGTTATTAACAAGCTGTCAAAACACTATAATTATTTTATATCGAGTTTGACTGATTTCATAAACATCTCTTAGCTGCATACTATCTCGAGTCTCGCTCCCCCTGAGTGCAAGTATGTGCTCAGGCTAAGTGGAACAAAGAGGCTGCGCATCCTCTTTGACAGCAGCACAAGACACATTTACGAGTCACCAAAAACTCAACAGCAATAATACATTTATTAGCAGATAAGCTTGATGTCATTGTACAGTTTGAGTAATTTCTTCCCTTAAAATTCTTTGGGGTTTTAGCTCCTCTGTACAACTAAGAGCTACCAGGAAAGAAACTACACCCTCACTAAATAACAGGAGGGGTTACAGAAATGACCTTGTTGTCCGTCAGCGCAGCCCACTGAATAGCCAGAAGCCCTAAATTATCATTTGTTTCCCAACCTGGGCGGCATGCTTCCTTCTAACCTAAGCATCTCCTCACTAAGTACAGGCTAGATCAGGGATATGCTAGCATCCAAGTAAATCAATCTATATTTAAAATTGGGAAAAAAAAAAATATCCACCAAACAATTACAGTCACATTTTTACAAAGCTAGAAAGAACATCTGTTGGAGAGGAAGATAATGCTATGATAGCCAACTGCAAAGACTATAAACTTCACATTTAGACTACAGACACAAGTGCACCATATATATATATTTATATTCATATTCTGAGTGCCTCTGTCACAACCTGCTCAGAAGAGAACAAGGCTTTGGATAGAGGAGAGGAGCCCAAGCACAGCTCCCTTGCCCTGCTGACAGTGCCCGGCAGTGCCCAAAATAGAGCATTTGACTTCAAATTGCCACGTTTGTGTGGCACAACTATAGATAGCCAGCACAAGATTAGAAGAGCTTTCCTCTGAGCACAAAGGGAGAGACAGGAATGGTGCCATAAGCCCATGTTTTGTAGCCAGTAGCGCAGGGAAATCATTTTGATCCCTTCAATCCCCTTATCCATGCCAACCACTGACCTTGCAGATGCAACTTTTGTTGAAGTTTAGTTCCTTTTTGGCTTGAAGCAAAACAGAGCTACAAAAGAAACGCTCTCTATTCATCTTGGATCATGCAAGCGCTCTGTACATAGCTGCCCCTGTGCTCCTTTTCACCAGGTATTTCTGAACTTCGGATCCAGACGCTCAGTACAAAATAATTAAGCTACAAAATTTGTCATGCACCTATTTGCCTATTATTAGGGCTCAACACATCTGCTGGCCGGGCTGGGAGAGGGTGGGAGAGCCCTGCAGCCGGTGCAGTTTGTACCTGCCCAGCTTTCACAATTGCTTGCACCAGAGGAACTGGACCAACAACTAAACCAGGTTGGGTTTTGCCTACGCGGCTCGGAAGCTGTTTAACCCTCTCCTCCATATTAAACATCTTGGATTAATAACAAAGACTGATTCTCTTTTCAGCATCTGAGCAGTATTCTTAATAGTTCATTAGTTTTGGAAAAAGAGACTATTTTTCAAGGAGATGGAACAGGACTGGTAAAATAGTGCTCCGACTCTCTTCTCTACGTGAGGAGCATGGCCGGAGCGGTCACAGCCCCCCCGTGCTGAACACAGCACGGCCAGAAGATACTTAAATAGCCAGAGCTACTTCACCTACATAAAACTCTTTTATACCTTTACCGTGATAAACTGAAGGCATTAAAGTGCAGTGAATTGGAAATTGTTCTCACTTACAGCTGGATGTTCACATACAACTGATACCAAGATGCACGTCCTCCGTACTGTATTTCAAATTTTTATTTTAAAAAAAGATTGCATCAAGCAGGACACTCTCTGTTCACTCTCAAGCACTTGCTGCAGCACCGCAGACAAACTACACTGTGCTCCCCACAACCTGTACCATCACCAGGACAAAGACCGGCCGCTGCAGAAGCTGAAGCAATAAGCACGTTTCGGCAGCACTCTCCCCAGCCAAGGCACACACGGTTTAGGATCTCTACACGTGCAAAGCCCACCAGGTCTAGCTAAGCCTGACGCAGGGGGAGCAGCCTGCAGTGGTTGTGCCTGCACAAGTCAACACCTCACACCCAGAAACAGAAAGCACAGGAACAGGAGGATGCCAAGAGGAAAAAAAAAAAAAACAAAAAAACAAAAACAAACCACACAACAACAACAACAAAAAAACCACCAGAAAAACTACCAGAACACCTTTGAATCAGTATAACTGCCTCCAGCCCGGGTATTGTATCTCTGTACCTACATGAATTTTTAAAGAGGTACAGTTGTGCGATACATCTGCAGAGCAAGCAGGAATCTATCAAAGAAACAAAGTGAAAGACGCTCAGCTGATCTCAGCCCACCCAGCTCCCTCCATCGCTGTTGTTTTCCCAGGAAGTAACATTGTCAAAGTCAGTCTGGTTCTGTGAAATAAGTGAGATAAACGATAAAAAGTGCATCATCTTAGCATACTGAGAGGACAGTAAAGTTTTCAGTTCTTACTAAACAAGAAGTCAAATGCATTACTGCAAGTAAACGTTCACTTGGATCCAATATCATCCATTATTTGGGTGAAGTGGAACACTATTTTATTACATCCCTTTTATCAAAAAATCCTATCTATGCAATACAGAGTACCTTATATTTCTTAAATATGATATATTCAAAAAGTTTTAATTACTTAGAATTTATCTTCTGAACTTCTCTGTGGTGGTTGGTCCACTTGACATTTCAGCAAGCTTCATCTCATGCTTTAGCCCAGGTTTCAGACCGCTGAAGAAAAGCTGAGCAGTTATGCTACAGGAAACTATTTTGGAAAAATGGGTAAGATATTAAGAGGTCTTTCAAAAACCCCAAGCAGACAGGGTCAAGTGCAGTTTGAGCTAAAAATGGGACCTCTGGTAGGGAGGAGGGTAACCCCTGAACTCAACCGGGATTTTCACAGCCCAGACTCGGATAAGCAAGCCGTTTCCTTTCTCCAATGCCACCGCAGCCGTGTTAAACACCCTAATGGTGCCCTGACCCAGGCCGCAGGCATCGCCCTGTTCAGGGCTGTACGTGCCGTGCGCCGGTCACTCCTGCGTGCAACACGCCCGTTGATCCCGGCGGGTTTTACTGATGAGGCAGCGCGCTCCAGCTCCGACATGAGACCTGGATCCTGCCTGATCGCTGCCCACCGCCCGAGCGTGGTTTGCAGGGAACCCAGCTCCCCCCAGTTCCTGGCCCAACTGAGCAGATACTCGGCTTCCCAGAGCTCTCCCCTCCGTTCTAGCTCTGCATTAACCACAAGAAAACTACTTTAAGTACCCACTTCGGACAAGATGCAAAAAAATCAACAGCTAGGAGAACAAATCAATGGAGACTAACAAGCCTTCGGGAAAACCAAAAGGCATTTAGAGCCTTTAGAGCACCATCCAGAAAATCGTTAGCTTTCCTGAGGTTAAAAGCACTTTTTTAAAGGAATAACTGGCCATCAGAAACACTAATTTGATACACTAGCACTTGACAATTAAGTAGAAAGGAAAAATACTTAAAAATCTGGAAAGTTGCTTTAAAACGTAAGATTAGCTACAGAAAAAAACTAAGCTGCAAAGTACATATACAGAGATAGGATGATAAATGAGAAGTTACATAGCTAGGTCAGTGGAACTAGCACAAAACCTTTGGAACAGGAAGCTGCAGTTAAATACTCTGGTTTTCTTATCAACGGGAGATCAGAGCAACAGTAACAGCACAGCGTACAACACACATGTGAAAACAGCCTTATCATGATAACAGCTGAAGAACTTATGGATTCTGTCCAGAAGCCTACTATCACCATTAGGCTTTCTAAACTCTGCTACACTCAAGTGCAAACAGCAGAGAAGGGAACTGTGATTTAGCACAGCCAGACCTCTGGATACAAACAAAAGTAAGAGTGGGCAAAGCGTTAATCTCCTTAGGGTCTGTGACCAGATGCAGCCGGGCCCCAAGTCGGCTTGTAAGGGCAGCATCACCACTTCAACGCGACACGCACGAAGTCAAGGTCTGCCTCTTTTCAGCTCAGGGATCTACTTCTGCACAACACGTCACTCCACGCACGCTTGCGAGCGGATTCTCCGCAAGATTCTCTAAATAGGTTAAAGGTTCCTAAAAAACCCCATGCGCACACACACCAGGAAAGTTAAAATTTCCACACGGCGTTCCAAAGCTTTGCTGGAATCTGTAAAAATGATAAACAACAGCCAAAAAGAAAACACAACCCCTTGTCTTTCCAACTACTTTGGGAAAACAATTGCTCTCAAAGATCGCATTCATTAACATTCTGATGAAGTTCCCTTTTAGTGCTGTTTTTCATACTTGAAAGGAACAGCTATGATCAGAGAGAGCCCTCAACTACCGACTCACTCATTTAGATTCTCTCGCTCGGATTCACCAATCACCTTCAAGAATAATTAGCAGCTTCGTCTGAACGTAATGAATATACACACATGCTCACATACATACCATTCATTATGGAAGGCGGCGAGAAATCCCCCGTTTCTCGGCCCGCCAGCGTTTCTGACCCCCAGCGCTGGAACCGTCTCCCGGGCAGCACCATCACCTGATGGCTTCCCAGTAGCTGCCCGTCCCACTGGCCACCTCGAGCTGGCAGGTCAGGGCAAACTACCTTTCCAGGTTGTTAACTTCAAAGTCGTGTTCGCTGGCTGGGTATAAAAGAAAAAGCGGGGGGGGGAACAAAAAAAAACCCAACACACACCACTACACACACATCAGCTGCACATAACCCGAGTTGGAGCTGGATTTATTCAAGAAGATTCAGGGAAAGGAAGGGAAAGGGGAAGTTTCAACTTCTCATGCACAGAAATGGGCTGCTGCTGTTTTGTCTGTGGGCTTTTTTTTTTCTTTTTTCCTTAATTAAAAAAAATATATATATATTCAACTCTGTCTTTATGTGGAAGATGGTAGGATAGGGGATCTGTAAGTCACGTCACAAGTATCACAGAAACAATACGCAATATTTTCAGATGACAACTGCTAAGGAAACGTTGCCGCTTGAGTTAAAACAAAATCTAGAATGCGTAAAATTCACAAAGAGCTAAAGGAGACTTGATCAAGCCATCCCTCAGTATTAACCTTAACAGCTCATACCTCCAGGTCAATATGAAGGAAGAATATATATGTTTATTCTACAAAGCACCCTTTATTTACAGGAACACCAGTAGTGAGAATTTTCTTCAGTGAGAAAGGGGAATTCACAATATTTTGAGATAACAAGAAAAACAAACAAACTACCTTACCTCTCCCAAACACTTCTCCCATTAAGTTCTGCCTAATCACTGAGAAATTTAGTTTCCAAGGGGAAGCCCAAAACTTATCTAGTTTACAAAACATAATCACAGCTCACTGTCACATCAAGCGACAAACCAACCTAGAAGAACAACACAAGAAAGGATCACAACAGCTACCATACATGCAACAAAAGCTCCTTTTAGGATTAGAAATTAAATAAACCAGACTTTTAGTTCAGTACTGTCCCTGGGCTGTGTACTCACTTTTATTCTCTCGCCCCCCCATGAACATAGAAGGTTTCAATTCTTATTTATTTTCAAAACATCATCATAGCAGATTTTAAGTACTCTTGAAAAACAAATACACACTGAAATACAAATCTCCTCCAAAGCAGAAGAAAACCACCTGTTGCAGTCAAGTTCACTAGAGCACACAGCTCCACGCCACACAGAATGACCTTGCCATTTCAGTCACCTACACGGGCATGTGTTGCTTTAAAGTAGTCTTGGCTTAATAACCCCCTTCCCTGGCTGCTGCATCAAATCTGCCAGACATCACCCATGGTCAAAGGCAGCACCCGCACAGAAAAATCCACACAACGCAGAGTCTATTCTCCTTTTCAGCGTTACTGGGATTTACAAAACGCACGCAATCGTGAGGGCTCTCCGAGAGCCCTGAGTGCAACATATCTCCCAGCTCAGCCCCCGAAAGAAACACGCGAATCCTGGTATTCCCTCTGAGATGCCAACTACCATCCGAGATGCTGAGGTGCACACGTTCTCCTGCGTGCTGGTAAATATAGGAGAAATCAATTAATTCCAGGTGGTACTGAAGTATTTTGCCAGAGTTTAAAAAGGGGAGAGTTTTGGAAAGACTTGGGGGTGTTTTGTGTTTGGGTTTTGGGTTTTTTTTTTTAAAGAAAAAACAGAAGTGCTTCCACAGACAGATGTACTTTGGGGTGGCAGAAGTTTAAGGTCACCTTCTATCCTTGCGCATCAAGGTTGCGGTTTGGTTGATTTGATAACAAGGCTTATCCCATTTGAAAAGCCCAGAGTTTTCCCTGTCAGCCCTGGAGGGACTGCGCTATCATTTGAATTCTATTTCCTGATTATGTGCTCATCATGGTAGAAAATTTCTGCAGGAAGATGAATTTTACTTTCTTCACTGACAGCTCAGTAGAGACTCAGGGGTTTAATTGGACCTATCTGCTGATGCATATTTGACTAAGAGCATGCCCAAGAATGAAAAAGAAAAAAAGGAAGTTGCAGACAGGTCTGTGGCATTTGTTTTGGAGGCACGCAATAAGCGGATCGCTCGCTCATCATCAGTTCTGCCTAGACGAAGTAGTTGGCTTTCCTGTTAGGACTACACCTCACAAAGGACGCCGCGAAAGGTCGAAGGCTAGCCATCACCGAGCTAACACAAATCATCTTCCCACCCAGTGCCGCTCAGGGACTGCTGGGCCAAACGTCCCTCCTGAGCAGAAGCCCAGGCTCCGCAGACCGAGGTGTCCTTGCTCTGACACCATGGTAGATGGCCAAGGCCACCGCTGACACCTCTGTGGGACCATGCAGACCATCTCTGGGACTTTGAGAAGCTGCTTCTGGGAGCAAAACGCTCCCCACAGCCCCGACGCCAGCAGAGCCCAGAGGCCTGCGTAGCTGGAGGGGTGGGCTGGGGAGCAGCGAAGCCCACAAACAAAATGGGATTTCAAAGTCTGAGCCAAAGATGTTGAGAGATCCCAGGGCAAATCTGAGATTAGTCATTAGCCTTCACAGAACCCTTCGCTACTGTAACGCGGGTTAATAGATACACTAGGAGCAGAAACTCTAAAGGAGGGAGAGCACCCGAAACTTTGCCCATGTTTTTACCAAGGCGGGTTGAAGAAAGCGGGCAAAGGCACCAGGACTGCTTGTATTTACTGGGGATTCAAGTTATTATGCCCGTCAGGTGACTTGTTAGGTGCTTTCTCTTGACAACTCACTTCTTCCCCTCATACACAAACAAAACAAAAATCAAAAGCCAAAGTCTTAGTTTGTCAATGCCCCTCTGAAAATATTAAATTTCCTGCTCTGCTTAACTTAGCTCAGACAAGGCAGGCAGTATTTGCTCAGCAAATATTGTTTGTAATAAGTTAGACAAGCAATATTTTTTGCCAGCCTATTAACACCAGAAAAAATATGTACAGTCAACAAGAGATGAAGAATTTGTTCAATTACTTCAAAAATGGGAATTACAACCAAGGGATTATTATCCATTTAAACATCTCTTTTCCACAAAATGTCAAACACTAGCCATTTGCTAACAATCTCCGGAGACAGATAAAGTAACATTTTGGCAATGCAAACACAAACTCCCCGAGCCGAG
>VXBL01007338.1:352111-475387 GCA_013400195.1 Aramus guarauna | reverse complement strand
ATGGGTTGGGGGTTAAACCGTGAACCTACCAGTTAAGGGCGGGTTGGGGGTCAAAGGATGAGCTGGGGACAAGGGACGGCCTGAGGGATGAGTTGGGCGTTAAACGGTGGGCTGAGGAACGAGGGACAGTCTGAGGGATGAGTTGGGGATTGAGGACAGCCTGAGGGTCACAGGAGGAGCTGAGGGACATGATGCCAGGGAACTATCTGGGGATCAAGGGACAAGTTTGGGGACAAGCTGGTGGTGAGGGTGCAGGGGCAAAGGAGCTGGGCAGCCAGAGTTGTAGGGGGGACATGGAGCAAGGGGGACGAGGGTGAAGGCCAGGATCATGGAGACAGAGGCAGGAGAGCCTTCCTGTTCATTACCCCCTGCTCTCCTCCGTCCATCTCATGTTCATTACCCCCTGCTCTCCTCCGTCCATCTCACATTCGTTACCCCCAGCTCCCCATCCGTCCATCTTGTGTTGATTAACCCCTGCTCCCCATCCGTCCATCTTGTGTTGATTACCCCCTGCTCCCCATTCGTCCATCTTGTGTTGATTACCCCTTGCTCCCCATCCGTCCATCTTGCTGAGGTTTCGTTCAGGCTCTGAAGCGCAGGAGGAGACTAGTTCCCTCGTTTCCCTGCTGTTTCGGGCCCTCTCCAGCATCACTTCGGCCAAGGCTGGTCCCTGGGCACTTCCCTGCAAAGGGAACCAGCGTGGTGGCCGACTGAGCAGCTGTGTGCGGCCCAGCCCCAGGGACAGCGCTGGGGGAGGTGTGCCTGGATCAGGGCCCCAGGGCAGAACACCGGCTGTGCCATGTATCGCAATGGCAGCAAGACCTAACCCTCCTGTTACCGTCTTTTATTGCGTGCAGTCAGATATTACCGCATGCTGCCATCACTCCTGGGTACTCCCTTCCTTGTGTGTGGCTGGCTCTGCTCCATTTGACTGACTTGGCTCCATTCCTCACGTCTTTGGCTGCTTTCGCCTTCCCCAGGGCGTAGCCTCCACTTCTGGATGTGAGAGAAGTTAGAAGGAAGTTGTGAAATAAAACCTAAAGAAGTCCACCGAGCTTCATAAATGAGCAAGAAAAAAAAATCCATTACAGATATTCAGCCTTCGTGGGAGCCGTGGAAGTAGGGGAAGCCAAAAAAGTCTCTTGCCACCTGCTCCCACTTGTGTTCCCGTTCAATCATCACCAGGGATGGCGGCTTCCTCAGGCCAGTGCCCCAGCAGCGGCAGGCTGGCAGCTGGGTATCTAACACACCCGTCAAAGGCTTTGACGTGGGCACCGCGATGCCTGCCTCTCCTCGGTTTCCTTATATCCTGGTCTAGTTGTCATAACGGAGCAGCTGAAAATTAGCCTCCTTCTACCTGGCCCCGACAGGCTCTTTTAGAAAGGTTTCTGGTGTCTGGTGACAGCTTTGCCCTACCTTACTCAAAGAACAGATAAAGTATCACCCTTTTAAAATATAGCGCAGAAACATCATTTAAATTTAAGCAATTTAAAACCAAAGGTAGAAATCCCATGTGCAGTACAAAGCCTCATAATGCAAATAGTCAGTCATGCATCGCATGCCTCAGTCACGCTCATATCGGTGTCATTCGTGTCCTAATAAAATCCTATAATCTTTTGCGTGCCAATTAAACAAGGAAGATAGCTGAGTCCTTGGGTAATTACAGGCTAGTGGGGAGTCAGACGGTTATCTGCCATGGCTTTTGCTGGACTCTGGATTTCCAACAGGGTATTTTCTCTCCTGTTCCTTTAAGGGACAGTACGATGATTTTTTGGATGTATGTTATTTCAAAGCTATAACCAAATCTGGGGGGTGGTTGTGAATGAAAGATCTGGAGTTTAGATACACCCAGTTAAACAATGGATTGAGCTTAACAACTGTATTTGCTTTACCAATATTTTAAGAGTCACTTTCTAGAAAAGAGCATTTACACTGAGTTCACGAACGTATTTTTACACTTGTAAGCCTGTCCTTTAGCTTACAAGGTAATTTCTGTGTTGCTTATAAGTACATCATAAGGGTAAGCTGTTAGAAGAGATGAACTGGGGAACTTAAGACAGTTTCTCTTGGTAGCGTTCATTTCAGTCCCATTGTGCTGTAGGTCCTCCATCATTAATATGCATTCCAGTTCTCTTTTTTTCATTCACTTCCAAATTTGCTGACCAACAAGGACAGTGGAAATTGCCTGTAAAGTTCCTTTCTTTATTTCCCGTCAGCAGGGTCATCAAGATTCTCATCCCGCTTACATGTTTACGTACAGGAGTTTAATGTCACTGCAAACGTAAACCGAAGGTGCCTTCTGGGGAAAATTGTGTATACAATTTTATTTTTTTTTTCAATTAACTCCACAAATTCAGCAGCAGTATGATTGTCCATAGTTATCCCCCACTTTGTATATATGTATATTTTTGTTGAAAGACACAGCAGAAGGGTCATCCAAAGGAATTAACAAAACCAAACAGCCCACACGTGAAAGGATGCCTCTATTTGAAACAGCAGCTCTGAATCAATCGTGCCTTTTCTTCCACCAAGGCAATTTCACATTTTCAATAGAAGGCAGACCTACAGTGATTTTTTTTTTTCCCCCAGCATCAAATGGCTCTCTGCACAATGATATTCATCATGTTATAACTCTAGGTGAATGATAATGGATCAGAGGGAATGAAAACAGATGGATGTTAAAACAGACAATTCCCTTCCACGAACCTGGGAGCCCTCCACTGCTGCCTAGTCCGCTCATTCAGTTCATAATTGTATTAGACATTCCAACAATAGAGAGGCCTTCTTCATTAATCCTGAATTTACTGAAAAGAAGCTTTGCAGACTATAGCTCTTTCAGTGCTTAGACAACACCAGGCAAAATTTACCACAGGCTTAAATGGATAAAACTCAGCTAGATAGAAACTAGCACAGAAAATTTCAAAAGAAGCAAGAGATGGGCAGTGAGACAAGGCAGGAGGACAACCAAGCAGCAGCACTGCAGGTGGACAGCAGACACTGAAGTACCCTCACGACAGAGCTGCAGCTACGATGATACCAAGGACATTTATAGAAAAGCTTTCCTCTTGCTAGAGTGCTGGCATAGCTGAACTTATCAATATTGCACCAGTGTTTGATCTGATTTTTTTGTTTGTTTGTTTTTTTTCCCCTTCCAGCAGCCAGCCCCCAGCCAACCACATGAGCCACCACATGCCAACCCCTGCCCTGTGATGGGGCGCAGCCTTTTTGTAACCCTGGTCTGCATCAGGTGACTGGGGCTAAGCAATACAGATCGAGTCTCTTACCAGCTGTCCTGTGAGTCAGACCTTGATTACAATATTGACATTAACATTTTAATCACATGCATGCTGCTGCAGATTTTAATGACCAACTTGCTATGCCTTTGCTTTTTGAGGATCAGAAATTAGACCCTTGTTCGTAGCTTGAGCAAGTACAACATCAGAACAGCAGTTACCGTAGCAGTAAGCATGGCATTGCTCTCGCCACAAGCCTGTCCCTGGACACCTTGCTGGCACTGGAACGGGGACTTTGTTCTCCACTGCTCTAGTCCTCTGTCTAGGGCAGGGCTGGAAGTTAGGAAAAGAGGAGTAAGGCAGTGCTTTTCTATTCTCTGCAGCCCGAGGCGATGCGAAAATCTACCCAGTCCCTGTCTAACTATCATTTTCAGGCTCCCAGGGACTTTAATCAGAGCAGAGTAATCCAGAGACGTTTCCTTCATCCTGCGGAGCTGGAAGCAGGACTGCCATTGTACTTTCCCTGCCTTGTGCTGTCAGAGCAAGGTGACGAAACTTGGTGCAAATGAGAATCAGGCCCCAAATCTGTGGTGTGCCACTCGCCCCAAACGTTGTCCACAATCTGTTGCAAACACTGCAAGGCTCTGACATGCACCAGAACATACTTCAAGATGTTAAAAAAAAACTGGTTTTTGCTTCGCTGGGCTTAGCTGTTTTCTGTTGTTTCTCCTGCTACTACCCCAATACTTTGCTAAAACAATCAGGCCTTAAGTGCTCAGGATCCCTTTCACAAACATGGGCTGTCTTTATCACTTGCTTCATCATAGTCATTTGCACTGAAAATACATAATCACTGTCAGAGTACAAAGAATCATTACGAATAATTAGTTACTTCCAATATGGCAAGTCAGTCTCATAAATCTTGAATATTTGGCTTTGGTTTTGGAAAGAGATTCCTTAATGGCTACACTTGTGAGACTCTGTTAATTGATATAAAATTGTATTCAAAATTAAATTTGTTTCAACAGATCTAAATCACCCCAATAAATCAGCTTCAGCCTATCTGCTTTAAGGGTTCAAGTACACCTTTTTTTTTTTTTTTTTTTTTTTTTTTTTTTTTTTTTGCCTTTGGCAGAAAGCATGCACTTGCAATCAATGCCTAGAGGGCTGGATCTGACCCTCCCCTCGTTTACTAACCGCTTCCACATGCTGACACCGGGGTGATTTTGCTGGCCTGAGAAGGCATAAAGGAGGGGGTGGCAGCTCTGGGGTGCTCAGCCTTTCTGCCAGGCAGGTGTCTGGGGAGCAAGGCGCAGTCGGGGTTTTAGCTGGTCTCAGCTCTGGTATAGCCGGTGTGTGAGAAAGGAATTGCCTGTCTCTGTTCTGAGTGGGCAAAGGGGAGGGAATTTTAATAAGAAAAGTTCAAGTCTATCTATAATAGTCAGGTATTGATGCTTTATGTTTTTTATGGGTAATAGTAGTGTGAATGGTAGTTTTTACAATGTTCTCTTTTTCTTCAGAGAAACCATCTTTTTCATCTGTTATCATGGGTGAGTGAAGGTGACAGTTAATAACAATAGCTTAATTATACTTGACTGTATGTACTCTATTTAGCTCCTGAAATGATTTCAGGACAGGATGTTCTTATCTTTATCCTCATTTTAAACTGGGGAAATGGAGATACAGAGAGAATACCCTGGGTGTTCCTTTCCCATAAATTCTTTTCAGTAGGCTGTCTTCCTCACCAATGCAGTGGTGAGTACAAATGCTTCCCCAGATCCCGCCTGGTAAAAATCTGTTGGAAGAATTCCCCATTTGCATCCTGTCTGCTGTTACTGTCTGTTATCTTCAATCTAATTTTTTTTTTTCTCTCCTAGAGATTCTTTCTTGCCTACTTCATCTCAGTAAAACTTTCCCCACCCTTCTCCTGCCTGAGCTGTTGCCTGTATTTTTGCCTGTCTGATCTCCCCCAGGTTCGAGCTGTCGAACTTGTTCCATGTGGGCAGGCTCCGACTCCTGCCTGCAGCCTTATGAAGTTGGATGCTCTCTACCCGGGGATTTGCATACGCCTGGGTCAAATTGCAGGAG
Organism: Aramus guarauna; assembly: GCA_013400195.1. Taxonomy (NCBI): domain Eukaryota; kingdom Metazoa; phylum Chordata; class Aves; order Gruiformes; family Aramidae; genus Aramus; species Aramus guarauna. Next base: position 470,066 of record VXBL01007338.1, on the reverse strand, counting down.
GCTGAAAGCCTTGCAGGGTATGTGCTGCCTCTTGCTTCATCTGTGTAAAGTCTGAAAACTGCCGTGTCTGTTGTCAGGCCCTGCAGCATCGTGATCGTAGCTAATATTATGTCTTGCTTGACTAGGTATGCCTGAATCCTGTTGGGCTCAGTGATCTATTTAATGATTCTTTTACCTGCTTTTAGAATGTTGCTAGTGCACAGCCACCTTCGCCAGTGCTCAACGTGTCGTGCGGTACATGGTATTTAGGGGTGATTAAGAGTGAAAATCTTCTCAATCAGCTTTATTAGGTGCAACCATTGCAACTGTTGGAAATTTTCCTTGGGTAGAAGTTGCTTCTGTTTCCAAGTGTGTTGTAGGTTGTGCTTATTTTACTCTTAAATTTGTTAAAGTAATAAGTTTCATTTTAATATCGCAGTGTATATTATCAATCATTAAATAGTTGAAAGGAAAAAAACCTCTTAAAAACAACAAAACAAAAAAGTCCCACCACCCACCCACCTGGGGAAACCTGAAAATTAAGACTGTAACTGTGTTTTTCTGTTCTGAGCCTGGAAACTGGGGCAAAAGCTAGTAAAAACTAACTTGGAGAAGATATATCTGGCAATCTACAACTTCCAGAGCTCTCCTAAAAAAAAAAAAAAAAGGGTGGCAGGGTGTGCAAGTGTACCTTAACATGTGCTCAGCTACTTATGATAAACAGGTGCAAAAACAGTTTTGCAGTATTTCCTCTGCTAATATTTTGTCTCTTTAAAGCAACCATCAGGAAGATGTGTCATCTTAACGTGTATCAGGGAGCAAGGAGGTTACTAGTATCTATGTGCCTTGCTAATAAAGGCTTCTCTGCACAGGGGATTTTAGCACTCTGTACCAGCAGCAGGCTAAACACACATGTAGTCTGACAAAATCACAATGGTACATAATTTATACTGGGTCAAGTTACCCTTCGTGGAAAATAGGTGAGCTGGACAAGTGTTAAACAAGGCTTTACCCTTGCTGCTGTTAATGGCTATAATGGGGAATTTAGTCCCAGAATGGACAAGGCTTAAAAAATTACTGCACAGTTGTATGTCCTAATGTCTTTGGGTGGTCAGACCAACTTTACAGGAGCTAAATCAGAAGTGGATTCAAAGATATTTAGGAGAATATAATAGTTAAAATACAGGCTTGACTGCCTGGAATCATTTTGCAATGACAAAGGTAGAACTGGAAGCTAAATAAAAGGAAAACAGGAAAGATTGAAATGGGTCACTTGCTGTTTGTGTAATAAGGACTGAATTATTCGTAACACAGAGGACTATTTTTTGCATGCACCTCGTACTATTGCTAATCTTTTGTTGTTCTTCATCTGATTCACTGATTTAATTTCACTTCTGCAAAGGAAGCGAGGAGCCTCAATTTATGAGGGGACTGTGAGGGCCTTTGGAAGGGGGGTATTGAATTTCAGAAAGCATTTTGCAGGAAGGTAGCCCACCACAATCTTGTGCTATAGGACTTCCTTTGGAAGCATATATTTCTCCCCCATAAGTCTTTTGAACAGTTTTATACCACACATGTTTCAAGAGAATTAAATCAATAACAATCTGTACCTTTCTAACCTGAAATGCAAGCTCTGCACGGCAGGAGATCAAGCTATGCAATTAACTGTTGTCCTTTCAAAGGAATTCTGACAGATATTTATAGTTTATTGTATTCCATTTTCCTGCCATTGGAATATAACAGTACAACTGAATGCAGCTGACTGGAACTATGAAATAATTATAGCAATAACTATTTCCTTCTCTACTGGGGAAATCTGGTAAAGTGCTGAATGTGGGAACTGCTGAAGTTCTTACCCTGCAGAACTTGGTTCTTACCTTCACTTTATCGTGCATCCCTCACCCAAGAGAGAATTTTTGTTTTCCATTATCTTCAGCTTTTTCTAATGTCATGTTCTAAACCTCACATTCAACTTGACGTTGAATGAATCAACGCTGTACAAATAAATACGCTTTAAAAAGCTTTCTAAATTCGGGCACGGTCAGTGTATGAAGTAGAAAGACTTCTCTGTAGTAAAATAAGTCATATCTTTGTGTGGGAGTTTGGAACAGTCTATTAAGAAGAAACTATGCAATATTACCAGAAGTGAATAGATTGGCATTTGACTGCTAGGCACTTTGCAAATTTCAATATAAAGGCACTTATTTTATACCCTGAGCTGTCACTGTAACTTATGTGCTCATGCTGGTGACTTAGTAGCATAATGACAGGCCATTGTTACTAAGCTAATTAATTTTAAGCAATCTTTCCTAACAGTATGCTTGAGAATGACATTCATTTGCTGCAAACTTGTGAGACATTGATGCATCAGGAAATAGTAAGGCTGAATCTTTGAGCTACCTCTCTTGCTGGCTCAGTACGAGTCTCTTGTCAGAGGATATTTGCTGTGTTGCACGCTTTAGGTGCCTCTTTCCAATAGTACTATCCTCACCTCTTTGCTTTACGGCTGTAAACCAGCAGCGGTACACCATAGGTTCCAACCACCTGTTAATTTTGCTTCTTGACCATTTCTAATCAAGTGGGTGGAAGGTCTGCAGATAGCTCACCAGGACCTAGCAAGCTGCAAACTAGGATCAGATATGGCTGTTGCTGGACTGAGGTGCTTTGGGGAGCGGTGTGGTAGGGGTTTATGGTGTGTTTAAAGGAAGAAAAAAAGTTCAGTAAGGCCAGAGTAAGCTAAGTAGAAGTGGAAATGTCTCTTCAAATCAAAGGAAGTATTAGAATTGTTCTCCTAAGAATGTTCACCAAAGGGCAGAAAAGAAATGTCCAGGCGCCCTCCACCTTTACCCATATGGACTGCATGTGAAATTAAACCCTTCCTCCAGCAAGAAAAGAATGAGAACAGGGAAGAGAAACTATTCTCACTTTATTCTCATAGGTAGCACAGACTCCTTGTGGCTGTTGAGTAATATTGTATTGTGTGGCCACCTCAAAGTGATGGTACTGAGTCATTCCTAACTAACTGTTTTGGAGTCCCTCCCAACTTGTGTTCAGACTGGGTGGATAAATGGTGGTACCATAACAGGAGGAAAAATCCAACAACCAGCTTCTCCCATGTTTACTTTTCCTGGAAGTGTTGTCAGAAATGTCAAGTCCACTAGAAGGAAAGAAGTTAAGGAAATGAAGGATGTCTTCTACATTAACTAGATCTGGAAACTCCCCATGGTTAGTTTTTTCCATAGGAGGCTCTTATCCAGAATGCAGCTCTCCGACTGCTAGACCCGCTGGTGTAGTAAAGCACCAGTCTGCAACCCAACCTGTGTGGCTCAGCTTCTGGAAGTTTACTTCCATGCATAAAGACGAAGATTTGGGTTTTCTGCACAGTGAGCTGGTGTGTGCATGAGGGTCGATACTATAGCTGAGAACTCTCCTCCTGAGAGGTCCGCAGCAAACAGTGCATTATTTATGTGCTCTTCTCATGTTTTGCTGTGTTATGTAAATACTAATCAAGGTGAAATTGGACTCAGCCCTGTCTAATTTTGACTTCAGTTTATTTTGGCAATAGCCAAGCAGAAGCCAGTTGCTAAATGGTCTTCTAGAGGGGCCCTGAGGTTTTCTAAGACTTTGTGCAGGTTTAAGGCTGAGTCTCCGCATCGGCTCATAGCTGACTGTTGGAATCGCAAGGGCTGGTGCTTACAGCAGGAATGGGAAAATATCAAGTCCTATCCAGCCATTGCCTTTTGACCACAGCTGATGTTACTTGTTCAGAGAAGCAGCAGCATATTTTTTTCCATTTATTCAACATTGTGTTAGCTTTGCATCCTTGCTTTTCCTCTTCCCCTAAGAAAAAGTAGTAATGCCTTCTTTAATTTGTTTTCTCTTAGCTGTTGCCTTTGAGCTTTTCAGAGTGACACAGAACTCTATGCAAAGTTTCACTGACTTCAAACCCTCTTCCCTCGGTTTAATCACAGCTAAGGAAGCCTGAGCAACAAGCACCAAAAATAAATGGTGCATATATGGGATATGCATCCCATATCCTTGAGATTTTCTCTTGATGTTTATGACTCTTTCAGTGTGGTTTTCATCCCAGTTCATCTGGGAGCGGGGGGTTTCTTTGAGAATACTTCATAGCCTTCAAATTGTTTTGTGATTCTCAGAGTCTAGTTTTGGTTGTTTGTATTTACTTAGAACATCATTATATTTTTTTCACCTGATTGTAGATCTGGGGAAAAAAAGCCTTGCTGACAACTTTGCTAACCAAGGTCTCTTGTTCATACATGGTAAAAGTGAGTGCAGTGCAAGGTTTCCTTAGTGTGCATGGGTGTGCCTGCCAAGCAGGGTGGCGATTAGTTCTGTGCACGATGGTGGTTTCTGTGATGAGCATGACTTTATTGGCAAATGAACTGTGAACAGCTACTCATTTTTTCATAGGCCAAATTACAGTGATCTTTCAGCTCTGAATTGCCTTCACCTCAAAAAGAAAGTCCCTAGGACCCTCTAGAGCAATGCTAATGAAATAGCTGGGGCTGAGCAGCTATTTGTCAGCAGGAACTACCTCTATCAATTTAACCATTTCCTTTCTGCCTGGCAGGCTTCTGGTGCACTTGATGTACTACTTCATCCCAACCCCACCCCTCTTTTTTTTTTGCACTTGGGATTGAGGTAGCTTTTTGGTGCTTGTTGCTCAGGCTTCCTTAGCTGTGATTAAACCGAGGGAAGTGGGTTTGAAGTCAGTGAAACTTTGCGTAGAGTTCTGTGTCACTCTGAAAAGCTCAAAGGCAACAGCTAAGAGAAAACAAATTAAAGAAGGCATTACTACTTTTTCTTAGGGGAAGAGGAAAAGCATTACCAGTAGCGCTGCTGTGGAAAAAGATAATACAAATTCAGACCTTGGGAAAAAAAGGAGCCTGACTCTCAAAGAATTTAGTCCTAATATTGGACTTCAGATGCTTCCACACTTGTATCTTTGGATGATCATTAAATTTTGTTTGTGCTTTCTAACCAAGGAGTTCCCCAGAAGTACTTATCAGCTCAGACTTCTGCCTGAGATTTTTTTTTTTCTTTCCTTCTCCTGTAGTTCTGGGGCTGCTCCTGACTTGGTCTAGCAGAAAAAAAGATTCTTAGTGGAGCTTTTGACTCTCAAAATAGCAGGACAAGGCCAGTAACAAACTTGTAATGGAGCAGTGCCCAGCAGATGGAGAGGACAGGACCCTTGATGAAATGAAAGAAATGAGAGCTGTGGGATCTGTCTCATCAAGCAACTGTCACAGCTGTCTTCCTCCTCTAGGATGACCACAGAGAATTCATGCCAGTGCATTAACTTCTCCCAGTGAATCAGGTATGTGTCTGTCTACAAAGATGACTTTAGTCTGTCTCTGATTTTCCTAATGTTCCATCACAGCATGTGTGTATACACAGCTGCCTTTTGTCTTCAGAAAATAAATAAATAAATCCCTTTTTCCTCAGTGAAGAGCTCTTTATGTTCTAAGATTTGGACACTGCGGTCAGAACAATGAGAGGTTTTCCTTAAAGCCAAGCTTTCCGATGCAGTAGGACAGAAAGAAAACTATCAGACAGCTGATTTGAGCTTCAGAGCTATGCAGGTACTTAGCAGCGTAATCCATCAGGTACTCTGATCTCCAAGTCTGGCTGAAATCTTGCAGCCGTCAGCATGACGTTACTCCCAGTCACATCAAGTGTGTTGAATAGCTAATAGATGTTTTGAAAGCAGGAGTGAAACTGGCTTCCCAAAATTCACCTCAAAAATACCGGATCTGTCTACAGCTTGGATGTAAAGTGTGATTTCAGTCCACTTTGATAAATCACTAACACTTGGGTTTTTTTTTCTGAAGCTGCCATTTAACTTGCATTTAGCTAGCCATTAAACAATACTGTGTTCTTCTATTGCAAACAAAGTGTGTTGGCAGGTTAGTAAGATCAGAAGAAAAAATAGTTACAGGGTTTTTTTGGTGGCTGTGGCTTTCAGTTCAGAGCAAAGGCAAGCCTTTCAAAGTGGGTAATGAGAATGCTATAGGATGAGTGTAGGTCTCGCGTCAGCTCTGATTAACTTTGCTTATACGTAAAGTTCAAAGTAAACTGCCACATGGTCAGCGAAATGAACTTAATCCTTCAGTCATCCTGAGCAGTAAAAAAAGAGCATGTAATGATTTGGATTCCTTATGAGAGAGTGCAGAGGATGTTGAATAACGTATGTCCTCAAAGCAGGAAAAAATATAGTCAGCACCTGCTGGGTGCAGAATTCTTCATTAAAAGGCAAAGTTGCTCAGCTTTATCCTAAGAAGCTGTCTCTGAAAAACAAAGTGTGTGTGTGTGGGGGAAGTATGGATGAGAAGGGTGATCCTCCAGTAAGCAGAAGGAATATGGAGAAGTATATTGCTAGAGAAAGTATGTGCAGGGATTTAGCTGTGCTGTTGCTGGCTGGGTTTCCTGCAGTGTTACACACGGTGCCCGTGGACCCAGGCTGGGGTTCCCAGCACCGCGCAGCTTGTGCCCAAAAGTACAGGTGTCCTTTATATGTCAGTCCCTTCCTTCCCCCCGTTTGGATTGCCAGTTCAGTAGGGAGCTGCTTTAGGGGAGAGCAGGACCGAGTGCTAGAACTGCTCTGCAAGTACTTGTTTTATGCTTTGCGAGAACAGCTGGATGGAAGGTATAAATTACTATAAATTGCCAGTCTATGCAAAAAGGTGTTTGCATAAATTATTGGAGAGCCCACTTGAACTTGTTGAGCAGTGCTCCCACCAGCATTAAGAGGTCACTTAACCCTCTGCGTGGCCCTGCTGTGGAGCCCAGTCATGCATTGCAGAATTAAATGAGTTCCACCATTTTTCTTCTGAGCATCGCCCAGAACTGATGCAAAGTGACATCTGACAGCACAGCAGAGCAGTGACAATGCTCTGAGACACTAATAATAGCTGTAGAGCTAGAGCGGTTTTCCTCTATCCTTATTTTTTATGAGATTCTTCCCTCTTTTGGTGAGGAAATGTTGTCATCCCTGGCACAGTTTATCCTTGGAAACCACCTTTGCTGAGCCATTTAATTGCAAGGCTGGCTGCTTAGTGGAGTCAACATGCTAGGAATGCTCCCTCCATAATCTCTTTAAAGAACAGCTGATACCTCATTGAGAACTTTGGAAAAAAAGCATTCCTCTTGGATGATCCTTGCCAGAAGTTAGGAGCAGCGAAGGGGTGCTGATGGGGGAGAAGAGGCTGAATCGTCTCCGGAGCGGCATGGCAGCAAACACCCCGAGAAAGGCAGGCTGCAAATCCTGTGCAGGCTCCTCTCTTTCTCTCCTCCCTCCCCCTCCATTTCCTTTGTTACTAAGGAGATTTACATTGAAACAAGCTCTGCAGGAATCCTGAGGTTCCTAGCAAGGGGATCTTAATATTTCTACTCTTTTAAAATTAGTAAAGAAGATACTAGAAAAGGTTCCTGTGGGGGATTCTTGGGGCCAAATTACAGTAAAAGGGGGAAAATGATAAGTAGCCCTCTAAACATCAATTGTGTGCTTGTGGTCAATTTGATGGGAACCCAGAGGTAATCCCAGGGTCAGCAGCAATGATGTGAGTTACTTTTCTAGGCCAGAAGTAGATCAGTCCTTGGTTTTTTGGGGGTGGGTTTTTTTTTTTTTTAGTTCTGCTGTAGCTGTTGGGTTTTTGCATCATTGCTTGTTTCTCTAGGATATCACCCTACTGTGCTGAAGTCACCTGTGAGACTCTGAAGAGTGAGTGAGACTCCGAGATGCCTGGATTTATTCAGACAGGTATTTTTAAACATTGCTCCACGGGTGGGGAAAAGAAGGGGCAGTGATTTTTTTGAGTGCTGGATTTACAGAAAGGAGTAGGTGCCTAAGGAGGAACTTGAGGAAGAATTTAGGCACCTAAATCCAAAAGGATAATCCTCACTGCTCCTGCCTACCTCCGTAAGCGGCTGAGTATCACCACCAAGAGGGTTCCTTAGGTACTTAAAGCTCTTCTCTGTATGTCTAGAATTATCCAAGTCTTGTTGATGCTGAACTGTTCAAATCTGATCTCTCTCCTAAGCCCTGTCAAGATTAACAAACCAGGCTTTCTCCTGACTGCCTCCTGAGAGGCCCTGCTGATAGCACAGACAGAGCATGCCTACAGCATGCCTCTGCACCAAAAAAATACAGAGACAGCTGCTATTTACATTCCAAAGCAGAGGAAGAGTCAGGGATATCCTGCTGCTATAAAATAGCACTGAATATTAAACGATAAGAGAGGAGCTGTTGCACGAGCAATGGGGTTTTGACCGATCTCCCATGTGTTCCTCCAATGCAGCAATCTCAGCAGCCTTTTCATATTCCCCGCGATTTTTCCGTTGCAGTGTCCTCAGCTCTCTGATCTTCCCTACATCCCGGTGGCTGCTTCCCTCTACTTCTGACACCTCTGTGCATATCTCTGCCATGTTCCAGGCTTCTTCCCATGTCCCCTAGGTTTAGCCATGTCATAGCTTCTGCTTTCTCCTACTTTCTCTCCTTTTTTGGCCTACTGCTGTGAAGGAAGCAGCTCATGGTGTGGGATACTGGGAGCAGTATGTGTGCTGAGAGGTTGGGTATCGTGTGTGTTAATTGGAGGAGTTCTGCAAGAAAGTGGGTGCTGAGCAGTTTTTCAGTACTGTCTGCCTGAGTCCATGTGGCAATGGAAGGGCTCGAGTTTCTTTATAATCGAGCAGTCTAAAGTCATTTTGAAGCAAGACATAAAGGGTAAAAATTTCGTGAATATGGTGGACACTTAGAAAATGCTTTGGAAATGGAACTGTTGGAGATCATTCAGTCTGAAGGTGAATGGAAAAGAAGTGCAGAGAAGGGAGAAATTGGTAGGTTCTTGTAAAAGGGCGGTTGAAATATTAGACCAATCATTCCCTCGTATTCCAACCCCTATCTCTTCTGCTAGTGTCTTAGTACGTATTCAGCAAGCTAACAACATCGGGTCCTCTTTCACCTTGGCAGCAGTGCTGGTGATACTACTATATAGCTCTATGGCTGCTGATGCTTTTTTCCAACTGTTACACACCAACATGTTTTTCCCATGTTGGCTATGCAGGTTCTTCTGATCTTTAGAAATACGGTGCTTCTGACTGCTGCAGTGCAAACCAGCCTTTCCATTTACATCTCTCCTCAATTCCCAGGGCGTTGCTATGATATAGACTTTTTTTTCTCCCAATACATTATCTTCTTGTGGGATTAGCCCTTAGAAAATCAGCATCTGGTATCAATTATTGTTCTTTAGCTGAGGTGGCTGAATCCTCCTGCCTTGCAGCAGTGAAGGTCTAGAATTCCTTTACCTCAGAGCGCACGGACACCATCAGGAAAGGCAGAAGCTTTTTGTGAGACAAGGGACATTGGCATGCTTCCCAGCACCTGTTGGTAGCACAAAAGTGTATGTTACACACTGGGATGCACAATCCCATGGTAAAGAAACACTGAGTCTCTTAAACACCCACTTTAAATTGCACCTTTGATAAATTCCTGACCGAAGGCAGCATTGCTGTGTAGTTCTGTGTGCGTGCTTTGCAAATTACATCCCCAGATGTATGAGATCTCTGGAGAGCAGAGGGGAAGGAATGTCATGCACACAATAGAGCTGGAAAAACCTTCTGTCTTAATGGTGTCCCATCAATTCTTATCTGATAATCTCTCCTTCTGAAGGTATGTGGAACGCCAAAAATAAGAACAAAGCAAAGCATAGACATACACTTGCCCTGACCTGTCTTCTAGACGGTATCTCTCTGGAGCTCTACTTGCTCGCTATACTTGTCTTGCTGTGACCCCTCTCTCATCTTGCTATCAAGCTCACTTGCCAGTGTGAGAAGCTCCCCTCCCTTCCTCCTTTCCCTCTTTCCAGCCTCTCCTGTTTGTAACAGCCTCCTTGTGCTTGTCTGCCTTATCCACTTTGTCTTATATTTTCAGCAGAGATTAGAAATACCTTTTCTTCTGAGTCTCAAAGTTCTGAATTCCTCTATCTTCCTGCCACTGCTTATCTTGCTGCTGTATTTTTAAGCTCTAATACACTCCAGGATATGGTTGTCACAAGGGACACTTGAACAAAGTAGGAGTAGTGTAGCAACCTTCCAAAATTCTCAGCGAAAGTGCTTTGTAAAAAGAAGAAAGTTCAGGGCATAAAAATATAGATACGAATTTTTTTTAGTTGTTGAATAGTGACAACACATGATAGTGGAATGATTTTGAAGTGTGTTAACTGCACTCAACCCCCCCGCTAAGATACCCACCGCTGCTTTCGTGGTAAAATCCATTCTGTTCTGATCTGTCATGTATTGTATCACTTCTGGTTCGAGCCCTCTACGGGCCCGGGAAGCTTGCGGTAGTAATTACAAGTAGTCTGGAAGGTAAAGGATTACTATTAGCACAGTCTCTCTCACTGCACAGCTGAGATACAGAGCAGAAAGAGGAAGCGTGACTCATAGCTGGTAGCAGACCGGGGAAATGAACTCTGACTTCCCCAGTCCCAGCCAGCAGGGAAGGTGGTGGGCCATCCTTCCTCTCTCCTGTGGTTCCCTCCAGATAGTCTTGAAAGGTATGAGAACAACTTTGCATTACCTAGTGAATAGATTCTTATCTGGGTGCTCCAAAACCACTATCAGTGAATCTCCTGAACCCTTTGAGCTTAATGGGAAGGCTCTGAAACACTGTGGTTTCCATAGCCAAGGAAGAGAAGTACTGGATCCTTCTGATGTTCACTGGGGAGGTCAGATTCAAATTGTCTACAGGCTCCTTGAAAGCTTTAGCCTAAAATGTTGCACTGATAGCCTTGTGGCTTAGGAAGCTCTTACCAAATGCAGACATGGGTACTTCCCGTTTGAAACTTTTTGGTTGGTCCTCAAGATACCTTTGTGTGCTTTGCCTTTAAATGAGAGGCTGTTGGGATAGTAACTAACAACATCCTTTCTTACTGCTGTCCACCTGGGAACATAAGTTGCCATATTCCAGACAAGGAGCTGGTTCTCTGTGGTTGTCTTTCTCTTTGGCTTGGTTAATTACACTTACCCTGAAGACAGCTTTAAGATACATTATCTAGCTTTTCAAATGATGCCCTCGCAGTCTCTGAAGTTCATTATCACCTTGCAGTGCCCGTAACTGTTTTCAGGAACCCGGTTATTTTTCTGGGGATTGGAGTATTAGGAGTGTGCAGGAAATACAGTGTCTCCACTGGCAGTGGTTTACAAGGCCGTCTTACTGTCTCCCCTTTAGCTCTTGTGCCCTTTGTGCGTTCATCTCCCCATTTTTAGGAGAGATACAGGCATAATTGCTCTCTTTACGGAAGCGAGACATTTAAAAATGTTAAACTTGGCAATTAGAGAATTGCAGCAAGCTTGTGGCCTCTGTGGTGGCTGGGCACCTAAAAAGCACTTCCCTTCCATGGGGGGGGGGGGGGTAGGAGGATACCCAGCCGCCTGCTCCCAAACTGCCGGTTCCTATTTGAGCAAAAGGCAAGCTTCCACCTGATGTTAACCCTGTAGAGCCAGAGAGACAGTTCAACAACATGCATCTAATGCTGCATGTATTTAGTAGGAAATTAATTACATTTTTTTTCTAACTGTATTTTAGGGACAGTAAGTTAAGTCTTGTTGATTTGCTATAGGGGAAAAAAATCAAATGAAAAGGCACATGATTTCTGCTTCTTCTGAAATCTTTGCATTGTTATGCTGAATAGCTGCAAACAATTTGCATTACAATGTAGCATAAATAAGAGATGCCACCAACTGAAGTGTAAACTGAGGAAAGTGGGGGGAGTTTTTAGTGCAACCGAATCTAAATGGTTTGAGGCAACATTGGACAGAAATAAGCGAATACAAGGCGCTGTTGGGTCTTAGACAAGCCCTGTGGTCCGCAAAAGTCCTAACTTTTTTTCAATTGATCTTAATTTTCAATAGAAGTAAGATAATGTGTGTGGTTTAGATGCTAAAATTGTCTGGCGATGGGGTGGGGGGGATAAACCTGTAGAACAGGATTAGGCAGGATTAAAGTCTGAAATGATCATACGGCACTGGGTAGTAGATACTGCCACTGCTAACTCAATAAAACTCAGTGGGACACTTGACATTGCACATTTTCAAGCAGCAAGTCATAAATCTATTTTCATGTGAAATGTTCTGCACTCAATCAGATGGGAACAGAAACACGACACAGCTTCAGGTGCTGGCTTAGGGGAATAAAGCACAGGTTGCTGCCTTGCAGGGACAGATCACTGCTAGGAAAAATGGAAAACTACTTGAATGATGTGTGTAATTATGCTTGTTTGCAGGGCCATGTAATTTCTACAAACCCACTGAGAATCCTTAAAACCTGAGATTAAAACCAGCTACAGGTATATTTTTAACAAGTTGTCTATATATAATTATATATACATATATAGCAGTTGGTATAATAGTTGACAGTTCAACAGTGCAAAGCACATGAACACTTGCTTACCTTTTATAAATTAAACCACATACTTAAGTGCTTTGCTGGGCAGGGAAGTACTTAAGTATTTTGCTTAAATGTTGGGCTGAGTCAGGTCAGAATGAATTTCAGTTCTTCTCACTGTCAGTATGAAATTACTTACCTTGCAGCTAACCTGTGCTTTGAAGACCAGTGTCAAAAAGGTGGTATGGAGAAGATGTGTTCTTGCATCAATGTTGTGTTTCATTAACACTACATACGTGGTGCACGTGCTGCTGTCGACCGCACTTTGGCAGTGTGGGAACACCAGGATGCAGGATCTGTGCTGCAGAGCTGGTCGTGGTCTGGAGCTCTTTACTAAACCAAGTGTTCTTCAGGCTTTGGATCAAATAAATCTTTGAACTGTTGCAGACTTCAACTCTGCCAGCCCCCAACCATGAGGTAACTGTTTGCTAGGTCCAATACCAGTTGTAGATGAGGAGGATGTTTCTGGTTTCCAATTAAAAAAAAAAAGGTGATGCTCATAATCATGAGCGAAAGGTCTCTGTGCTGTAATGGGAGCCAGTTGGTGCGGTAGGCCATTTCAGACTAAAATCTGTCTTTGTTCAAAATGTGGCCCTGCCACTATCACAGTTGGAAACAATCCTTGGTGCTGACACAGTAATGACAGCTTCATGTTTTAGACACATCTAATGGCACTAAGTCCTGATCTTGGCTGGCATTTATCAAGATAAGCCAGTCAGGCAAGAGCACGGTGGGCTGACTGTATTCCTTTAGATAATGACGTGCGTATTTCCTCTCTTGGAAGAATAATGAACGGAATATGACTGTCAAAATATTTCCCTCTGGAGAGGCTCCAAAATAACTGACACTTACATGTGCTCAGTGCCATCAGCGATGTGAGCTTCCTCACAAACCTGAAAGAAGTGGAGCTGTGGCTGAGATGTGAGGGTTTCTCCTTAAAGCAAACCAGAGCCTGGGAGAATCGTTTTCTCACAACTCCCCATAGTTCTCACTTGCAATTGGACCTCTCCTGGGAATAGCTCTTCTGTTGTGGTCACTAAATCAATCGTATGTCCTTTAGGTCTTTTGAAGTGGATGGACAAGGTTCTGGTGATTTTGGTGAGGTTGGTTCTCATGTAGCACAACCTTATGCTTTCTTTAGCTGAAATTTTCACTAGAATTCTCCGTACCAGCAGAGAATCAGGCCCTGCAAGCTCAACTTTACAACTCTTGGATTTTCCTCTTAATCTGACTGGAAAATAGCTGTGCTAATGACTTGTCTGCAAAATAAAGTGCACGCACAGATTCATGCAGAGCTTAATGTGCTCGTCTGGCGTACCCCCTCTTCAGCTATTTGCCTTTGAGAATTCTGGGAAATGCATCTAACCAGCAACGAGTCTGTTCCTAGAAGCTGTTGTTGTTTTTAGGGATGATCCATTAAAAAGGCATCGCTGGGAATTTGAAAGGCGTTTAAAATTTAGAGTGCTAGCATGCTTCTGTCTAACCAAAAGAGGAATGTGGCCGAGGTGGTTGGAGTTAGCTAGCGCTGCTTTGAGCTCGGAGAGAGCTAATGGCCCGTGCCACGCGGGATAGACTTCTCCTGTGATGGGAAAGTGTGCTGTAACGGTAGAGTAAGCTCCAGCAATGCCGCAGCCCGGGTCAGAGCTGGACAGCGTACAGAAAGGGCTCTGCCTGTAGAACAGGTCAGGTCATGCTGCTGATTAAATGCGTCCTGCAAAGGTGTCGTAACGCTCTCCAGGCTGGGCAGCTGGGGAGTATGAGAGTAGGGTTTTGCAAGACTGGATTAAGGTGAGTTTATTCCCTTTTCATTCTTTCAAATGTAGATTTGTCCCCATTGAGTTAAGCTGTGATGAACTTAGTTTTCACTGTAGGCAAAGGGCTGACACTTCTGCTGATGAAGTGACTCTGGTATTACTGCTGACCTCTGTTCCATGCTATTCACTGCAGATTTCATGAATTCTCTGTATGGGCAGCCAAGAAAACAATTTTTTGTAGCTGGGCAGGGGGGGCTTTGTTGAGTTTTTAGCTGCCAAGACCCCTCTCTTCCTGAGTGTTTCTGAGGGTCTGGGGGGATGCTGGAGGTGATCAGGACAGTAGCATCTCTGATACGGGATCCACTGTGATCCAGCTCCGTGATGGACAAACGGATGCCTTCTGCAGGTCTCTGCAGTGGAGTCAAGTAGTGTAAAGGTCTTCACGGTACTACAGGAGTAATATTAGAATCCAAACTTATTCCTGTGCTCTCTGAAGCCAGGGTAAGATGCTGCCATAGGAATTATTCTTTGTCAAATGTCCCAGACCTGCAGAAAGCGTGGAGAAGACAGCTGGGTGCAGTGGTCAGGACAGTGTTTGGAGGGCAAGGACCGCAGTGGGTAAGGTGTTCAGGTGTCTGAGGTGGCAGAAATCCAAACTTCTGATGACAGCAGACTATCTTGTTCTTACCTGCTGTGTGCCCTGGGGCTACTCACTGGCACTTGCAATGCTGTGTTGGGACGGTGGGGTGTCCTGCTGGCCGGGACGGTGGGGTGTCCTCCTGCCTGCACCACGCAGCCCCCAGGGCTCCTTGCCTGCACACATGGGATAAAAGCAGGCAGCAGGAGAAAGGTATTTCTTTGTACCTGAGGAGCAATGGATGGTATCGCAGACAAGGCAACAGGCAGTTAAGAGTGGGTGGGAAGAAAACCTCTACATTTTTCTTTGCTTTTTAATAATCGATATTTACAATGAAGTCCAACCCCTCCCTCCAAACAAATGTTTCTATATGGGATGGTTTTACCAAGAAAGGATAGCAAAACATCAGCAGTAAAATAATATTTACAGAGCCATGTATTTGTGAAAGTGACTGTGGCTTTCTAGGTAAATAGATGCTGGATTACTCAAAATACTCTGTATGTCTGTCAAAATCCTTGTGTCATATGGAATATCTCCCACACAGCTTCAGAGAGCGCCTCTTTTTAACTGCTGGTGGTAAACCTGCAAGGCTATGTTAGGTTTTTAATAGCTTGCAAAGGTCCCTGATTGATTTTTCACACATTTATTTCCACAGCAATAAGGTTTCACATACTGAGATGTGGGAAGGAAAGAAAAAAAAAGTCACAGGATGTTGAATGTGTTTCCAAACCTGTGCCTAAATGTCGGTCCGTAAAGGCTCTCAACCCCGGGATGGCTAAACTAATTACATTTTAGCAGTACTTGAGGAGAGCTGGAAAGTTTGCACTTTCTCGAGTAAGGGATCACTTCTTTCCTCAAAGATAAAGTAATTTGCACAAAACCCCCCTGGAAATCCCCTGCCACGCTGCGTGCTGGCTCCTGCAATATGGATGTTTTTCCTGGTGCTGTTTAACAGCAGCAGGAGCTGCATGTCCTCATGCCCCTGGCAGGGCTGCGGTGGCCAGGACCCCTCTCAGCACGGTGCTGATGCCACACGCAAGGCAGAGTTTGGCCGTGCCTTCTTCATCAGCTCAAACACTGTTTGCTGTAGCACTCCCTCTTGTCATCTCATGTTATTTCTGTGTGCTAGAAGAGCAGTGCAGAGATACAGGGATAATTGGATGTGTGGGAGAAAGCACCGAAACCCACATTTCCAGATCCCAGTGCTCCTGCTGTGCAACCTCAGCGGTGCTGTTCTTTGCTGTCCACTTTGGCTGGAAACCCTCCGGCTGCCGCTGTGTCCCCTGCCTGGCTGCTGGCCTCCGGGTGCTGTATCCTACGGCAGAACGGAAGAGACACCTGATGTGACACGGGTGATAATTATGACCCAGAACCCGCAAGGAATTGTCCTCACAAGTTAAACTTCAAATGCCTGCGAAGCCTTGATGAAGTTTAATGGGCTGTAGGCAGTTTTGTCATTTACATAGCAAACATCATTATTGGGGATATTTCCTTCCACATCTCATAGCAGCTTGTTGAAAGACTGGAGTCTAGCTTAGCTCTTTCGGAGCTTCTGAGTAAACAAACAAGCATGCATCCTACTTAAAAAAAAAAAAAAGGCTGGTGAAAACAGACATCTTGCATTGTACAAACCGGAAGGATTGTAAAAAAACACTTTGCAGGGAGTCAGTGGAAATGCAGTCAGTCTAGTTTATAATCACAGCACAATGAAATACCCTGAACGTAAATAGCAAGAAATCAATTTTCTTTAGAAAAAGTAAAATAAAGAACATTAAATGATCATTTGACTAGATAACTGCAGTTTACTCGGTGGTATAACTGTCAGCTTGCCTGTGCACAATAATGGAATTAATGCGGAGGGGGTATGGTTTAGATGTCTCCTTCTTTACAGTGACAATAACTCCCTTGTTTTCTCTAGTGAGTAGATGTTTATATTCTAATTTTGTCTCTGCAGGCTACACAGAGCCTTAAACTTGCAAAAGGGATTTGTGAGCAGCTTGCTTGTCAAGAACAAATACTAGTCAAAAGAAATGCGTGACTTATTGACCTTGGGTTCACTGAACCTTCATCTTGATGCTTCCGCACCACTAAGGCATCGGCTTCTCCGAAAATTAAAGTTCCCAGATTAGAATAGAAGCTTCCACAAAGGACCTGTATGGCTTTACAAATACACATCGATTAGAGGACTTTACAAGAGCTTTGTTAGAACAATGGGATTATGAAAAGCAAATGTTTGAGAGGTAAGAAACCAATTGAGGTCAAAGTTGATGAAAACCAGACTTTTGAAAATATGGAATTTCTTATTTGCATTTTGGCTAAAAGCCCTTCATTCTTTGTCCTTACCCCTTACGTTGTTCATTTGGAGATACAGTGACAGTATCTGGCTGCCCTACTCATCTGGTCAAGGTGATGATATACTGTGGAAAGAGAAGATGACTTTCACAAAGACCTCAGTTTTGGGGGGGGGGGGGGTGCACCCAGTATTTATTTTGTGATATCTGATTCAGATTGGTTTATTGCATCTTCCAAGTTTTTATAAGTTTTTTTTAAGGAAGCTTACAGGAATATTTCATACTCATTTAATGTCTGCATTTAATAACTACATAGCCATGACATTTTTTTTTCCCCCTGAAGAAACATCTCTCCAAAAATCAGCCCAAAGCTTTCGGTGTAGTTTAGGGCAAATGAACCTTTAATAGTTTCAACTTGGCTTTCAAACTTTTTGAGGCATCAGAACTGTACCTCTTTCTAAGGCACAAATATGAGACTTAATGCTAAGGTGAAACTTATGACAGATTAGTAGCTTCTATACAGAACTGTGCAAGGGAAACGCATTCTTCCAGTACAGAACAGTGCATTTGTGCACATAGGTGACTGACGTGGATCTAAGTGTTAAATACGTCTATTATGTGTATACGTGTCCACAGATCAGAATTTTATTTAAAAGTATATACATAATGGCATATGCTTTTCATATGGTCAGGAAACATCTTCTGCGTGGATGGTATTACTTTTTTAAAAACCAATTTACTGCATTGGTTCCAAGGCTACAACTCTTATATATTTTACCTGTTTAATTACAAAGATATTTGTATGATGAGAAAACTTGGAAAACTGAGAAAACTTGTTTTGCTTACCCCATAATCTGCAGCGTTTGCTTTGATGATAGTATGTCATAATTCCTCCTGGATGCCAATCAAAACAAAGACTTTGCCCTGTACACAAGCAGTTCTTGTTTGGATGGTTTTGGTATTTTGAAATGTGGAGTAAAATCTAAGACAGATTATTTCCCTTCCTGTAGCTGAATAAGGATAAGGCTGAAAGCGTGAAGCAGCTTAAAACTTGAAGTAACAGAGGATTCGATCTCCTTAACGCAGTGCCACTGTGATGCTGTGCTGTATTGCGGACAGTGTAAAAGCAAAAGTAGTGGAAAACCCACCATTTTGAAACCTTCCAAACTGTCAACTTCTGCTGAAAGAGAATTCTTTAGATGTGAGCAATGAAACTTGATGGAAAATATTTTAGTGTTTTGAAACTTCCAGAGTTAGAGTACATTTTAGGTGCGTATTTACTTTCATATTTGTTTTTTTACTTCCTTATACTGTTTACTTGAATTAATAGGGTATTGTTTTTTGCCAAGTACCAGGTGTTTCTTTTAATGGTGCTGTTGAATTATGTCAGTTCAACTACAGTCATTGCGCTTGTGTGCACTCACTGATATTTTTTTGGCTAGGAGAAAGCTTAAATTTGTCTTTTGAAGCTCAGATGGATGGACAAAAGAAAGTATTCCGTGAAAGTATATATCACCAAAAAGTGACAGTATTGTGAAATCTTGTACCATTTACACAACTTGTTCATGGCTGAGGTTCACCGAAGTAGCTGACTGTTGTCTGTCTTTATATTCCTGCTTGGAGTATTGGCTGGTTGAGCCTGAGGTTATGCTTATGTTTAAAGACAAGCTCAAGGCTTCTGACTTGGGATATCAATTAAAGGGATGGGGGAAATGTGTGGAGCTGCAACTTGGAGACCAGCCATTTGCTGCTTACCTGTGTAACCGAAGTACTGCGGCGCTGGGTCGGTACGCTGGCTCCAGGGGCCACAGGGTGCGTCATAAAAGAAGCAGCAATTCAGGGTCTTTCTGCAACAGTCCTTCTCGCTTTCCTCAGCCAGAAGCGGAAGGTTATATGTCATACCTTGAAAGCCAGTTACTTCGTTTGGCCTTTCTTGTCTGTAAAATGGGAACAACTTTTCATTTTCTGAATTGGTTTGGGATCTGTGGATGAAAAGGCAGCATAGTTACCATCATTAGCTATCCTTTTAGTGAGTCTATTTTAAACAGTACTGAATCAAAACCACGCAATTTCTTGCTCTTCAGTTCTGAAATTGTGGAGCATTTTACTTTTTAGGCTGAGATAGTTTTACAGCTATCTAGTAATCTGAACTAAGATTATCCACTCTCTCAAGTAGAAGACAAGAAGAATAATAGTGGATAGCTTCAGACAAGTCACACAATGAAGTTTCCAGCAAGGTTCCTGAAGTGCCTTGGGAGAGTTAATCATATCCCTGCAGGACCTCTTGCTATCAAACCACTATTTGTCATGTGTTAATGAAGGGACTACACCCACCACAGAAGTGGCAAACGGTGAGCATCAGCATGCACGGTGCTGTCCTGGTGGCCATCCAACCACTGTTGTACCCAGAGCTGCGCAGGTTGCTTTGTAATGTAGATTACTCTAGCTGGAAGTTGAAAGTTTATCAAAAGCAATGCAAGTAAAGCTTATTTAGTAGTACAAGGGGAGGGCAAATCCCAGGAGCTGTTAAAAATGCCAGCAGAGGAGAAGCGCTTCTGTTGACCCTTTTCCTTTGGGACCACTGTCACTCCAGATTGATATATATCTTTATTTATATTTTTTTTTTTGTCCTAGAGCTGTAGATTGGATTTCAAATGGACAGCACTGCTATTTTAAAGCTAGCACAGTGCCCAGCTGAATGGCGGTGGACACACTGACACCAGCTGCAGCTCGGGCTGGTACCCAGGTGCTGCGAAGGCGGCTGGCTGTTAGTGTGCAGCCAGGCAGGGGTGAGCAAAGGTCAGGAAGAATCTCGCTGTTCCCAGTGTCTGTCAGTAAGTAATCATGCAGATAAAAATCACACCACTCCCTCAGCTCAACAAAAAATTTCTTTCTCTATCTATATATCCATATAACATTACAATACAAGCCTCGGGGCATCTCTTGTCCTTATCTAAACAAAAGTCTTCTCTGAAAACCTTAGTCATGCAAGTTATGGCATGAAATCACCCTTTCAGCAGAAAAATGGTAATTTTGCATCTGGAGTCAAAGGAGGACTGGCTTGGTGTATAAAGCTATTATGTTTCTCAGATCCAATCACCCTTAGTAATTTGGGAGCAACTCACAGATCATTCTATAAGGTTTTTTTTTCATTGCAGGTATAAATTGCACTGAAGCTGTACCTGGATTTTTCTTTGGGTCCTGCTCGCATATAAATTCCATGTAGTGTTATCTGCCTTCTCTGTGGAAGGCAGAAGAAAAATGACAGACAAAAGAAATTAAATGGGAATGACCTGCAAATAAATGTAAGTCTGCAACACTGAATCATTGTACTGTGATTGAAGTGAGGAGGAGAGAAGGCGTATTCTGGAGAAAAGCAGGGAGTTTGCATAGGGCAACACGCTGTTGGTGCAGTTTTTGTGAAAGCACTTCCAGTTGTCCTGGTGGGTAAATTAAAAACTAAAAACTGTTGCATGTGATTATAAATTGCCACTTTTTTTTTCCCCAGTTTTGGTGCAGAGGAGCAGACGTATCTTCCCTCCGCATAGTGTCGGTGATTCTTCTGCTCCTTAATCCCAGTTGTCTGTGGGCCAACACAAAGAATATTTTTGCAAACCAAGAGGAGGAGGAGGGAGCTGTGTGCCCTGTTTGGGCAGTGTCTGCACAGTTCTCGGTGGGCTGTGGAGGATGCAAGTAGGTAAGCAGATACAGCTATCTCCTGGGAAACAAATCTCTGTGTGAGAATCCTTTTCCAGAAAGAGAAGCCTCTGTGGATTCCTCAGCTTGTGGAGCATTAACTTGCACATTTCCCATGGAAAAGGATGTTAAAACAGTCCTTAAAAATAATTACATATAATGATCCTTTTTCTCTGTCTTCATGCTTTAAAAATAATTTATTTGTCCTCATTAGTTCAGGCACAATGCAGAACTGAGCTGACTCTTCCTTTAAATAATCTTGCTCTCAGCTGGTTGCATTGTTCACCCCAGTCTGCGAGCAGTGTAAAGGTTTTGGTTTCCCCTTCCTGATGTAATTTAAAGATGAAGCCTCGTCGGTGCCTTGTCTGGAGCAGCCCTCTCCCCGTGCAGGGTGGTGGGATGCCGGGCAGAGGTGGTGGGGAAGGGGCTGTGCCCCAGGGCTCGCTTCTGGGGGAGAAGGAGAGGAAGGAAAACCCTTCTGGCTGGAAAAGAGAAGGAAAACAGTGTGTGCCCTAAGGGGTGGCTGTTGCTGTCTGTAATGGCTTTTTTACTTTTTTCTTTTCCTGATACTTCTGCCGTGTGCATTACTCCACGGAAGAGATCCTATAGTATTGGCTCCCTCCCTGCTCCAGACAGACAGTAACTGGTAAGCCTTGATTTCTTTCCTTAATTATAGTGTCTCGGTGCAAAACTTCAAGAAGATCTTTAAAATACTGCTGATTATTAAGAACTGCACTCTCTGTTTGCAATGTTATTCCTTGACATTACCTTCTGCCTTGCTTTTTTTTCCTCTTGGAGAGGTGAAAAGCAAGCTTTTATAGTTTTCCTCCTCTTTAGATTTTAAACAATATTATGTTGTTTCTGGTTTAAATGTTTACATTCCCTCATTGGAGACCTGGTCCCCCGCCCCCTCCTACAATCCCCAAATGCACGGGCATTTTTGAAAGTGCTGTTCATACTTCTCACTTCACTGTTTATGATGCTGGGCAGTGATGCATTCAGATTATCACAGCACGGGTAAAATAATACCCAATTCTTCACTTACATCCTATTACAGCACCTCAGAGAGCCCTGTCACTTAGATTACTCAGGGGAAAGTCAATGACATGCGGTCTTTTGATTTAAAATACAAACTGTTGTGTAGAGATTTAAAAGATACCCTAATTTATTCTGAAATGGCCCGTAATGTGCTGGTACTTTTTTTGATTGTTTTATTAGACTGTGATTTTTCCATCTAGCTTCTATTCCCCAAACCTACCAAATGATTGTGATTTACTTTGGACATCTGTTAAATGCTGGGCTGTCTGGGGAACAAAGCAAGGGAGCTGCAGTCCTGATGGGAATATTGAAGGAGAGCAGTGAAACCAACTGATCTCCCAACAATAGGGTAATTTGAGCCACGCAAGCCTCTAGCTTGCATGGGTTTTGCACATAAATGCGTGTATCTCTGAACATGTTATGATTAACCACTGTTATTAAATATATTTATCTTGTTGAAGACCACCTCAAGCATTTCCCTCAAGTGGAAGACTATCAGATCCATTGCTTTGCTTTTTTTCAACAAGAACCAATCTGGAGCACGAGCATCCACAGGATGCTGAGACCTGTTTGACTCCCCCACCCACAAATGCTGAGATATTTCTGTTCTCAGCTGTCACTATTAGTGTATTCTCAGTTGTCCTCCCCTCCACCCCCATTTGCAACAAGTATGAGAGAGGTTTTTTGAGTCTTTCCTAGCAGTTGAAGCAACCCTGCTGCATTTTAGCTTCCTCCTGTGGGACAGATTTACTCACTGTGGTTACCCTGTGGTTGCCACGTTAGTTACATTAAAGGCACTGCTCCCTAATCTAATGAAACAGAAATCCATGAGATGTATAAAAGCATTCTATTATTCTCCTATTTTCAAGAACATTTCATGTCTCCTTCCCCCCCTGCCCTCTCCCCCCCCCCCCAATTTCATGCATATGGGTTTAGCCTGTGGAAGGGAGTTTTCAAACAGTGTGTGTCAGGCTGGGTCCTTAAAATATATCCACCCTGTTTGGATTTCAGCAGTTGTGATAGCCAGGAGCATGAAGGTGATATTCCTGTTTGAAGAAGAATGATAGGTATTTATCTATGAAGTACGAGTCACTATCTAGGGTTCTTAATTGTTTAATGACATTGCAAAAAGCACACTGCGAGTCAATATAAGTTTTACCTGAGTAAAGATGATTGAAATCCTTACAAAAAGGTGCTTGAAGGGTGATGGTGTTTAATACCATTAAGTACACAGCCAGAGATACTGAGATCTCTGTCTATTTGTATCAGAGGAACAAACTATAACCCGAATAGGGATTTAGAAAAAAGTATTCAAGACAATTTCTAAGTGCATTAAAACATCAATCTTCACAAAGTGTCCAAGTATCAGATGTTTAGACACTTAGGTCAGCTACCAAACAAGCAGCACTGTGTCTCAGACTTGAAATGGTCTATGTTCTGCTTTGGCATTTGTAAGTTTTGTTATTGTCATAATAGGAAGTTTAAGAGCACACAAGGCAGGAAAGAATTTTGGGTTTTGCTTATTTTACAAGTGGATGGATGACTTGCGTAGGAGTACTCAAATGACTGCAAGAGCTGGGAACTTGGGTTGGGAGTGCTGACTCCCTTGGACTGCTCTAACTCCCCATCGAGTCAGATCGTTTTGTATCTGGACTTCAGTACAAGGTTTAGTCAGAGATGACAGCAGCAGAACTACTTCATGACTCATCTGCTTAATCCTGCTCCAGACAGAGGGTTCTTCCTTTTACTTTATTAGTCTCTTCACTCCATTGTCTTGCTGCTAGATGTGCTGGTTGTTGGGTTGTTTCCAATCTAAATCAGGTTATTTTTTCTGTGCTTTCCCTTCTTTTGGCAGGGGCATTTTCAGCCATTGCAAGGATTTCCTACCTCTGCAGGTTAGTCTGGCTTGTGCTGTACTCAAGCAGATTACTTCCAGTCCTAAAGGGAAAACTGTCCACAAGGTTTCCCATGAAGAAGCTGACCTAATCCATTTGAGCTGGTAAAAGACTTCTGTGAGCTTTGAAATGTGCTGGACTGTGCCTTACAAGTAATACGTGTTACTTTTATAGTGAGGCAATGATAATTAAAGTGAGGACGATATCTAGCGGCTGTAGGTCTGAGACCTAAGAGAAGCTCTCCGAGTAGCTGCTAGAAATTTCAATAATGAAATCCCAAACCCTGTGAGATATTCCAGGCTTTGCTGCCAACCTGAAACCTGAGTTAGGGTTATGGAGGTCTATGAAACTTTCAAGAGACCCATGGCCAGGTTTTGGTTTCAGCTGGGTTTTGCAGTGGTGCCATAGGTTCATTTAAATGCTGAATGTGTGGAAATGAGCTCCTCTCCTTCCATGTGAATGTTAATTTAGTACACTTTGTTTAGCTGCGATGGCAACACAGTTTTTGGAAATGTTCTGTGTGCATTAGTCATCAATATCTGAGCGATGTTTCTATTGTGCTCATCTGCCAATGGTCCTAAAAAGCATCAGCAATTCATCTATTCCAGCTGGGACAAGAAAGACCGACAAACTGCAGCGCTGCATTGAACAGCGACTAAAAATGGAATCATAAGGCATGTTTATTGTATTTTCGTGACTGCAGCAGTTAGGGACTGATTTTCTAGCATACTGCAGCATTTGGGATTACCGCTGTGGGCTGTCCTGCTTCATCCCACGGGATGACTCAGTCGGAAGTCTACTCTTGAGGCCCATGTGGAGGATCAGCCTCTGATAGTTGTACTGATGAGGGGGAGCGAGAGCTACGTTCGCATCCTGCTACCTGGTGTGGTGCTTTACTCGACAGCCTGCTGCGTGGATGGCAATCCTCCGCAAAGTTACGGAGTTAGCACGTGTAGCACTGAATGCTTACAGGTTCAGACTGAAAGGATCACGTCAGGAAGAAGGGTGAACTCACGATTAAGGCCCTGAACTAGAACCTCATGAATCTGGGTTTGACTTCTGCTGTGAGATCCTTGCCTGACCTTGTGCTCAAGGTCATACCAGAGGTTTAGTTTCCATCTGCAGGGTGGAAATACTATTTCTCCATCTGCCTGCCCTTTGTTTCTCTACATGAGAGAATGAGTGAGGCGGGGTTTTGCAAAGCTAACTTCAGCTGAGTAAGACCAGTTTTTGTAGTGTCTGTGTCTAGGAGGCTCTTCCAGAGGCTGAATCAGAGCTGTTAAATGGCAATTCCTGCTCTGAGTTGCCTTGGTTAAAGTTAATCTTTGTGAATCCCCCTTTTTCTGTCACACTTACTGTGATGGGTTGACCCTGGCTGGAGGCCAGGTGCCCACAAAGCTGCTCTCCCCACGGGGCCACAGGTCCTGCCGGGAGCCTGCTCCAGCACGGGCTTTCCGTGGGGTCCTCCGTGGGCTGCAGGTGGAATATCTGCTCCACCACCATCCTTTGTGGGCTGCAGGGGGACAGGACAGCCTGCCTCACCATGGTCTTCTCCAGGGGCTGCAGGGGAATCTCTGCTCCGGTGCCTGGAGTACCTCCTCCCCTTCCTTCACTGACCTTGGTGTCTGCGAAGTTTCTCACATCTCACTCCTCTCTGGCTGCAAAAGCTGCCACTAGGTTGTTTTTTTTGTTTTCCTTAACTCTGTTATCGCAGAGGCGCTACCACTATCACTGATGGGCTCGGCCTTGGCTGGCGGCGGGTCCGTCTTGGAGCCAGCTGGCATTGGGTCTGTCGGACAAAGGGGAAGCTTCTAGCAGCTTCTCGCAGAAGCCACCCTTGTAGCTCCCCTGCTACCAAAACCTTGCTGTGCAAACCCCAAAACACTTACACAGAATGCCCCCTTCACTAGGGTTTTGAATGCTATTGCATTTTTGCCATCTGTTTTCAAGACAGTCACCTTGGCGAGAGGCAACCCTCTTCCCCGCTGCAGCCTGAGCCCTGCCTGGTGCTCCTGCACATGTGCCTGTGCTGCTGGTACTCCTGAGCACCTGCTCGCACATGAGTTGGTTTATCCGGAATTTGTCAAGAGGGGAACAAGGAATAAGAAAACTCTGCAGAGCAACGATGCCCTGCATCTCCTCCTGGGTAGGATTGCCTTAGCTGGCTGCTCCATCATATGCTTATGAGGAGGGGGACTGAGCCT
Source organism: Aramus guarauna (assembly GCA_013400195.1). NCBI lineage: Eukaryota > Metazoa > Chordata > Aves > Gruiformes > Aramidae > Aramus > Aramus guarauna. The sequence continues at coordinate 444,109 of VXBL01007338.1, read as the reverse complement.
GGGAGGTTTTTAAGGTCAGCACCATCTATTCAGAGCAAGAATAGAAGGTCTGACCTTTTTCAAATGGTAAGCTTTGTCAGTGCTCCCATTGGGATTTTTCCCCAGGTGACTGCTTAAATGTCACTCGTGGTAAACCAGGGATTGGAAGCACTACGAACTTCCCTTTCTCCTTCATAAGGCAGCACTGAGAGCTTCTAATGAGGTTATATGTTTTCCTAAAGTTGAAAACATATGAGCAAAATGAGTAAAATGTATTTTTCATATCACGTCTGTTTTGTAAAAGCCATAGATCTTGAAGATGTCTGTTTCTTTAGCAATGTAAAAAAATAAAATCTGTATAGCTACAATTAACACTGCAGCAATAACTCAGTGGCATACATTCCTTGTGTTTATTGATTAACGAACAAGCCCCCCTGGGGTTTACATTGCTTCCAACACATTTGGTTCCAGCTGAATACCTGCAGTGTGCATTGATCTAAGCGTGTGATTTCTCCTAAATATCAGCCATCCTGTCCTATTGCATCACAGCTGTGTATGTGCTATTGTAGCTGTGCAGAACCAAGTAGCTGAAAATGAAAAATCACCATGTGAAAAATGAAAGGGCACCTGTTCCAGTCTCTGTTGACATCCATGAGCCCTCTCTGTCACATTGAGGTTACACCTGCATAATTCACTTGGCTTCAATAGAGTGACTTCTGATTTATATTTGCATGTGTGAGAAGAAACTCAAGTCCCTCAGGGGCTATGGCAGCTCAGTGCTTCAAAGAATCAGGTCCCTGCTGCAGAGAAGGACCAGATACCGCAGTTCAAAGTGAATGGATGCTTATTTCTTTACAGCTTTTGTTTTCTTTGTGAGCATGAACTACAGATCAGTGCACAGGCATTTCCAGTATAGGTGTGGCTGCAGTAATTGCTGCTTGTTCTTTTGAAGGAACCTGCACTTACAAAACAGAGCAGGATACAAAAGCAGATGAACATGCTGTCTAAAAGGACCCAGTGTGACCAGCCGAAGTTCAAAGGTTGGTCAGAGTTGCTTGGCAAGACAAGGGCTTCAGCATACGCTGAAGGTGTAGGTGGGAAGGTGTAGGTACCTGCGCAAAGCACCCTGCCATGGCTCTGCACACCGGCTGAGCGAGTGCCTTATGCTGAGGGGACAGTGCAGATGGTGAGGACAGAGGCGAGGGGGAGATGGCTACGAAGAGAAGGAAGGCTTCAGGGAGAGGTGCTAGTGCTGTAGGAGCTGGATTTGTTTCAGCTCATCAGCCTCTAATCTGTTTTAAAGTTGGTCCTAACTGAGCATAAATATTCCCCACAAACAGCACTACCTTTGCTTTCATCTGCCACAGCCTCACCCAAAAGGCAGGTCGGAAGGGTTGTGTTGGGAGGACTCTGGCCGTGCTGCTCCAACACGAAGTGGACTGGTCCCACTGACCGCAGAGCTGCTCCGTCGGGGCTCTGGTGCCTGAGCTCCCCTTGTCGTAGCCCAACAGGGATGAGCAATTGACCTCTTGAGTTCTCTTCCAGCTCTGCTTTTCCATAACTTAGGAAAAAGCGTCTCTCTGCTGTTAGGGACACGGTCTCACCATGATGTTTTTCTGTGAAGACCTGAAGAAATGTCTTTTTCTAAAATGCAGCTTTTCTTCATCTTGTGCTAATTTTTGATGACTACTGCAGTAGTGAAGAAGGCTGCGGCAGGACTGCAGAGAAGGGTCTGAGGGTGTTACTCTTGTTAAAAGGCAGGGCTGAGATTTTGGTGGCAGGAGCCTTGGATGCAGAAAGCGAGGAGGGTTTTACCCTGAGCTTGCTCAGCCCTGCTCACCCAGAGCCATCACAGCTGTTGCTTTGGATTGTGGAATAAGAAGCAGTCTCCAAGGTTCATTAGGCCCTCGCCTATTAAGGGCTTTAAAAACTAGGGTCAGGACCTTGAAACAGATCTGGAGGCTGGGAGGGAGTGCAGTATGTGTGCTATCTGTGCAGCGAGGGGAGCGGTTTTGGTTCAGCTCCAAGTGGATCAGTGCCTGTGGTACAAAACCACCTGGAATTAATCAAAAACTTTGGTGGCCATTTTCGAGAGAGGCAGAAGCAGGCAGAGAGACTGGGAACACTCTGCCCTTATCCCCCGGTTACGCTGGTGGAGGCACGTGAGGAAGGTTTGTGCTGACACTTCCCATGCTATATGTGCTTTGTGAACTTTCATTTCCAGGGCTGTCAAGATAAAGTTTTTCATTGCAATTACAGATGTGTTTTATTCTGTTGTAATAGTTGCATGAATTTATTTTTGCTCTAACCATACTGTCCCTCCAAGAAGGCACTGCTTAGAATGAAGACAGCTTCCTACATTCAAATGCTGCTTTTCTGCTCTTACATATCTCTCTCTTTCCATAGGCCACATGCAGGGCAGACTAGTTGTGTGGGATACAGAACTCTACTCTTCAAACATGTGGAGATGAAACCCATCAGAAAACTGTCTCGGATTTGGCCAGGATTTCAAGGTAAATTCCAAATGTCATTAGAAAGATTTATTGCTTTTTTTTATCCAATGAATAGTGTCCTTTGTTTCCTTTCTATTGTTTGGCTTATGAATATGAAAGAATATCTAGTGGGAAGAATAATTGTTCATGCTGATGATTTTTGGTGGTCCCTTAAGGAAGGCTCCATGCTTTTTTGCTGAGGCCATTGATATTTTAGCATACGAAACAAAGTCAAGAAGCTCTGGGTATTTATAAAGGTAATCAAGGAAAACCATCCAGATGTCCTGTACTTCACTTGAGAAGTACAATTCAGTACAAATAATAAAATCAATACATTCCAGCACTGATTTTTGTTGGCCTCATAATCATGGAGGAGATGAGGAACTTCCTGCTCCAGGAGAGCCATGACTGGAAACCAGGTGGGACTATAGCTGTGAGTCTGAGGAGTGTAAGGTGGAGAAGGAATGGTTTGGTCATTGCGTAAGAGGAATTGATTACAACTTGCATTAGAAAAGTAAATTTAAGAATGAAGACTGACCTGTGCTGAGGTGCAACTCCTGTTGTGTTGTGCGCCTTGGTGAGCGGGAGGGATGTGGCAAAATGGACTTTGTCGTGCAAGTGGTAGGAAGAGGAAGCTTCTTGGTTTCAGTTCTGTCAGTGGACTGTTGATGGGCATGGGCAGTCTATTCTGCCCCAGACTTTTAGTTCTTTGGCCTACTCCGTCCTCTCAGCATCCCCAGTGGCTTGTGTCAGGACATATTGTTCCTGCAGGAGAACTTTGATTCACCTTTTCACTGTGGAGCTGGGTCTTCCTTCTCTGCTCTCCACTTTTGGCAGTTCTTGCAGGTATCACTGAACTTTCTGACCAGGACAGAGGTACCTCTTGCCCCCAGTGCAGTGCTGACGCTCTGCATGTCTCAATTAGTGCAGGTTTTCCTGTGTGCAGCACGATGATGTTTCAATGAAAACTGGGAGTGCAGCTCATACATATACAGATACAGCTGCTGGACCAGTAAGTCTGCTGTCTCCTTTTCACCTTATAAGACATAGCTCTAAATTGAATCTCAGAAAAACGAAGTTCCAGGTCAAAGAATTAGGGTAATGATATAGAATGGGTTTTTTTTCCTCTTGTTTTGTGTTCTTCCACCCAGGTGTGGTGGTTTTCTCCTCACTGCAGAGGAGGTAGGGGCTATGTTCTTCAAGGGGAAATTCCAGTTTGGGGTAATGCAAATGAAAACACCATGTGTGTCCTTTTTCATTCAAATTACGTACAAAAAATTGGTGATACATGAGCAAAGGCAGAACAGAGCCTAGAGTCTTTAATCTTTAAAATCTATTTTACATGATTAAAAGGATCCTGCCTGGAGAAAAGCAAGACTGGCTATTTATATCTCCATTCTTCTCCCCCCTCTCCCCCTTTTTTTCCCAGAAAATACTGCACAGTCTTTCACATCTGAAAGACCACGGCTGGCTGCCATTAATTTTAATGCTAAATCCTCATCAGCATTTCAAAACATTATGAAAATGTCTAAGAAACTGTCTTCTAGTAGCTTGAAAATATCGCAGGCAGCAACCTAAATAATACTGTAAGTGCCCTGGTAAGTACAAGAGCACATGCTGGAAAGGAAAAGAGAAAAATAAAAGGCTTTAGACCACCAAGCAGACGTCAGTTCTACAAAGCAGGCATAAATGGATTGCGGGATTTCATGGATGCTGAGAGTTTGAATTACTGACTGAGCTACACCTCACTTACAGAAAATGTGGTTTTCTTTTTGAGAGAACGCATCAAATATTGAATGCTACCGTTTGCCATGCAGTCTGGTCTGTGGGCAAGTGCATAAATAACCTTCCTTGTAGTGTTCTGTTTAGGCAATTAAATGAATGGAATATGACCAGGACCCCAATATTAGCACTCTATTACACTGCATCGGCAAAGATGATGGATGCCAATTAAATTGAAATCAACGGTCATAGGTTAAACAAATGATGACTCTGATCAAAGCGTTCCTCCTTCAGCAAAGCACTAAACTTGTCCTAAACCTAAATATATGTTTATAACAGTTCTGCTTTAAATTGAGCACGTGCTTATGTAATTTCCTGTTTAGGGGAATGCTGGACCATGCATTTTCAGGGTTTTTTTTAATGTGGAATAGCCATGCTTACCTGGTTCTCTATGGATGGGTTTCATTGAGACAGTTATGCATGTGCCAAATTTCACTGGGGTTTCAGGACACGCTATTGCTGTCTCACACTCATTTGTATTTATAGTGCTCCAGCAGGCTTGGGGAACTATATAAGGATTTCAAAAGCTCGTGCTATTTCTGCTTTCATTGATGATGCTTTCACTGAATTTTTACCCTGCAATGGGTTGGCAGCAGAGGGCTGATGAGTGGTCCTTCTCCCATGGTAGTGAGATGCTGCCAGTTGAAGATGATTATCTGTATCATTATTTTTGCAATAGTGATTTTTTTTTTCCACTCTGAATATTTTGAAATCTTGCCAAGTGTTTCTGCTTTTGTAAGAATTAAAGTGAACTTTTTACCCTTCTTTGAGATCTGCAAACCTCTAGCCACATTTTAATAATAACTGAAAAAAAGACACGTAATTTTTCAAGGGGGAAAGTAAACCTTATTGTTTTCCCCAGTTCACGTAAGAACTGGGACAAGAACTCTGTCCAAGCAAATCAAGTCAAAATCTCAGCTTTGCTGGGAAATCCTAGGTTTTGGGGGAAAACGTAGAGTCAAAAATGAAGGCAGAAATGGGAAACAGTCATCAGCCGCTGTGCTGCTTTTTCTCTCTTTGATTAAACATCAGGTTTAAGTACCATCAACAATGTGAATTCTGAAGAATATAAGAGAATGCACTTCAGGTTAGAAAGCTTGTCTTTTATTCAGGTATTAAAAAAAAAAAGCAGCCACTAGACTATTCTTGAAATAAATCAGAGAGGGTTAGACAGAGGCTGAAGGTGCACACTATGTTTTTCATTGCCAGCTCCTTGTAGCCAAGGTACGTTGTCAAGACTAACCTTGGAAAAGCACTTCTCTCTCTTCTTTCTGCATAGCTCTCTATGGTGGCATCATTAATGTTGATGGCTATAATTGACCACGAAGAGCAGACCTTTAGTCCCTACCTGATCTTTCAGAGTGTTTATACACTGCTAGCCTGACCACACAGCAGACTAATGAGCATTGCATTTGACAAATATTGTCATGCCTAAACAGGAGATAGTGCTTCTGCAAAGACAAGCAGGGAGCCTGGGGGCATGTCATACTCAAATAGGAAAGTTAAGAATTAATATTAATTCTCTTCCACTCGCTAGGGGCCTGAGCAGGATCCCTAACGTCAGTTAAGTCTTTCCACTGAGAGCTTTGCATCTCTCCTATGAAGTAGCACTTTAAAATGCAACACAACCAAATAGTATAGTAATAAATTTGACAGTAATAACAGATGGTGTAAACTGCTTTTTAACTAGGATCAGGACTGTTCCAGTAGCTGGACGAGGTACCGATTTGAGATGAAAAAGCCCAGGTCGTAATTCTTTCTAGATTTAAATATTGGACTCTTGATATGTGTTGGATAGCTCTCCAAATTTTATGTGCTAGAGCAAAACATGGTGAGCAAGTTAGAAGAAATGAGAACCTGTGATTTTATTTGCATTCAGCCTGTCACGTAAAACTCTGCGTGGCTGCTGCGTACAGTCTGCATGCAGAGCTTTGGGGAAACTCCCCTCTGCCCCCCACCAGCCCTGCTCATAACCCCCAGGTTATGGTAGCACCCTGTGTTGCTGAGTTGCCTTCTTCCCGCTATGTATGCGTGGGTTTTTTGGTTATAAACAGCATCAAATGTTTTAATGGCTTCTTGAGGGTCTCTTTCTAGATGCTATAATTTATTTTTGTTTTATATAATTTAAAATAGAAATGTAATTACTTGTGAAATGAATGGGATTACAAATTATGCTTGTGTCTAAACATCTCTCTGCTCTGTTTATCTGGTGTCCAGGCCTCACTGTGGATTTTCTTTTTGTTGTCATAACTTGCCATGATTTATTCAACTGCTGTCTCTGTTTATTTTTTCTGACAGAATCCTTGATATCAGGTAGAGCCAGATATTGCTGAAGTTTTGGGCTAAGTAACTTTGCAGCATAGCAGAAGAACGTGATGCCAAACAGAGGGGGCAGCCAGGTTTCCAGCCTGCCGCCGAGAGCCAGATCTGCCGTGCTGGTGCTTACTTTTTGCTTTGCAAGCTCGCTTGTGCTCGGGAAGCTTCTGACTAACCTTGAACAGCTGAGTCAGCTGGACTTTCTGGGGTGCTTTTCTGGCCCGCTGTCCTGTCCCTGGCCACGGGCTGGTGTGCGTGTGCACCCGAGACCAGCGTTGCCTGAGCGTGGTATTTTAAGTATCTGGGTCTGTGCACTATACAGATCTTGATTCTGTTTTTTATCATCTCTCCTCTGGGGCTGAAGTGCACCACCACAAAGTCATGCTCTTGACTAACTCCTACATGCGTACTGGCTGCAGGTGGAGGTCAGATGCTCGCTTGGGACTTTTGGCATCTGCTGCCTGAAGCGCTGCCTTTGTGGGCTGCCTTTGGGCAGGGACCGGAGCAGCTTTTCCAGCTGGGGAGGGCAGCTCTGTGCTGACTTGTTGTTTGCTGGAGACTTGTGCTTTAGCCATGTGATCTTGTAAGACAAAGCATTGCTGATTGTTCCTGTCACCAGATATTCATCTAGGTCAGAAGAACGCAGCCAGCTCCGCTGAAACGGGAGGGAGCGTGCCACCAGACTGCTGCAAAGTCCTTTGGAAAATTGTCCTGTTGACTGGAGATGATTTACTGCAATACATATCCAGGGCCAAGTCAAAGTGACCCAACTGAAGCAAGTGCATCTTGGTTTAGGTCAGGCCTAAATGCAGCCCAGAGTATTTGCCTGCCTTGACTGCAAGCAATGCTTCAGCTGCTGGTGCAGAATTGCTTGGCAGTGGTGTGTGAAGGTGCGGTCCTGAGCTACAGCGAGCACCCAGGCTCACTGGCGCTGCGTGGGGCGTGCAGTGGTTCTGTGGCATCCCTGGCTCCACTGTGTCCCATGTGCTCAGTAAATCCCTCTGGGACAGATGTGATCCTTTGTGTCAGGATCTGCTAATTTTGTGTTCAGAATCTTTTGGGTTAAATGGGAATAATGGGGGGAAAAAAGGTAGTTTATCATCTAAAAGAGCAAGGACTCTTTCCTTGCAGTGCTAGAAAGCCGGTGCAGGGAGCGCTTTCCACCAGCCTTGCTTGCTTCCCTGTGGGAGACACACATTCGGTGCACCCATCGCAGCCCCCAGATCCTCGGGAGGTGCGGCCGGGCCCTCGCCCCACCCTGAGGTGCACAGTGTATAGGAACTGAGCTGTGCATCCTCTTAGGACTGGCTCGATCCATGATGTTTGCTGTCAGCAAGGTCCCAGTGGGAACTGCTGCAGACATGTCAATGTTCTGCTTCCTCTTCAGAGAGGCTCTGAGCTGCCAGGGCAGGTTTTTGTCTCACTGTCACCTAGTTGTCTTCACCTGTGTACTATTAAACTGTTAATGTACTGGGGGAAAGACTTATCTGGGAGAGTGTATTAGGAATACCTAAATGAGGTAGCTGTGTTATCCTCAGCAAAATATTATTGTTATTAAATGTTCCCACCAGTTACTTGGACAGCTTGCATTACAAGTGCAAAGCTAACATTTCATTATAGGAAGATATATATTCATAATGGATTGCAATTTACCAAAATACACAGAGGGCCCCAGATTTGTCAGTGTGCATTTGCTCTGCAAGAAATACATCTCACTAAAAACCAGATGTCAAAATTAACAGTAGAGCTTTTGCAATGCAGGGAAGAAAGCTGACATTTCAGAGCTGGCAGTCCAGCTGTGTTAACGATGTCAGGGAGCCTTTGTGCTATTAAGTACAATGTTTAGCAGTAGAACTGCATTAGGAGTTTATTTAAATTATAAGTGGTGGGAAATCATTATACTGTGTTGGTGGTAACAATTCAAATCACGTGAGATCCTGGACCCCTTCCTCCCCCCAATATTTTCTCTCTTTCCGTTCACTTGCTATACATTCCTGTATAGCCAAATTTCAAGCTGTTGTGAGAGTTACTTCAATTCTGAAGAAAGTGCTAGGGATCACTGTCAGGGTCACGTTTTGGAGAGGGATGAGGGAGACAGGCATTTGAAAGCACTTGTAAATGTCTGAGTAACTGTTCTACTGTTCTGAAATGTAAATTATTGATTCATACCCTCCTGTTTTCTAATGCGCTTTATCTTCCTGGTAATTTAACCTAGTTTTCAGGGAGTTTTTAGCTGTAGGTTTCTAGAACCTGTATTACCCATGCATTTTTATCTCTTTCTCCTATTCTTAGATGTTAGGTAGTGAGTCAGGGTGCTGATTAGCTTGACTAATTTGTTGGCATAGCTTTCTGTCAGCGGGGGGGGGAGGGGGGGCAGAAGGGTGCATGTTTTTAAAAGTGAAGCTAATTAACCATTGGAACAATATAAGCACTGGTGGATTCTCCAGTACTAGCAATAGTAATGTCAGAAGGTAGCTTTTCCTAAGAGATGTCTCTGGTTTCCCACTGGCATTAATTTTTGGAAGCTTTATGGCCTGTGCTACATGGAAGATGGATGATCTTGGTCCATCATGTCTTAGGAGTTCCCAAACCTGGTGCTTGGACACTGTGTTTAGCTCTGTTCCTGCTTGTGGGAAAGGATGGAAGGAAGGGTTTGGTCACACAGGCAAGGTCCATGCCTTGCCTGGAGGAGCGTGTGCTGTGGTGCTGGAGATCTGTATCTTGGGTCACATCAGACTCAAGGCAGTGAATTACTTGCAAAGCGGTGGGTAATCAAGGCTCCTGGTATCTCTGTTCACCGATTGAAATGTGAATTGTCATCTCCGGAGCCTCCAAATATACTGGCTAGAGTAAATGCTGCAGCAAAGGGTGCTGATACGGAGTTAACCTGCACCCCAGGGAGGTGGGACAGGGAAGATGCTGTGGGGGTGCTGCTGCACGCAGGGGTGCAGACCCCTGGAAGAGCATCCCCTCCCTGCTGGGCTGAGAGGCAGGATGGGGCCAGGCACCCGGGGGAAAAAAGGTGATGCAAACACGGGAGAGATGCTCTCAGGGAACGCGGGGGAGTCAGTACCCCACTGATAATAACACTCAGTGTATTTATCTGTGGGTACTGTCCTGGTCCTGGCCGCTCCTGTCTGAGCACTCCCAGGGAAGCAGCCCTGCTGTGCCACTTTGTCAGGTGGGGAAGCAACATCCCCTTTCACAGGCAGGAGGAAGTGCTGACATACCTGCGGACAAGGGAGATATTCAATTTCAAGGCAAGGTCATATTTCTTCTTTAAAATCCAGATAGATCGAGATTGCTGTTGACCCCAGCAGCATTATGTGACCTTATCTACCACACAGATATTTTCCTGAGGTTTTCTATTAGAGAGGCGGGCCGGCAGCTCAAAGGGCGAGCGTGGGGGTGATGCCGAGGTTTGAACCCACCCACCCAGAGCAGAGGTGGCTGGTGGGGCAGGTACGAGGTGCTCTGCGTGGCTGGCTGGGACGCACAAGGGGAGGAACATCTAGAGGAAAACAGCTCCCTGAAGCCAGCATGGAGATGTGCAACACTCTTCAGTAAATCACTTGAGCGTGGGCTTGAGCATCTATTGCAATGTTTTGCTGAGCCGGGGCCCAGCAGAGGAAGAAGTCCTTAGGCAAATCGCAGCGTATAACTACCTCTGCTGTGAGTGTAACTAAGGCCACGGTGCTGTCATGCAACGCAGTCAGCAATAAATAGGTTCCTGAATTAGAGAGAATCTCTGCTGTATTTCAGATGTGACTGAGCTACATGTACAAAATGTCCTTTGAAATAGCAGCTGTGTCTGCGTTATCTTCCTCTGAGAGATAAGCAATTATGAGAATGTTATAATGATTTCTTTTTTAAAAAAAAAAAGTCTAAACAGCAATTGCTTTTTAGTGCAGGAGATATTTAAACATCACTACCTTGAATTGATTAAAAAGAGCTGTACTGATAATGCAATTTTGTAGCTTGTGATTTGCACTGAATGGTGCAATGAATCATGATGAAAGGCTGGAGAAGAGATTTCTGATGGGACCTTCCACTGCATCGGTGGCTCTGAGATGGTGTGTTCATTTCACAAAGAAGTCTGCACTTGTATAAAACTTCTTATGTCTGGGGAATTAATGCTAGCGTGGTTTTAGTGGCATGGTTTTGTTCCTTAATGGCGAACGCGGGAATACCTTGCTTTGCTGAAGGGCCTCTTAGGAGAGCCGTGTTTCTAAGGGATACTCTGCATTCCTCTGCAGACGGATCTCTGATGTACTTCTACTTTGAAGGATTTTGAGTATCACACTTTTATAAAATTTGCATTTTTCCTGTTTATTAGTCATAGCAATTACATATATCGTTCAGACTTTCCCAAATGCAAAATAGATTTCTTCCACTTGGATAGCTAACCGATAGAAAACAAAATCTCCCAACTAACAGGTAATATCAGTGAATTCTTGGATCATGGAAGAATTTGTATCTTCTCCTTGAATCACCAGGCAATGTATTTATTTAAGCCCTCTTGGAGTCTGTTCCTTTGCAACATGTAATTCTGGTGTCATTTTGCGACTAAGGTTAGCTGAGACGTGCTCACGGTTTAAGTGTGTACGTGTATCTAAGGGGCAGTGCCAGGATGCATGTTGCTGTACGCAGATGGAGTAGTTACCAAGCTGAGCTGGACTATCTGTTCTTTTAATTCCTTTTTACGCTGTGCGTTTAAAAAAAAAAAAAATCAAAAGAAAAAAGACCCCAAAACCAAAAGGGGGAGTTCAGTCCAGTGTGCCTCTGAGCTGCACTCTGAGCATCATTAATTTAACTTCTGCTCGAGGTGGCACTTAGGTCTGGAATCCTTCTGTACCCTGGCTCCTGTAATTACTCTGCTACCTCCGCAATGGGGTCTCAACTGTCTAAATCCTTGTCTTCAAGCAAGTACTGACAGCCCCCTCGTGTTAAGTTTTGTAAACACTAATTTGTGACGTCTCCTGTGGCTTAAATCAAAGCACTCAAGTAAAAGTAATAATGCCACTGTTAAAGGGAATGTTACAGAAGAAAACGCCTGTCACCTGATACTAAATGGATATGACACCGAGCGTGTTTCAGGAGATGTTTCTAATGAGGAGGTGCTGGGGGAAGTAACGCTGCTTTCGCAGCCCTGAAGCATCTGCTCCGTGGCCTGCTCGGCAGAAAACAAAAAAGAAAGAATATTGCTTATTTCACGTCTGTTTTGCATTTTGCTCAGGTGCACATAAAAGGTGGAGAGTGAGCTGGCTCCTGCAAGTCTTCGTTTGAATTGCAGCTGTGCGATCTGCCGATGCATCTGACAGAGACCAAGCCCTGTTTGTGCTGGGTGCTGTACAACTGGGGGACACCCACGCTTCTCCCTGTCCCATCAAACTTGCAGTTTAGCAGCCAGGGCAGAGTATTACCTGAAATTATGCCTAGAATATACAGCTCTCTCCTATTTGTCTTTTTTCAAACCAGCCTTTTTTTCTTCCTTTCATATTCACATTGGTTGGCTTGAATGCGTCATTCCCCCTTTTCCTTTGGAGTGCCCTGAACTCTGTTGTGTTATATGAACCTCTCATGTCTGGCAATACTGGAAGCGATAGAAGCCCTCGACAGCAAAACTGCAGGGTCACACTCGTTCATTTTCAAAGAAAATTCCGTAAGCATTCTTCGTATAACCATAATGCAAACTTTAAAGCAGGTAGCTGGTTGTACCCATCTGCTGTGTTTAAGCATGTTGAGGGATAAAACAAACCTCTGTCAGCACATAAGAAGCCCAAGCAAACTGGGAAAGCAGACAGGATTATCAGCAAGAGAAACACCACGTGGTGTAAATTCCCACCCCATGGGAGGAGGAGGGAGCAGGGGAAAATGCCTGAAGGTGTTGCCTGTGTGTGAACTGTAGGCTGGGAGCGGGTGGGTATCACCAGCATGGAAACCTGCCAGGGGGGCACTGGTCTCGTGGGCTGAGGTTTTCTGTCTTTTTCCACAGGCATCTGTCTGAATCTGCACGATCCAATGGTGTGGAGCGCAGGACTGGAGTGGGAAGGAGAGAGTGGAGAACAGTCAGGAGAAGTGATGCCCAGGGAGCAGTCTGGGCAAGCTGGCTGGAGCTGAAGGTAAGAAGTGGAGGCAGGAATACAAGAAACGTCTCTGCATCTGCAGTGTGGGAGCAGGAGGTTGTTTCGCTTCGTGTGAACCACGAGTGCACTCGGGCCTCCTAGAGACATCAGTGGGCAGTAAATGACTGCACAGATGTACGTGGCGAGTGAACACAGCTGGACCCTGGGGAGGCCGTTCCTTCTTTTACTTCCCCCAGGCCACCCAACGTGTGCTCTAAGGACTCGGCTGCCTGTTGCCCTGCTCGCCCTGACGCCTTGCGCCAGAGGGAAGTGGCTGCTCGGTGGAGCTGGTGGAAAGGTGCCAGCGCTCACCAGCTGCAGCCCTGGCCCACGCTGCGCTGAGCGAACGTCAAGGCGAGCTGCCGTGGAGTGCGTGGGGATGGGCACGGCTGGCCGTGGTGACACACCGGTGGGAATCACAGCAGGTCCCTCGGGTCAGCACGACTGCACTCGGTCCTGTGAGCAAGAGGGTTCGACCTTGCAGAAGTGCTCGCCAGTGCAAAGGTTGGAGTCTGGTTTGGAGCTGGGGCACAGAAGACAGTGATGCCGTATGCCGGCCAGCTCTTCCTAATTCTAGTGTTCCGTAATGCCTTGTTAAAAGGCAATAAACCTGGGCAGGTGCTGTAGTGTCAAGAACATTTCTAATGTCTTTTATTTCCTTTTTATTTTTTTTTAACTGAAAAATGCACTTTTTTTTGATTCCTCTATTCCTTGTATGATTAGGGGAAACCCCATCTAGTAAGTCTGAATGCTTCTACCACGGAAGTATTTAGTACCAGCTCTGGCATATTTATGTTGGCTCCCTGATTAGACAATGTGCCAAGCTGTCCTTCGTGGCCTTAATTATCGCAACTTCAGGCCAGCGTTGCCTGCTTACAGCATAATCCCACGGCCTAGAGTGAACCCTGAAAATGCTTAATTAAATGACATTCCACAACAGATTAAGGAGTCAGAAGCCCAAGATAAAGAAAAAGGGAGACTGTGACTGTAGGAGTAGCAGGTGCTCTTCCCTTTCAGGATAATGCTCCTGCCGTGGACTTGAGCATCCATTAAAAAACCTGACATTAATTGGTAACAGTTGAGGGTCTGCGCTGGGCTGCTTGCATCTTCAGTGCGAAGGGATTCAGAGCCATCTCGTCATGGGCTGGGGTAAGAACGGGCTCTGTGGGCTCTCCCTGACGTACATCAGCTGAGGTTCTGCTCTGTGCTCAGCATAGTTCAGCTGTCCCTGTAACCGTGTGTGAAGTACGACCTCATCACGAAGCCCGCTCACGTGAGCGAGGCGCTGCCTGCCAGGTTGCGGAGCGTGGCTTGCGGTTCACGTGGCGCCGCGCCAGCTTCCCCTCGCCTGGAGCCGTGCCGTGCCGGAGAAGGGCTGCGGGATGGACACCGTGGAGCAGCTTTACAGCAGTGACCGGAGACTTTGTGTGCTTTGGCAAAGTCAGTGGATGTTTTTTGCTGCTTTGCAGTTCTGAAACCCGGGGTGAGCAGCAGGGTCAGGCACCAAAAATCAGTTGGGTTTTTTATTAGTATTGTTAAAAAGGAAGCCCCAATCCTTTTCTCTGTGTAAAAACTAGTGTACAGTTGTTTGGAACAGCCACAATCAAATTGCGTTAGGGAGTCCCCCCGGGAGCTAAAGCCTATGTCTAACCATAGAAGATCAGCGTACAAATACAAATGCTGCGGATAATGTTACATTGCACAGATTAGGGCTCAAATCTTCAGCAAATCTGTTCAGAGCGAGAAAATGACAGCAAGTAGGGCACGTGCAGCACAGTGAGCGTGTCTCATTCAGAGACCCATTGGTAAAGGCAATTATAGCTAATACTGTGTTTTATCATATTATTCCTCAATTATTTGCTCCAACAGCTCTCTTGTCTTGGCTGAATAAACTGGCTGCACAGAAGCTGACCTGGAGTGATTTCTTCTTTGCAAGGAGAAGTGGATCATGGTTAGGTGTTGTGATGTTTCCAGGGGTTTGGTTTGTATGGTTTGGGTCCTTCTCCAGCCCTGTAACATAATTTCAGCAATTCAACTACAGCAGGGGTGGAACTAATTAAATGTCCCTGTTAACACAGGGACAGTCAGCAGGAGAAGCAAGGTGCGGAGGGCCTGGGTGAGGGTCGGTGCCTGCGGTGGGTGGGAGGCGAAGGGCGGGCAGTGGGTCTGCCCGGGGTTTCACCGCACAGCGGGCTGGAGGTGACTGTAGCTGGGCAGCACGGGCTGGGGGGAAGCATCTGCCTCCTGCCGCTGGAGACCTGAGCTTTAACTGTCTCTTATCTTACAAGCACACAGAGTTTAGTGGTCCCAGCCTAATCCCCAGTGCATGTTTTGCCCGCGTTACAAACCGTACCACACACTTTGACACAGCGGGAAGTTTTGAGTGAGAGGCGAGGATTTTTCTATATTTGATAGCAGAAGCAAGGTGGATTATTCCTAAACTACATCAGCTAAGCTGTGCAAGGAAGTGTAGCATGTCATTTCCCTATCTCTGAAATAGAGAAGATTTTTTGCTGAGCAGGGCTATTCAGGTGGTGAGTTTTTTAGCATGAGAACTGTCTCTCACCACAGTTCAGAGGCTGCGCACACTTGCGGCGTGTGCTTAATCCCTTGCCCCATGACTAGTCCCTATGGGGTGCAGAGCAGCAACCTGGAGTGTGTACCAGCATCAAACCTGCCCTAAGCCTGATCTCTGCTCACATTCATCTGCACTGCTGCAACACTTGGAGAGCCATCATCTGCCTGAATACTCTGTGATTTTGGCTGGCACAATGCATTTACCAACATTAACGGTTATCAGCTTCTATTGCAGCCTTCGTTTTTGCCAATGAAAAGTAAAAGAGTTTAAAAGCAGTAAGTGAAATCTTACAGCAAAAATCTCTTTTTAGATATTCTGTAGAGGAATAGCCCAGGGCAATATATGTCATAAGGATTTTTATTTACCTACAGGTATTATATGCTTGGAGCCAACAAGTCTGCACTGATTCCTAATCAGAGTTTCGTATGTTTTAAAAGCATCAGCTTAGATTTGTTTTCTTTATTCTATATTTACTATCATTCCTCAAACTGAAATCTCATCTTGTTTCACTCAGACACAATTCCTCAGTGGTTAGAGCATCCTCGGTTTCTCCTGTGACGTCTCGAAGTTGTCCAGCAGCACGTAGCTCTTGGATGCTTTGCTCCTCAGCTGGGTAGAAGGTCAGCTAGAGCCAAAGCCTGGAGATCTTACCCCAGTTTAGTCTTCATGAGGCTTGTGTGTGTACAAACTGGGACTCAGCTGCAGCAGAGCTTTGTGCCGGTGAAGCCCCAGGCGGAGCGCAGCATGTTGTGCAGATCCCATCTGAAGGCCTCCTTTGTGGCTGGAGCAATATAAAGGTCTTTAGATCCAGTCTTCAGTCTTGAAAGTGCTTCTTTGAAGTCTCTGGGCCTTCATGTGTCCTCCAGACTTTCATTTAATGTAGCATTTTGTTTTGGTAGGGTTTTTTTTAAGATTTCAGGTAAGATTTCAACAAGCTGGGGATGTATCAAAGTATAAAATACTTGCTTGAGTCTTAATCAATCCAGACTGTTCTCTTAAGAAGGAAAAATAAAGGCTGTTAAAGCAGGCCAGACACTTACAAGGCAGCAGATGTTTCTCTTTATTGTCAGAACAGCAATCTTTATTAAATACCAAAGAAAGCCCTGTAAATCCGGGAAGGCGGTTGAGTCTATGCTGAGGACACCTCTTCCTCAGCCCAAACAGTCTTTTCTAAGTCATTTGTTTTTCCTACTGATCCCTCGATGGTGTTTCTGACATAAAAGCAAAAGGGAAAATGAATATTTAACCGTGGATGGTTTAAGCTTGAAAAGAGAACCTGGGAAGACATGGGAAGAGCTGAGATGATGCCTTTCACACTGATGCTGTCTTCTCCTTGGTGCCAGGACTAATGAGGGGCTGTGGCAGGGGACCCCTGGAGATGCCCCAAGTTCAGCAGTGGGCTGGTACATCTGGTCATGACACAGTTAATGGCTAGGCATATCTTCTCCTGAGAACATGTCTAACAAAAAGCAAACAACGCGTTGTTATTGCCTGGGAATTGCAGAGCGAGGCCTCTGTAGGATGGAGAGCGCTCTTTCGGGGTCATCCGGAGAGCGCCGGGCATAATGAATCTGGTAGTTTTCATTAGCATTACTAATGGCATCTTCCACTTTTAAGAAATAACAACAAGCTTTCATGAATTAATGAAAGGAAGATTGTGATTGACTAAACAAAGGGTGTGCCAGTCTATGCGGCTGGTCTGTTTTAACTAGGTAATGTCCATAGATACGGCGTTAATTTAATTCTCAGTTGAAATACTCCAGAGGAAATGTCAGATCAATAATGTAGAAAAGGGCAAAGATTTGCTAAGCCTGGCTGACTTGCGTATGTTAACTACTGTGAGATAGATATGGATAAATGCTGAACATTAAGGTGAGTAATCACAACTGTCTTGGGTGTCTGAAAAATTTTTCTGCATAAACACTATACAAACCAAACATGTTTCAGGCAAGAAGCTGGGTGTTAAGGTACCAGGTTGTTATTTCACACACAGCTCTGCAGTTAACATCTGTGGGTTTGCTTTTTTCTGGAAGAGGATAAAAAAGCTTCATTGCAGACATTTTCCCATCCTCCCTAGTGTGTTGCCGAGAGCCCCCATGCCTATCCCTAACCCAGGGTCCTGCACCAATACACTTTTGAGCCTGACTGCACGTGTACCAGTGCTAGCTTTTCGTGGCTGTAAAGCTTGGTTTGCACCTGGATTTTATCTGTTTTGCCAGCAGGTTGTGTGGGTGCATCTCCTACTGGCTTCAGACTATGAACCACGGGAGATGCCAAGAAGATGAGAAATCTTATGCCCATGCTCCAGAGCCAGCGTGAGCTTTGTCTGCATTAGGGTTTTCTGCTCGGCTTTGCAGGCTGCTCTGCCTCCCCAAGCCCGTCCGTGTACCTGCCAGCACTCTGACAGCATCGCCAGAGCTGGGCAGGGCTGCTCAGCTTTCTGAATTCACCTTTGAATTTCCCAATCTGGATTGTCATTCTGGCTTGAGCCTGTCGTGGCCCGGAGATGAACTGCACACCATGTGTAGATGGCCATAAACCACCTACGGGATGGGTAGGTCCACTTGGGAGAATTCCATGGGACTGGGGGGCAAAGGGTGCTCCAAAAGCAAATCCCACCTTTCCTTGTCAAGAAGTGCTTCTGTTACCAGCAGCTGCACTCAGCCGCGGTCATGGCTAGCACGCTTTCCTTCCAGTGAAGACAAGAACAGACAACTTTCTTGGCCTCTGGGCCTGAATCTCAACTATTTAACAGTTGCACTGTAATTTTTCCATGCAATCTTTGCTAAACCACTCAGAAACCTTGAGGATTTTTTTTTATTTAAATAACACGATCTATTCCAGTACCAAGAGTAAGAGCTCTCCCAGAGCTGGTGCGTGCGTGTGTGTGGAGTCTATGGGAACACTGCGATTTCAGAATTGCCAAAACAAACAACAGGTGCCCGTGTTATTTTGCAAGTAGGAGCTCCTCAGATGTCAGACTTTGGCAGAGGAGATGCTTCCTTACAACACTGATCTTCTTACCCCAAAGGCCCCTGGAAACCTGGGTGGTGTATTTACGGTAAAGAATACAGAGTTGGAAAATATTTTGAAATCACCTTTGATGAAAAAGTCTTTAAAGCGCCTTCCCAGCCACTTGTTCATCTGCTTAATTTCTGCTTTCAACAAAAGTATGGATCGGTATCAGGTTTAAGTACAACTGGAGAAGGCACACGGTGACTCAGAGAACCCATAATAACCTCTTTCCTAGGGGCTTGGCTTACCTACTCTGCAGAACTGAGCATGGGTGTAGCTACACCAAGGTCGCTGTACCAGTACAAACCTGCGGTTCAGAAATATGGCAAGATTGGAAAAAATGCTTACGCTGATGCAATTAGGCTTCATCCAGGAAATGCTCAGGTTGCACCAATGTCCAAGCAGAGTGCGATGGTGGTGGCTAAGGGTAGGTGTGCTACGGTGGAGAGAAATTACAGTGCAGGCCTTTGAGTGGGACTTCTTCACTTCTCCAAGGGATAAAGTACCAGCTGCTGCCTTTTCTGTGAGCCAGTAAATCCACAAAGTGATCTCCCTCTGCTCCAAAGGACCAGCTCGTGCCGCAGGAGCCACCCCCCAGGATTTGCCATAGCGCGGTGCTGATTTCCTAGCAAGGTGGCGATGGACAGGATCGGTCCCTGCTGGGCAGGACAGTGTGGGAGGTATGTGCTGCTGCTTGCCATCACGCTCTCCGGGAGCGCAGGTGCTTTGGAAGGATCTGGGGGCAGCCCAGTGCCTCCATCCCCAGTGTCAACTGGCTCTTAACTGGGCTGCTCCCAGCTGCGTTTTAAAAGGAGGAAAAAAAAGAGCTGACGGAGCTGGAACTGCTTTAAGGTGGAACTGAAACAATAGCTTGTGGCTGTCTGAATCAGTTCCCTTGTTCCATGAATTTGACTCAGAGCTGAGTGTTTCAGAGTCTCAGAAAAAAAGAAGGCTTATTTCAATTTTGATTCTGGTAATGGGCAAAGGTCACAGCAGCTGGGAGGAGAGGGGAAATGAAAGGCATGGGCCTGGCTATTTTCTCTGAACCAGCTTCACCCGGTCCTGGTTACCATCTCAGCAGAATAATAACTGATATTAAGCAAAGCCAAGAAATGAAATTAACACATGCAAAATTGCATTACGGCCGTGTCAGGAGCCCTGCTGCCCAGCAGCGTGAGCAAGGCCTCCCGGTGCAAAGTAACAAGGGCAGCGAGGAAAAGCCGCTGGCTTGGAGCGGGGCACCTCGCCCGGCCGCGCACAGCCCGTGCCCACGGCGGCAGGGCAGGGCTCTGCGCCCACTTCTGCCTGCACCCTGTCTGGGGCACGGGCAGCTCTGCCCGAGGGGCTGGAGAGATGCTCTGCCACGTGTGCACCCACAGCTCAGCCTTCTCTCAGTCCTCCACGATGCCTTAATGTGCCGGAAATCCCAACTGCAAACATGCCGGCAAGCTCAAGGCTTGATGTGCAGAGATGACGCTTGAGCTTCTCCAGGGATTTGGCCGGCCTTCAAGGCCAGATATTGGGACACCGGGAGAGCGGTAGGAGAGGAGCAGCGGGGCCGTGCGGGGTTATGGCAGCAGCCCCAGTGGCCAGGCTCCACCGCTCACCAAGACAAACGCCTCCACCTGCCCTCGGTCCTACGGCTCCGAGTCCCAGCCTTGCTCTCAGAGACGCTGCAGATCTCCGCTCCCTCTCGAGGTTATCTACAGCCCGTTTTCTGCTTGTCCATCCAGGAGCGAATGCCTTCACTTCCCAAGAGTTATCCCCAGGGACGTCCCCTAAGGTTTCTGACAACAGTTTGTCTTGCCGACACAGTAACCTGGGGATGGTGGCCAGGGAAACCGAGAGCTTGCTGCCCTTGTCACACTTCCTAGAGTCCCTGCACATCCCTCCGTAGCTGTGCAGACAATGCGCAAAGTGCGGGCTGATGTATGAGACAAGGAATGGGACAGAAGGATCCATTTTATGTACATTAATAACAACAATAAACCTTCTAAGGAGCAGTTATATTTGAAGAGCTGATAGGACACAATAGCCATGGAAACCTTTTTTTTTTTTTTGCTTCTTAGCACTGCCTCACTGGACTTAGTATAGTGCTGTGTGTCAAAATAGTTGTTAGCGCTGAGGCATTGCCTCCTGCAGGGCTGAGCTTAGCACCTGCGGAGCTGTGCGGTGTGGATGAGACCCCGAGCTGCCAGGGATAGCTCACCACTCCGCCTGTGCCCGTCTCCGCTGCCACCAGCGACGCAGAGCCAGGCAGCAGCAGCAGACGCAGGCTGGTAAACCGGGGTGCCCGGGAGGCGAAGGCAGTGGTGCTGTGCGCACAGGGTCAGTGGTGCCTGGTGCTGTGCAGGGACGCGCTGCCCGTGTCCTGAGCTGGGCTCTCAGCACACTTGTGTTTTGCCTGGGCAGCGGCCGAGCCGCGCTGCGTGCCGTCGGTCCCCTGTCTTTCCCGAGCACTCCCGCCAGGGCACACCTCAGCCCGGAGACAGGGATGCCTGCCCGGACGTGTCATGGGTCCTCTGGCCTCTGTGCAACATCTTCTGCGCTTTCCTCCCGTGGCAGAAAACGCACCACTTTCTCCGCAAAAAACAAGCTTTTTGGGGGTCTCTCCCTTAATAAAGACCCAGGTTTTCCATGGGCTCTCCCCGTATGAAGCCTGAGGGGAATGCCCCAGCAGCAAGTGCTTCTCTGCCTCTGATTGCCCGCTCTGAGGTCATCACGCGGGGCAGGGGCTCAGCCGCCCAGGCCGATGTGCCGCGCTGGCTTTGCTCAGCCGGGCTGCAAGCGTGGTGGCTGCGGGAGCCTGGCGGGGCCGGGGAGATGCCGGCAGGCGGAGAGGCAGGGGCTGGCTGTGGGGAGCCCTGGCCGGGATCTCCCGCCTGCTCCTCCGTTTGCAGCTCAGCAGGAGCCGGGAGCAGGGTCCGGCCTCGCAGCTCTCCCCGCTGCCGGCGCTGGCTGCCGTGAGCCGCTGAAAATGTACCAACACACCGACTTTGACACCTGTGGCTCTGGCGTAGCAAAGCAGGTTTGCACAGAGCCGGGAGATTAATACGAGTATTCCCATGATGTGGTTAACGACATCATTTACTTCAGAGGCTCTTGGGACGGCACTGACACTCGCTTTAGCAGCTGAAGTGTTTAATGTGTTCTCCAAGATGCTCTCTAAACACAGATAGGGCTGAGCGACACAAATGTATTTGCAGAACATTTTAGGGTTAGCACGCTTCAGAGCAGTGCAATCAAATGATGGTGAGCGGCAGGAACAGTTTGCTGAGAGGATCATGATTCTACGAGGGCTCGTGATTATTAACTACGTCGCAAATCTCCCTCTCTTTATTTTTCGTATTCTTTCTCTCACTCACATAACTTTCCCTCTGAAAGTTGTTACGAGTGACTCACCTTTAGCTTGAGTGAGCAAACATGACCAAGTATTTATTTTGTTGACAGCTGAGCAATTCTAAGCCCAAATCCTGACCTTAAGAAAGTCCCGGAGCAAGGCTGGTGGATAAGACAGTACACCACTGGTCCCTGGAGCATTGTGACTCAGAGGCACATTTCTTAGTAAAATATTTCTGCTTTTAACTCGAGGCAGTCACATCTTGCTGACCGATGTCCATGGTGAATTACCCGTCCCACCCCACACGGCATGTGCTGGGCTGAGCTCCCACCGCCTCCCTGGGCGCCTGCCGCTGCCAAGGGGACATCAGCCCGGTGGCCTTTGCCACCGTCCCACCCGAGCACTGGAGACAAACAGAGAAGGCAAATACTTATCTTCTTCCATGGGAAATTAATCTAAGTCGTGATGGGTCCATGTGTTGCTCCAGAGAGAGAAATAAAAATGAGCATCTCCAGGGCAGGGGGAGGACGGGGAGCAGGGGCTCAGCTTCTCACCGCGGCTGCTGCTGAGGAGAGCAGCTCTGGCTTTGCCAGCCCACCCCGTCTGAAGGCCAGTTTTGGTTGGATTTTCTCTTTGGGTCAAGCTCTTTTTTTTTGTTTTTCTCCTTGGCACCTGAGATCAGCAAATTCACTTTGCAGCGATGGCTAAGGGAAGGCAGAGGGTGTGCTACCGACCCGCCTGTAAAAGCCTCTTTGTCATCTGCTGCTAATCTGAGCAGTTTTGCAGTCTCTTTGGATGCTTTTGTCTCGAATTTTGTTTTCAGTTCAGGTCTTGCCACCAGTCTCACATGGTTTCCTGGCTGGCAGAATAATCTCTAAGCTTAGCAAACAGAAGGTTTATAGCGTGTCAAACGAGCAGGTGAGGAAACCACACGCTCTGTGAGAGGGGAGCGCCTGCAAAAGGCAGCAGATGAGATGGAGTACGGATCAGGAAACTGCAAAAAAGGCTGAGCTGGGGAGGGGGGAGGACTCCAGGAGTCAGAACAGGATTGCAAAACAAAGGAAAAAATAAAAAAAGAAAGGAAAAAAAAAAAAAGCCAGTGCAAAGACTGGTGTCACAAACCTTCTTCTGGGCAATTTGCAGAGAGGAAGGGACTTTGGCAGGGGACCAAGAGCTCTGGTTCCTTGTGTTGGTGTTTATCTAGTGCAGCAAGGAGAGATAAAGGGAGAGCAGCAGCTGAGGCGGACACCAGGCTGGGGAAATCACAGCCCCTGCGTCACACATCGCCCTGGCGCTGTGAGAGGGAGGGCAGAACCACGCGGAGATAAAAATGTACGCTATAGGGAAACACATGGGAAACTGTGGAAGGAGGTTTAGTCTTAGCTTGGGAACTGGTGCCCTAAAAGCTTCTGAGCCCTGGAAGTTAGGTTTCATTATTAGTTAATTGGCTGGGATGTATCTCGTTTGTAACTAATGAGAAGAGGAAGGATGGGAGGCTGTGGTGGGTGGAAGAGAAGCTGGTAATTTCCTGTTTAAGGTGGCAGAAGAAGTTGTTGGTCTGGTCTGTAGAAGGTGAATGGGTGGCCTTTCTCTGCTGCTGCATGGCCATGTCTTACCCAGGTGTGTGACCCTGAGAAGTGGAGGATGGTACCTGTAAGCTGTTGCAGATCAGGGTCTCGTACTTGTGGACGGGGCTTTGGAGATTGCCTGCTGTTGTGTTTCATGGGCTAAAGCTCCTCGGAAGACAGGAGTAAGGTAATGTGTTATATTTCAGGTGGCTTTATAACCTGGGAAATTGCCTTTTGAGTTGGGGGAACGTAGCAGAGTACCTGTAATTCTGTGAGCCTTAAACTCTGTGACAAAGCTGCTGTAAAAAGACTGAAAATTGCTGTTGGGAAAATATGAGTAGCCTTAATCTTGCATTGCCTTCTTCTATGATGCATAATTTAAAAACATGTTAGTATTATTTTTGCATGATATAGGAAGCAGCTATATAATACTGTCTCTTTGAAGGTTGTATTAGAGTTCTCTGTCTTTGCTCAAGTAGCTACAAGGTCAAATCCCAGCTGATATCTCGGAGGAACTGCAGAACAGCTGAATGGGTGTTAAGTTGAGCTTCTGACTTGGGGTGTTCCTCTCCTCACTATGCCGTAGATGTGTGCGATAGCAGCTAACCAAATTAATTTGTCTGTGCTCCCATCATTGCTTGTGAAATCAGAATAACAGCGGTTTGTTATCTTACAGATTCTGTGTAGATCAGCCCAGTAAAAGTCATGAGGGAGTGGTGACAGGATTCCTATCAGAGCACAGGAAAAATTTGGGGGGGGAGGGAAAGAAGTCAATAGGATCAAATTTAAGGTTGAAATGCAGCAAACTTGGGTTTAAAATTTGTAATACTTCTGGAAAAACTGATCTAGTGGTTTAGGCATTGCATCTTGTTGAGCCCAAATATTTCGGCAAGGATATAAGGTGTAATTAACCTCCGTGTTCCAATTGAACTGGCTTTGCCACCAGCTCCTGCAGTGGCTTCGCTGTGTCGTGTGCCCCTGCCACGCTGCTGGAAAGGTCTGGAGCCCTGAAACTCCCGTTTACCTCCCCGCCCCCAAAATTAGGCTGTGTCAGTGAGGGACTCTTCCTTGGCACTTGGTGGAAATGTTGGTCTTGTCTGCTCACTGCTTTGGTCTGTCTGTATCTGAGACAGGATTATTAATATGTTTTTACCTCCCAGGATGACTGAGGTTAATTGAGATTTGTGAGGTGCTTGGATACTGCAGTGATGAGCATGGTAGAAATTGGAGGCAGCAGAAATGTGGGTATTTGTGGGAAGATTTTTAAAAACAGCTCTGGAAATCATCAGAAAATAGATCTTCAAAAATAAAAAGAATAATTTCTCTCTGTTTTTATAACTAGAAAACTTCAAAAGTAATTATTGGGGGGAAAAAAAGAATATTTTTGTACACTTCTTAGCACAACCCTCTGCTTTTATCTGATGGCAAAACAGATCAAACAGAACACTTTCTGATAAGAGTCATGTATTTGCCAATTGTTTAAACAAATGCCTGCAAGCCTTCCCTTCAATGTTTGCCTTTGGAGGTTGCTGAGGACAGTGCCTGCCTGCGCCCACAAGCCGTGCACACCTGGGGAAGAGGCACAGGGCCTGAAAAGGAACAGAATATCCCTCGGGGATGGGTCTAAATGGAGTTCACTTTCTGGTAGGGGTGTAAAAAAGCCCCATGAAACGACTTATATCAAGTTGGAGGAACAACAGCTGGTTTCCAAGGCGCCTGTGGAGGACAGGGCATGTTTAAAATGCCGATGGGTGTTTCACGAGGCTTTGCAGGAGCGTTTCTTCCCAGCACTGGTGTCCCTCTGCTGGGACTTGTTCAGGATGGTCCCCCCAGTGCCCTGATACTTAGGTACCTTCAATAAATCCAACTGATTTTTCTGCAACTTGAGTCTTAATCCCGAAACAAGCCTCAGGTGGACCTTGAGCATGAAGTGAGTCTGTCTGCTCATCCCCAGCTTAGGGGCGGCTACCTTTACTGTGATTTTTTTTTGTTTGTTTGTTTGTTTTTTAGCAGAAGGAAAGATGAAGCCTTTGATTTGAATCTTAGCAATAGGTGTGCAAAGGGAAGGTTTGCTCTTGATAAAATGCATTGAGAACAGTATGTGCTTGAGCTACTGATGTCAGATTTGTTTGATATGTTCTTCTGGATGGCGAGGGTAAGGATGTGTTTGCACACGTTGGTATTTGCCTCTGGTTTGCTTTCTGTAAGAGAGAAGTGATATGAAATGAAAAGGCAAAATGGAAACTGGGAAGCTTGAGGGTTGTATAATTAAAGTGCGAGTCATTATGCCATAATCTAATGGAAATCAGCACTACAGCAGGTCCCAGTAGATAAAACTTCTTGTCCTGGCTCTGCTGCAGACCGACTGAGTAACTTTGATCACTGCTCCATCCTTCTGCCTCTGCTCCTTTAGTGTCTTTGTGCTGCAGTTTCTGAGATTGTGCAGCTGTCTGTGTGAGGAAGTGGGGGTCCCCTCATGATGTGCGGAGGCACCCACCCACTCCCTGCCCACCCTGCATCCCCGTGCCAGCTGCATCCCATCCCCAGCCCGTCCTTCCCCGGGGCAAAGCTGTGCCTGGTCCTCACCGCAGTGGTGATGCGCAGGGAGCAGCATGAGTGTTGGGGTGTTCCTGGATGCCGAGTCACTGAGGTTAGGTACCCCGCAACCACCCTGTGCACTGACAATGTGGTTACACGTTGCTGGCACCCTGTAGCTGTGCAGGTGTGATAATTGGTGTGGTGGTCCTCCGTCACAAAACAGGGCAAAGCTGGGATGAGCCCTGGACCTTGGGTCCCCTGCGAGTGCCTGGGTGGCCAAGGAGCAACACCTGCCCCTTGGCTTGGGGCACTTCATCCTCCGAGATGTGTTTGGCTGTCTTGAGGCAGCTCCGCAAAGGGCTGGTGCCGTGTGCCTGCGGGTTTCCCAAGTCAGGAGAACATCCAGCTTTGTGGCAAGGATCAATATTGGCAGCAGCAGCTTCTGCGGGGCCACCCGGTCACCCTCATCTCATCCCCATTTCCTCTTCTTCAGTAGCACAAAATGAATCCCTCAGAAGTTAACTAAATAAACAAATATGGAGCTATTTATTTTCTATTGTCACAGAAATGCTGTGGGCTCAGGGGGGATTTTGTATTCACTGTTCACATCTGCAGCCCTGCTGTGCTCGGGGTGGAGGAAAGACTATCCCTTGTATTTGCTCCAGCCTCGCCACTAAATCAGATGGGAAGGATCCCTCCCTGAAGCCACTCCTCTCCAAACACTCTCCCCTTTCTCTCCAGTCCCAAGGGAGCAGAGCTGCACCATCCACATGGTAAACACTGGGCGTAAGAAAAACAAACACTTTTTCCGCTCTGGGTGGGAGGGAAGAGAGAAGAAAAAGGCATTAGCAAATGTCATTTTCCCCTCTGAGCTAA
The DNA here is from genome assembly GCA_013400195.1 of Aramus guarauna. NCBI lineage: Eukaryota > Metazoa > Chordata > Aves > Gruiformes > Aramidae > Aramus > Aramus guarauna. The sequence continues at coordinate 417,500 of VXBL01007338.1, read as the reverse complement.
AATAACACAGCAGTGCAAGCTAAGGATGCAGCTGTGGTTCAGAGGGACTTTATTTTTATTTTTTTAATACACCACTGGGAGTTCAAACAACGTGTCAGTGATACGTTGCCTTTTGTAGAGAGCGGCTTCTTTGTCTCCACCCTCTTTTCCTTTTTTTTTATTTTCCTAAAGCATTTTAGTCATTCTGTTGAATGCATAGCTCATTTGGATAAAAGCCTCTGCTGTGACATCCACAGCCCAGATCTGCAGAGTTGTTTGTTTCAAAGCAATAGTCTGGGAGAATTTATTGAACTGGCATCGCTTTCCCTTCCCTCTCCTGTGTAAATTAATGAAATGAATGTTCTGTGGCACTTGTTAAAAAGCAATAAATCCTCTCTTGCATTTATTGCTTCGAAGGTAAGGAAAAGAGAAGACACGATTTAGTCTTGAGGTAGGACAGCTGGAGTAACTGTTTCCCCTGGTGCTTCCTCTCAAAGGCAAGGTGCTTCATTTCAGCAGCTGAAGCAGCTTGAGAAACCAAAGATGCCCCTGGACCACAGAGGCCTGATCCTGCTGGCTGTCACCTGGTCGAAGCCCCCATCCCTGGTGCATCCGAACCCCCGGGCTTTTCATATGAAACCGTTTGGGGAGGTGTAAATGAGGTGCTTAGTCTGCCAGGGGCTTTTGTACAGCAAAGTGCCTCTCTATATCTATAGGTAACTCTGTGCATCGTGACACTTGGTGATTAGCACGTGATGATGCTGCTCAGGCACCATTAAGTGCAGACTATCGCTTGAGTTTTGCAAATCCTGATTAAACATACCTTAGTTAATGTTTTTTATTTTTTTAAATCCTTGTATTGCTAGGATGTGGTAAAGCCACTTTCTTCATCTCTGGTGCTGGATCAATGGCAGTGCTGCAAATAGAAGCAGGTGCCCTCGAGCTGATCGGTGCCCTCCTCCGCTGCTGACTCGTGGCCATGGACGGCTGCAGCACGAGGTCCTGGATGGTTTCTGTTCCTCTGTCCCAGGGCTTGGCCTGAGCCGCCCGTGGTGGGGTGCTGATGTGGAAGAGCAGAAGTCTGGGCTTGTTGCTATTCTCCAGGCTGACAAATGACCGTGGAGCAGGAGGGAGGTGGGAGTCCGCTACTGCAGCCCTCTTGGGTTCGGTCTCGTGGATGCTGGTGGCTCACTCTAACAGAGGCTCCTCACGGGCGCCGGGAACCCCTTTGCAGGGTACACACATGTGGGGAGCAGGATCAAGGCTGTTGGTTCCTTGTGCAGCATGAATTTAAAGGCAGATGTGAGTGGTTGTGGTCTTCAAGGATGCCCAGCATGTTGAGAGAGTGAGCGGAGGGCTGAGTGGGGATGGTGGGCAGGGGGACTTCTGACCACAGGCAGAGCCTCTGCCTCTCCTGTGGTCTCTTCAGCACCATCATCCTGAACCACAGCAAAATCACAGCAGAAAGGGGTATTCCTTCCTCCTCCCTCCTTTAATCTGACAGTATCTTTTAGTCTTGGACTTAAAAACTTCTTGTCTGGCTGACTAGAGGCAAGTACAGTTTTGTGGGCTGTGTAAGGGATGCCTTGGAGAGCGTTGATAATACTGGACGTTCAAGGGGGGGAGGAAAAGAAACTCGTGAGGACTCCAGCCTGTGCAACATCCTGAGCAAGCCTGAGCCTTTGAGATTGAGTGTGGTTAACGCTGATCGAAAACAGAGAGCAGAAAGGATCATGAGGATGCGATCACTAGGCACTTAAGCACTTCTTCTGAAACCACAAAGCCCAATATTTTTTTTTTTTTTTTTGTCATTACTTTTGCTGGGATAATGCAAAAATGACTTGGCTTATGGCATTTTCTGGGAATCAAACTGACTGAATTAAGGGCTGGTTGTAAACACAACAAAGGTTGATGGAGGGTTCAGATGCTGGACTTGGTGGGGTCGTTTTGGAGTGTTGCAGGTTTTTCCCATTCCAGCTGGTTTTGTGGCTCTGATGAAAGCAGAAACTATGACCTGTGCAGAGTGTAGTGGGCTCTTCCAGGTTAGCCCAGAGTGGGTCCAGCGAAGCGGCAGGAGCCTTGCCGCATGCATTAGATTAGATAGTAAAACTAAATGAATTTCTCATTGCTGCATGCAGTGTATCTTGCAATTGGGTTTTAAGTCTTCCTGTTGCAAAGTGAGCTTAGCACAGCAAAAATGTACTTATGTGCTCAAACAGAAGAAATTGGAATAATGTCACCCTCTTGCCACCATCAATGCAGTTGGCATTAGCATTTGGCAGTGAGGATGCTCTTCAGAGTGGCAGAAGCTTCTACAAATGTGTGCTTTGTGTTAAGAGTTTGGGATTTTATTGCTTAGATTTGGTGATTTGGAAAGTAGTTGCGTACCAGAAGCCTCTCAGTCTGTGTTTCCCTGCATCAAAGCACCCACCAGATGGGATTTTCTTGCCTTCTCTGCATCAGAGAAGGCCTTAAATGGCCATGCGAGCTGTGCACTGGCTTTCCCTGCCAACAAACCCCTAATGGTAATCACGGCCACGTGGTCAGTGTCCTTGATCTGAAATTTGTCATCGCGCGTTACGGCTCACAAAGCTTTGGCTCGGTCTTTCAGCTGGAGTATTAAACCCGATGACAGATGCCAGCTCTTCCAGCTCCGCTGTGGTCTCTGGAGTGAGTGGGATCACGAGTGTTTCACCAGCTGAATAAGGGCTTCAGCATAGCCTCGGGGAAAGGTGATGGCTACTCGTCCTGGAGGTGTTTGCTTCCAGTGTGACGATGGGCTTCAGCACGTGGTGGTTGGAGCAGTTAACGTGGAGATATGGTGCTGTGCAGGGGGAACTCCTTTGCTCTGGAGCTTGGGATGCAAGTACCAAATCTTGCTTGGCTCCTGGGACCTGAGTGCTTGTTGCCCTTGGAGGCTCTGGGCAGGATATCTCAGCAGGATTAGTCCCTCTTTGGGGAGGCTCTATACTCAACAACAAAATGTGGAGGGTGATGTTTTCTTTACCATATTTATTTACTCTGGGAAAAGACCCATTCCTTGTATTTTTATGGAAGAGCAGAGGTTAACTCTAAGTGCCTGAAGCCTTAAAGTAAAATAAATAAACTTTTTTAAAAAAGAAAAAGGTTTAATTCTGTTTCTAAAACATTACTGTGTTTAATTCAGCAACATAAGTAGGACTCCTGAATCTTTCTCTGAAACAAATTATTACCTGGTAACAGCAGGTAAAATGATTTCAAAACCTTTTCCAGATATCCAGAACATCACAAAGCAGACTCACAGCCTGAAACTTAACCCCCAAACCACTTCTGAATGGCAGGTTTAAAAGCAGCTTAGATGAGAAGATGCCTGAACATGCATATTTTGTAGGTGGATGAGCAGTAACTAAGTGTGGTGTTTCCTGCCTTTCCGAGGGTTTAGACTGGGCTGGCTGATCCTGATTTACCAAGGTAATGAGTAAGGATGGGAAATGATGCCTGCAGCTCGAGGGAAAGAGGTGGGGAGAAAGGAGGCAGGAGGAGAAATAAATTAACAGGGATTAGAGACCAGAGGTGTGTGGCTTCCGTGGCTGAAGGACTCTGTAGGAGGTTACCTCTGCTGGCCCCACAACATTGTGTAGGTGCTCTGGAGATGTCCCCTGTTGTGTCACCACCATGAACCCAGGGACAACTAAAACTTAAAGGTCTGGTTTTAAACCAAACAAACAATACTGGCCCTATACTATCTCACATTTTTCTGAGGTATAAAAGAGCCCTGAAAGGAATATATCTGAGTTCTATGTTGTTGTTTTTTTTTTTTTTTTTAAGAAGATCATCTTTTTTACAAGAGGATAAAGTTGGGACTCGATCCTTTTTTTCCTAAAGGATTTCTTGAAGTCCTTGTGTGCTGGGAGTTCACACACTTTGCTCATCCCTCCCCTCTCTTTGGAGGCAGAGGAGCCTTGCACTGTTAGCTGCCATGGGAAGAGCAGCACATGAGCTCTGAGCTGCCTCTTGGAAGAGGTAAATTGTGGTGGTTTTGGTAAAATTTCAAGGGAGTTTTTTCTTTTTTTTTTGTTTCCTCATGATATCTTAAAAATCACTAATTTCTGGGTCACCATCAGACCTTTCCAAACAGGCCTCTTATTTTTCTTGTATGATGGCAAATAAGCACAGGAGAGGGAGCCTGCTGTCCTCTTCTCTGCTTTTCCGTGGATGAACCAGCATTGCTCTAGCCCAATGTTGTTTACTCCAAAAATGCCCAAGTTCTGAACAAACTTTATCACAAGCTTGTCTCCTAAGCTAATCTTTATTGATTTCCCTATGGCATGTCAACTTTTGGAGGGGCTGAGGCACAGGATTGGAAGGACCTCATGGAACCTTGGCTCCTTCCCCTTGGCTGGGAAGGATAATGCTGTGGCCTTTCCCTGGCAGCCAGGGCTTGTGTCTGATGGAGACCCCTGAGCTTGCACTTGATTAAACATTAAAACCTCATCTCCTTTGAAGTAAGAATTCTCTTTCCCTCCTCCTTGCTAAGGAGATTTATCGCCTGGCTCAGATTTGCCTGTGATGCTATGATGTCATGGTGTATGATGAAATTTGTGCTCTGCTCCTCAGTGCTCACCTCAAGCCTCTTCTGCACACATACAGACCCTTGGATATTAAACCAGTAAAAGGTGTCAAAACACAGCTGAGCTACTGTGATATACAACACCCTCGAATTCTTTCTTGTGTTACGTTGCCTAACCTTGGTCACTTGGACATTGCTGCAAAATGAACTGTAAAGCACAGTGCTGGTGGATTTATAGTGGGTAAAGTTATCTGCAATGCATGCATCTTGTGGAGTAAATATTCCAGGGGGAGAAATAAAATGTGGCTTTCTGATCTGTTTGTCTCCAGCATGTTCAGTTTGGTGGTGGTGCGGGTTTTATGCGAAGTTTGAGCTGTGGAAATAAATTAACATCAAGATCTTCTGGGTTTCTCCTCAGCTCTTTGGCTTTTGGAGCCAGGGAGACCTGTATGCTTTACCAAGAAAGATGGACATTGGTCAGTGACACTTAACCTGTCATGTTCTGTCCCTTGGGAGCCATTGAGGAGACTTGGGAATTCATGCCTTTGAACCCTGGGAATTAATGCCTCTGGACAGTTCAGAGCACAGCTCAGGCCCTAGATCGCATGTTTTAACTAAATTGGTTACAAAATAGATCTGTCTAAATTGGTGCGAGCCCCTTTGTGTGGACACTTCTAAATCAGTTTAAGAGTGGCTGGTATTGATTTTAGCTTAATGTGGTTTGTTACTGAAGTAAGCTGGATCAATAGTGCTAAATAGGTGCCATTTCTTGTGTTGACTATGCCATGGAAAACTTTCATAGAAAAGATAAGTAGAAATGGAAAAGGATTGAGTTTCTTTTCCTGTTGCTTCCTGATGATCACTTATAAATTATTTTTTTTTTTAATGGCCAGCTTTGGAATTTTTCCCCAAAAGATATCTCTTTGAGTTTCTGAGGTGGGAATAGAGAAATCCTGAATTCCTCTCACCTTAATAGGGGTTTTCTAGGAATGCAAAGCTTTGTGCTTCACTTATTTACCACCTTTACCTTTGAGCCAGGAACCCATGCAGGGAACCAGCACCTGAAGTTGTCCAAAGGCCGCAGGAAGGATGCGACGTTGTTCAGGCAGTACTCAGAGCTGTGCTTTGCCACAGATTTTCTGCACATCCCTGGGGAAATCACAAGAACCCTCAGCCTTACTTACCCAGGAGTACTCCTGGCTCTGTGTGGCACGTTTAGAGATTTTCCTGCACTGATGAAATTAGGAGGAGGGCACAGAAATACCTTTGAGGAATCCCTGTGTGCAGGCTTATAGGTCTCCTGCCAAAAGATCTCTGTGCTCACCCTCAGGGTGTGAGCAAGAAGAGCAGGATCTGAGGTCCCATCAGGAAAGATGGAGTGGAGGATTGCTGTACCGAGACTCTGCTGCCCTGTCTCGTTGTTAGGACTTGGGCTCCATTGAATCCAGTGAGGTTCTTTACCTTCAATGTCTCTGTAACAAGCATTTAGCTCTTACCGTTGATTCTGTGGGCTTCCCCCTCATGCATTGTACAGCAAGCCTTGCTTTCTCATTGCCTTTCCAATGCTGCTGAGCTCGGAGGGTTAAAATAACAGCACTGAATTTAGCTATGAAATTTCATTTATTATTACGGCTAACATCAATTGTAGATGCATGCTGGCCATCAGAGCCTTGTACGGAGTCCCTTGCTCCACAGGGGCCAGGAGGCTCAGAAGTGCTTCCCTGTCCCGTTAGCCTACGGATGCCTGCAATGGCCTAAGGCCACCCTCTGCCTTGGGGGGGGCTGGCTCAGGGGCCAGGCTGGCTGTGACACCCCTCCTGCTCTCACAGCCTTGTGCAGCTGGAGAAATCCAAATATCCACACTATTGCACCTACTGACAGATCACCTGTGCATGAACATTTGGTTTCCATCAGATCTCAGGCAGGTTTCCCCTTTTCCCCTCTTCCAGTGCTCATCTCCAAAAAGACGTGTGATGGAGGTATCCTCGCGTGCTGGGCTCATTGCCATGCACGTTGCAGTCAAAATCTCATTTTCATTCCAGAAACAAAAGGTCTGTCAACTTGTTTAACTGCTCAGAAAACACCAAACAAGAAATAAAGCCCAATTAAGAATAAAGAGAAGAAAGAGGCTCAGTATAATAGATTGTTTTGGTAAGTGGTTTCGTCAGCTCCATTTGAAAGCTGTTGCTATGCGAACCTGCTGCAGGACTGGGGCTGGCTTAGGTGCAGGCAGGGCAGACAGCGTTGCTGGTGGGTTGCTGGCTCCTCTCGCTGGGGGTGATGGAGATGATGTGGATCATGTCTCCCAGGAGGGGCTGTGCCACCAGACCCTGAGTGACCCTTTCCTCTTGCTGGTGGGGATGACCCAGGCTGTTGCTTTCTGCTGTTGCCTTGTTTTGCAGAAGCAACCCCGCTGTGAGCTGCTGTCAGTTGAGCTTTTGAGGTTCTGTCCCAGTAGCAGCAAGACAGCAGATGGAGGAGGCCACTGTTGCCACAGCTGGTGGCCTTCCTGCAGGCACTGCCAGGCTATTCCTGGGGACAGCCCCATGCTTGGAGGTTTCTCACAAGCTTTCCCTTGACTTTTCCCTTCCTTTCAGGAGATGACCACTTCAAACAACGATTCTGCTTTCTGATGCATTAAGACTTGGAAATTTGCCATTCATCACAGCTGTGCGTTTGAGCCTGTGTGATTATTTTGGGAAGTGAACCATGGTGATTTGTGTGTATGTGTTTTACTGGCAAGCAGGATGCTCCCTATCTACCTCTCCCTGGCTGTCTGCATGTGCACTGGTTAATAAAACAGATAATGGTCAATGACTTTCTGATGGGTGAACAAGATTTGGCATACGGGATGTAGCAGCTTTTCAGGAAGGCTAAAATTTCATCCTGGGAGACTGAACCCTCTGCGGCAGCCATACACAATCCATAATAACAGAAGCTTTTAACCCATCCATAATTGCTTTCATATAGAAAATGATTGCTGTAAGTTAACTTCATAATTCTAAATCAGTGGCTCTCAGTAGGATTTCAGATGCTTTAATTTGCCCTGAATTATCTGTAGAACTTGCAGGCAGTTCATCTGTGCTCTTTTCTGATTATGTTCCTTGTTACTCTGACCCAAACTTTGTCTGTTTAATTTTTGTCTCCTTGTTCTGAAAATAAACCCATTTCCAATGATATCTCACCAGCGGTAACGATTCTACCTTGTGAACGGAGTGGATGGTGCTCTCTCAAGCTGCCTCCCTTGGAGGCCAGCCCATGCTTTGAACCTGTCGCGCATTGCTGACTTGGTTGGGAGGTGACCCGGGCTGAATGTGTGGGTACCCGTCAATGCGGTGTGGGGTCATTGCAGTGGTGGCACCTGGGTGGGTTCATGCTGTGGTTCAATGGTGGGTTCAGTGTTTGCCCTTCAGCTGCAAGGAGGAGGGAAGGACATCACGGCTGGCTCTCTGGGTACCCAGCGTGTGAGGGATTCCTGGGCACAGTGTTAGATGTACAGTGATGGCGCATACAGTACGGATGTGGTGTCAGTCTAGGGGTACAAAGCTTCTGGCTGGGTTGTTTGACAGTCCCAAAATGAGCAGGGTGGCCACTCTTCCCCTTATGGCAGCAGCCAGCTTGAGTGATTTTGAGTGACAGAAGATGGAGGGATTGCATTACAGCTTGTCTCTAGAATTGTACATCTGTGTCAGCTCTTTGCTAAATCAATAAACAGGATGCTGAAGGAGAAATACTTTTAGGCTTCTTATGTCTTTATGCATCAAACTGATTGGGCAATGAGAAGCTCGGATGGTAGCAGGCATTGCAGTGTGGCTGACTGATGAATCTTTTTGTGAAATCATGGGTAAGGTCTTGGTCTTAGAAGATGCTGGTAGGTTGCTCCCCCAGAGGAGGCGGCAGTCATGTGGATTCCTTTTCAGTGGTAGTTACTATGCAATTTGGATAGAAATCTTCAACCAAGGAGCCCGGGGTGCAGCATCAAGAAGTGGAGAAAAATCACTTTGCATGTTCCAACAGACTAACAAATTACCTATGGAAATGCACTTGAGAATATTCCTCAGTAATTGGATTTCAGTTGTTGTTTCGGTGTATGTGCCCCCAGGCTGTGAAGGTAAAAGGACTCCACTGAAATGCTTTGAAATGTTCTCTGGCACCTACAAAATGTGTTTACTATTAAAAAGTGAAACCTGCAAGTCAGAACGCTACTAAGTGCAGTTTAAAAACAAAATTGCACCCCTGCAGCATAGCTCAGGGTGCTGAAGCATCTGGTTTATCCAGACGGTCTCAACGCAGAAACATTCCTGTGACTTGAGTGGAGAAGCCCTGTCTGCTGTCTTCTGCCAGGGTAACATGGGCATGTCTGCATCAGGATGTAGGGCAAGAACCCTTGAGCAACAGCTGGTTTGAGTTGAGGCGTCCACATGGCCTGGAGTAGGCTAAGAAACACATAGGAGGGTTTGCAGAATGAGTTCTTTCAGGTTTGGTACCTCTTGGATGTGCTGCTCCTACCCCTGGACCCAAAGATCCTCTTTGCAGGCTTGAAATACTTAAAAGTTGCTTTTGCAGAGCATGGGGAACAGTTGCTCCTTAAAGTACCTGCGGTGTGATTCATGCAGAACAGGCGTGCTCTTGGGAAGCTGACCCCGGATGTTTGGCACCTTTTTCTTCAAATGCTGGTGACGTCTCTGGTCCTGACCTTGATGCTGAAACCGTAGATGAAATAGGGAGGAATAATCTGTCATTGCACATCATATGGTGGCCACAGAGTTTGACAGGGAAAAGGGAGCAATTTGAGGTGACAACTTGGATAGAATTGAGTCTGGATGCTGAGGAAGTATTCTTGAATTTGGGAGCACAAAGAAAGCCAATGTCATACATATGTTGTAAAGCTGAAGCGATGTTTTTTGTGGGGTTTTTGTTTGTTTTTTAAAATGGTGGTCCCAATTGTCCAAATTCTGATTATCAGCATGCTACAGTCGTACGCTCACACCAGGCACCACTCAGTCTGTTTCAGTGGAGATGTGTACTGAGATGAAAAGGACTAGACTTGCACCACAAGATCTATTTATGTGGTTCCAAATCTAAGTGAATTTAAAACATGGTATCCTGAAAAGATGCTGATTTTGATAATGGGAGGGCTCCTTTGGGAACCTCTCTTCAGGGGTTGCCTTCATCTTGTTTTGCACAGAAAGACATTTCTAAAATTCTATAGAACAATAAAAACCAAATGTCCCCAACATATGAAAAGTAGGACTTTTTTTTACAAGGGTTTTGAGTGTAAAACAGAAGTTACTATGTTTATGTCACACCCATCGAACAGTGGGGAAATAGGAATTTTCATTTCTCTATTTTAATAGTGTTTAGACAGGCTGCTTCCAGAGCTGAAGTCTACCTGGCTGCAGGTCACCCATAAGCAGAGGCGACTGAAAATCACCGTATTTCCCCTCCGATTTACTTTTGGCTGAAGCTAACAGCCAGACCTTGAAACCCGCACACCTCCATCTGAACCTTTCACATCTCTCTGCCCTTTGGAAGGAGCCGACAGCAAACCTGGCCCTGGCAACTGCCCTAGTTTGCTTTGCAGGAGCTGCGTGGAGGGAAATAAATCTGCTCTGCCGGCTGAGGCAACTAGTTCTGTGGGCTTATAAATGCTCCAATTGAGTGTTTTGACACGGCAGTCAGATATAGTTAATCTTTCCCTTGACCTCCCAATACCGGAGTGCAGACTGAAACCGCTAGTTAAGCACGTCCGTCTCCTGTTGTACCATTCGCGCTCCAGCGCACCGCCTAATCAAGTGTAATATATCTCTGGGTAAAACACACACAATGCTTTTCACAGCTATTTAAACAAAAAACAGACCTCGGTGCATTAGTTACATACACAAGCCACACAGAATCGCTGTTCCTGTGGTTAAGAAAGAAGTTGGATGGGCTGGGTTTGCTCTGGGGAGGAGCTGTGGGAAAAGTGTGGGAAATGCTTGCTTCCATCTGTCTGAATATGGAAAAAATACTCACTTGGTGTCATCCCAAAGGATGTGCATCCTGATGGGTGGATGGTTTTGTGCCCACAAGTCCTGGACCGAGATGTGGGACAGGTGGCTCAGCTCTGGGTGAGGGCAGGGGGATCTTGTACAGCTGCTGCATAAATTGCCTCCTCTCCGTGTCTGGTAATAAACCTTTCCTACAGCAAAGAGTAGCTCGAGAGACAGCCAAATTTGGGCAGGATAGTAAACTACAAGGATTAGAGGCATAGTATTTATTTGAATTGCTGGGCTTTTCTGTTTGGCAGCATGGCTCAAGATGACTCTGGTATCTCGGAGCAATCTTTCTTTGCAAACCTAGTAAGACTCACTTGCTTTTGTTAAACTTATTCATCCCAGCTTTGCTTGGAAGAAACTGGAAATATTTTGACAAGATGTATGTTAAGGGATGCTCTATTTTTAAAAGCATGTGAGGAGGCAACATCAGACGACGTCTGTGTGCAGTGTCCACAAAGGTGAGGCAGACAAACCACAGGAGCCCTGAACTCGGGTGACTGGGTGAGCTGTTGGAGGGAGGTCACTGAAGGGAACGGCGTTTTGTTGTGGGCTGGTGCTCATGGCTTTGGGACCCAGGATTTTGGAAGGGGAGGCCTTGCTAAGGAGTCAGGGTGTCCACAGAGCAGCTCATAAGATAACCAGGAAAAAATAAATCACACAGGAATTGAAAAAAGAAAATGGGAGAAGAAAAAAACCCCATGTTTCAGCATTGATCCAAATATTGGTTGGGTTTGCAAGTAAGATAGTTGTGCCACCAGTGCACAGGGCAGTCTGTGGCTTCTAAACAAAGGAGTTAAGTGATTTTTTTTAAAGATTGAGAAACACTGGACTGGATGACCTCTTGATACCCAATCAAGCTTTATAATTTCCTATAATACTTTGATAGTTTTCCCCCAAAGGATTTTTTCTAGCCTCCTGCTTGATCTCCCTAGGATATCAGTGGGGATTCATTGATGCGTCCCTGTTAAAATTCAACAAAGCTTCTGTTTGAGAACTGTATTTTACAGAGCAGCTCATCTTGTTGGATATTGAGAAATTATACACCTCAGGATAAAATATACCCTAACCCACCAAAAGTCTTGTACGCCGAAGTACGAGATTCCTCCAGGCAGTACGATGTATAAGCCCTATATAAATGTCTGTGTGAAAATAAGACACTTAAATCTCTTTTGAATCCTTGTTCTCCCAAGCCCATCGCAAAGCCCATCCGTGACCTCCATGCCTCCCTCTCTTCCCCGCGAAACGGAGCTGAGCTCTCCTTCGGGAGACGGAGGTGAGACCTGCTGAGCTAATGTTTATAAAGCTCTTTGAAGGTGAATGTTAGCATGTACCTGCAGCAGCAGCCTGTCTTCTGTGTGCTTATTAACATTCAGGGCATGCTCAAATAGCAGCTCTGTGGCGGTATGTTAACTGTACTGATAAATCTTGTGTAAAAACAACACTCCACCACACGGTTAAAGCTCCTTCCACCTGGGAACATCAAAGCCCAGCACAAGCACGGCTTGATCCTCGCAGCAGCTGGGGTTGCTTTGCAGCGTGGCACGGATGGGGCTGCAGGGACCCGGTGCTGGGCAGGGTGCGGGGATTTTGGCAAGAGAAAGACAGTTCGTGGGATCCATTAGCAAGGGGCCCTCTGCACCACAATAGTGACCTGGCCCAAAGTTTTTATAAATATAATATAAATATGCTGCTGGGAGCTGACTGGTGCTCCCTGGAAGAGGAAGGCACCCTGCAAATCACTGCAAGCAAATTCGAGTGTTAGCAGCTAGAAAAAAAATACATCGTAACACATTTTTTAAGTCTGCATCTTCCATGCTGTGAAAAGATGCCATTATAAAATCAAATAGCAACGTGTATAAAAGCAGCCATGCCAGCACTGGAACCTGGTGCCTGCCTTGTGCAGAGTGAAACAGGATTGCGTCCTGTGCCCTCCTTTAAAGGCTGAAGTCCCTTTTAAATGTATTTACCTCCCCTAAAGCTTTGAATCCAACACAACTTCAAAGCATGAAGTACCTGTTATTAAAATTTTCTTGTGGCTTGCAATAAGTTACTTCTTGTTAAGAGACGGAAAATTTCTGTCAAGGAAAAATCACTGAATCAAAGAATAATTTAAATTGCAAGGGACATCTGGAGGTCACGAAGTCCAACCTCCTGTTCAAAGTAGGGCTGACCTCAAAGTTAGATCCAATTGTGATTTAAATGTGATGACGTTTATATATATAGTGATATAACACTTGAGTCAGTCTGACTCTTCTGAGTAAAGGGATAACTGGAGAAAATGGGCTGGGATTTTTGAGATTGGTATCTAGATAATAATTCAACCATCACCACCTTGGGCTATGTTTTCCCAGCCCGGCACAAGCCAAGACCTGAAGGGTGCTGATCAGAGTGGGAGCAGCCCAGCCCAGGGCGGGTGTCAGATGTGGGCACGGCTGTCGGGAGCCAAGGAGGGTCCGGGGGTCCCCCGTGAGCCCAGTCCCGTGGGTACCCACGTGTCAGGTTCAGCCATCCACCCTGCACTTCGCAAAGCAAGATGTAGCCTTAAACCTGCACGCAGTGACCTCAGCTCTGCTGCGTCCCCATCCCTGCTGCCCTCCTCTCCCAGCCGTACAGGAGGAGCTGGTGGAAGAACAGAACTAGGAAAGCTTTAATTCAGCAAATCCATAAATCATTTCATTCAATGATTATTTACGAACTAGATCACAAACTTATGACGGTAGCTTTTAAGCAGGAGTTCCTGGCTGCTGAGCGGTTGGCATAGTTGTCCTCTGAGAGCATTAAATATACATCTGACACAGGTGATTGTGGTGGTTTCTTCCATTAGCCCAAGATTTCCAGCTTTCAGCCATTACTGCAGGTGTTATGCACAAACATATTAATACTTTGTAATTCTACCCTAGAGACTTTGTTAGGAGTGCAGTGAGAGATGAGGAGATGCAGCAAAGGTCCTGTCTTGGTTGGATTTATGTTGCCTGTGGTGTCCATCCTCCACCCAGCTTATTTGAAAGCTTTTTCCTTCAAACTGTATTTGGTACATGTGGATGGAGACTTCTGGGGTGGGGCAGGATTGATAGAAGTTGCTGTTCCTGGCTAACAAGTACGGCAGCAAAACATGAGCTTCCTGCTGTCCTCCCTGCTCTTGTCATCTCTGGAACATTTTCTAAGTTTTTTTTTGTTGGACTGGTGCCAGAACATGCACCCTCACGGTGCAACACCCCTCATCCCTGTGTCTGGAAAGGATGCACCAGCCCCTCCAGCCCAGCACCTATCTGCTCGGTGAGGATCGAGTAGCAGTGATGCGCTGCCCGAGTGTGAGCATGAGGAGTTAATTTTGAATGGAAAAGAGCTGTGGGGTCCCACTGCAGCTCTCGGGCAGGTTTGGCACTGTCACTTCATGGTGTCACTTGACAATTAAAGCGAATGCAAGCGGTGTTGCAAAGAACAGATTAATTAGATTTGACAATAGCACTGGGAAACAACTGCAGAGTAATCTGTTTCGGGAGGAAAAATATTTACATTTTTTTGCTTCTTGGCTTTCTCTTTAAAACTAGATATAGGTTTCCAGCTCTCCTGTGGGAGTAGACACTCTTCTTGTGTCTAACAATGGTTTTAATAAGTGAGTATTTTGGGTACCACCGCTGTGGAACTTGTCACCCAGTATGAACTGGGCAAAAGTTGCTGAGTTTCTCTAATATTTGAGAATCCTGTGCAAAATTTCCCCCTTAACCTGGCAAGCTGGGTGGATGTGAGTAGGAAGGGTACCTGGGAAGTGCCTTCCTGCCTGCTCTCCTGCTGCACGGCTCCGTGCCAGCTGCTGGGCTGCACCTCTGCCTTCAGCTGAGTTCCATGCAGCAGCTTCTGGCTCCAGCAGGAATTCTGGGAGGTTTTAATTGCACTTGACCTCCAGCAGTTATTACTTTCTGGGACCATTTTGCATGGAGTGGCTACAGAAATATATTGCCAATTTCCAGTACTTCTAGTAACAAGGTGGGCACGTCTACCTCCGCTGTATCTTTTCCACCTACAACTCTTCACATCTGCTGTGTTACCTCTACTACAGCTGTAAAACTCTAAACAACCTCATGGTGTGAAATACATTTGAAACTGAAAATTCCTCTTAATTTCCTCCTTTCATCAAGGGCCTCACCCTACTGTGTAAGTTTTTATACAATGAGCTTCATTGTATAAACCTACTAGTATGGATCATAGCTCCAGTTTCCTTTAACAATTAATATTAGCATTTATATAGTGCAAACAATGTGCCAAGTTTGGTATAATTGTCTTAGTTATGGATGATATAAAAACCTGATTGTTATTTTTGTGGTTTCGTAAATCCAGATAAACTTCTGATGCTGCAGTTATCCACCTTCACAATGTGGAATCTGCAGTCCTTCGGCAGTATTTGTTAAAGGTGGGAAACTCAGTGGATGGACGTCTGGATGGCTCTACCTGAGCCACTGTGCCTGTATGAACAGACTCAGACGTCGCAGTTATAGCACTTACGTGCATTTCTTGAGGATGAAGGATTAACGTATGATGGATTAGGCAAATTAATCTATGGTTTGTCGGGAGTACATTACACAAGGTTCAATTTAGGTTGATGGATTTATTATTTATTATTTGCTGTTGTGTGTCAGTAAGTGCCTCTTCCTAATATTATGATGTATGATAGCAGCCCATGGCTGAGTTGCTGTATATAAAGGTCATAGTTTCTGTAATTAACCCAATTTTTCATGGTCTTTTAATGCCAATACATTAATTTGCGTCGGTCTGGAATGTGGCAAAGAAATGCATTTCCTTGGGTTAGGTTTTCTTATTCTGAAGAGATCTAAACCATAGGACTATGACTGCAGGCTTTTGGGGTGCAAACACCTATGTTCTTCAGCAGATTGCCTGTAGCTGAGTTTTTCTGACCCAGGAATATTTTCAGAGAGAGATAGAGGAGTTAGACGTGCCAGTTTTCAAAAGAGACATTAAGGCTGGGACTTCAGAGTGATACAGCAGCAGAAACCCTTCAGCAAGAGGTGGGGATCTGGACCATAGCAGCTCTTGAATTTTTTCCTTTTGTGGGCCCCATGTTGTACCTGTGCAAGAGAGAAATACCCAAGTCTCCCGGGCTGCAGGACTGTCCCTGAGGATACCCAACGGCTGGTTTTCAGTGTGGTTTTTAAGGTGTTGCAATGCCCTTTCCCACTCTGAGCTATTTGACTCCTCTCTTGCAGCCCCCTCATTCCTGCCGAGCTGGGTTCTTGGGATGCTTGGGGACAGGGGTTTCTCCATGGGGGCACCTCCTTGAGTCCTGCCCAAGGCTTTGGAGACTGCCGCTCCTGTCTCGTAGCCAGCCTTGCACGAGCAGGCTCTTGGAGGTAAGGTCCCTGAGCTCCCAGCTGGGAGCTACGCCCTTGCCTGGCTGCTGCTGTCCCCGTTCCCAAACAGTGCCAGTAAGCAGGAAAATGCTTCCCCCTCCCCCCCAAATCCTGGTGCAGGAATTGGGACCAGCCTCTCTGCAGAGCTGAGGCCGCATCGCTGCTCGTGTGCGGCACCATCTCCCCATCTGCCTGCAAGGGCAGAGGAAACGGCAGGGTTCTGCCTGCCGCCCGGTCCCGCACAGGCAGCAGCAGGTTTCGCTCTGAATTTCCCTTTGTGGTTTAAATCAGGACCTGCAGGCTGGCAGAACGCCCTGCCTAACGATACCACGGGCTAATCATTTACAGCAGAATGCAAAGGCAAAGAAGTGTGTTTTTAATCTTTACAAATGTATCTAGATAAGCCAGGAGACAGACTTATCTTTTGTATTACAAGAAAGAGGGGGGGGGAAATCCACACCAAGGAACATTGCTGTACCGTCCTTGGCCTTTTCTTCAGCCTTTGTCTCTCTCTCTGTATCTTGCGCTGTTGAATTAATGGGATATGAACTCTGAATACTTAAGTGATCTATTCATTTTAATTAGCTTCCTAATAGCTTCTGGACAGTGATCGAACATAATGTCGGGGACTGTACTGTTTACTTCCCAAAGCGCAGGGCGCTGCTGGTGTGCACGTTCCTGCCCTGCCTGAGCTGCTGAGTGCCCTCCAGGACCGGAGGAGTTTTGGGCACCTTACATGGTCGGAGACTGGATGTGAGGGGGTGGAAGACCACAGCTGCGTGTTTTGGTGGCTGTGAGTGCCTGCGCCTCTCAGGAGGCTCCGCTTCCCCAGCGCTGAGCATGGCCGGGATGCCTGATCGGCCTCGGGCTGAGCAGCCCTGGTGCAAGCTCAGCTTTTGCTGGTGGGACAGTCTTGATGGAGGAATCGCCCGTGAGCTGCTCCGGCTGCGCGCGGAGGGATGCTAGCACTCCTCGCTGTGCGAGGGAAGAGCCACATCGTTCTGCAGCCTCCGAGCTGCCGGCCGGGGAAGCGCTCCCACCAGATGGGCCTGTCTGGATTCTGACGGCATCCTCAGCAGGAAGCATACGGCAGGAGGCTGGGGACATGGAGGTGAGGAAGCCAGCATCGCTCCTCGCTTTCCACTGCGTGCGCATGAAGCTATGAATGGGAGAGAAGTCGGGGAGCTCTCAGGCTGCCGAGGCTGGGGGCAGAGAAATTCGCACCGTTCCAGTTTACTGAAGCTGTGAAAGATGCGATAGATGAATCACTTTTGCAGCAACCTTCTCCGCCACCAGATTCCCTGAGATGTTAAGCTTCGCTGTACGCAGCGTGTACTTGAGGAAAAGATAGAAGGGATGTTCTCTGAATCAGGGGAGAGTCTGACGCACAGAGACATTTTCAGGGGAATAATTTACATATGCATTCCCTTTCTAAAAATATCAGTCACAGTACTGCCTCTATTTTTGAGTGCAAGGCTCTCTAGGCTGGTAGGTGGATGGAACTGGGAACCTGCCCTCACTTAGACGGATCCAAATACCAAAGGTCCACGGAGGCTGCAGAATGGGCCTTTCCCACCACAGCTGCCCATGCATCGCTCTTACTGCCCATCCTGGGGACCAGGTGGGACTGCAGGATAAGATCACCCTCCTCCTGAGATGTTTAAGGCAGAACCTGTCTTGGCTCCATAATTAAGTATCTTAATGGAAACGCACATTTATCTTGACCTTCTGTCCTGTAACACCCTACAGAACCAAAGCAGGAAGAGTGCTCTGATGTAACTCTAACCGTCTTCTCCATCCACAGGTCTCCCATCTGGGATCTACCTTAACCTTTGCCTTGGGCCTCTGAGGGTCTCATGAGAAAAGAAAGGAAAAGAAAAGGGGGTGGGAAGGTACAAACTGGCCATTAATAAATGTAAACTGGAAATAAAACAGGTATTGTTATCACCGGAGAGGTGAGGCCATGAAACAGCTGTGCAGCAACAGTGTGTCTGAGCATCCGTGTGGAGCCTGTGCAGTTTTATGATGGAGGCTGATAAATTTATGGATGGGATTATACGGCCTCAGACTTCGTGTTAGCAGGGACTGGTCTCTGCAGACCCACTGCTGGGTATTTTGTGAAGTGAGAGCTACGCCGATATTCAAACAGTCTTTGTGGTGAAGATGTGGGCAAGCACGGCTTTTGCTTGAGGTTACAATGAGCTGGATGAGGACAGATGCTCTCCAGTGGTATTGTGGCAGCATCCTCAAAATGGGCACGTAGGGCTCTGACTAATGGGGAGAGGGGAAAATGTGCAGGGCTGCAGCTGAAACATAGGGGAAAATTTGTAAAGTCTTTTTCTTCTCTTTTCTCTGTTTTGTTAGTACGCTCAGGAAGTCCCATTAACGCCCACTCACTCCAGTAACACACATCATTTTGCATCTTATTGTGTCTTCTATGAAAAGCTGGTACTGAGGAAACAATCTTGTGCTTCTTTGAAATTGTCTGTCCGAAAAAACATCACCCTGAAGAAACAAACAAGCACACAATCCCAGACCATGCCGGAGACTGATTTGTAGCCCTTTTCTCTCCCCTACCTTATCTGTTCAGAAATGTTTTGGCAAGCTGTGAAAAATCAGAGCCCTTTGCTGTCGAATGCAATCTATTTCCGCGGGAACTGCGTTAAGGGCTCTGGGTGGGTGTTCGGGCTCTGCCGAGGAGCTGAACAATTCCCATCCAAGGGATGCTCATCCAGAAGAGCAAACGCAGCTGGGAAGTATTTTGCAGCCCGTAAATGACGACAGGAGAAGAGCGGGGAGAGTGGACCACGGCGGCTGCAGAGAGCTAGGGGAAAGAGATGCCACACCAAATGTAATACAAATGGGAGACAACCTCCCTGCTCATTCATATCTAGTATTTTTCTAAGTGTTGCTGTTTTTCTGCATCCCGTTAAGCTTTTTGATTTGTTTCCATCTGTTCAGTATAGATCACTTCTGCAGTTTACTTAAAACACAAATACCCTTTATGAATCTCTACAGATGGTTTTCAAAGACTTACAGAAAGACAAAGATAAGATCAAGAAAATCTTGAGTGTTTGCCTCAGGGGAAAAAAAATGGGACAGTAGCTTTGCCTTGCAGCTGCAAGCCACGTCAAATCAGTCACTTTGATACGTTTCATTTTCTGTCTGAAGTCTACATCTGAAAGGCAGCCTGGCTTATTTCAGTCAATGCGCAATTTTTGTTAGTTGGGGCTCTTTCTCAGCTTCTAAAAAAGATGCTCATTTGCATCCTAGAACAAAGACAGCGCTTTCCCCCCCCCGCATTCAATGTGTTTTCGCCAAAAACTAATCATGCTGCAATGTGTGTGTGTGTAGGGGGAAGTTGTTTTTTCAAGCAGTTCTCTCCTGCCGTGTTAGCCGGAGCTGCAGCAGGGATGGGTGCTCACCCTCCCCGCGGTGGCTTCAGCTGAGGTCTGGTTGCGCTTGTGCTGATGCCGGAGTCTCGCAGCTCCAGCAGTACCCCAGAGCAGAGTCTGGTTGTGCAGAGCCAGTTGGTGCGGCCGTCAGCATCCTCCTGCAGCCACGGGCTGAGCCGTACGTCCCCGTGCCGGGGTGTTGCTGCCCGACGCTGTGGGATGGGATTTAAAACCTAAGAGCAGTGAGCAGCGCTAAGTGTAGAAGTCGGGAGAACACAACCACTGGAGGACCATGCTCTGCTCGGCCAGTTTAATCTGCTCTTTGCATTAGCTTCTCCCTTAGGCCAAGACTGTGGCTGGCATAAACTAGATTAACTCTGCTGGCCTCTGTGGGAGATGCTAAACCCTGTCTCTGTGTAATGCACTGCTTGTATACTTAAAAAAACCCCAATCATTTCCCAGAGAAACCACGTGAAGTAGGGTAACTGCTCAATTTCTGCTGCTTTTCATCTGCTTTAGACTCCTTCCTTGGGAGTGAGGGGGGCTCACACTTCTCATCTTTTCTTGTTAGCGCTCTTGAGCCTGTCCCAAAGGCCTGTCAAGTCAGAGGGACTCTTCCCCTGGGCTTTAATGGCCACTGACGTGGGCTCTTGAAGATTCACCTCAGGCAGAATCAAAATCTTTGCAGAAATTTGAGTATTTGCATTGCAGATAGGGAACCTACAAAGAAGAGAACATGTCTACCTTAAATGTACAGCATTACTAAGAGCTGATTGGAAAAAAAATACCCCAAACAAACCACCGACTTGTAGGAGTCATGCACGTTAGCACTGGACTTTATGTGCAAAGACAAGGTGTGTATTGTTTGCCCCATTAAAAAGATAAAACTTGTAGACCACAGTCAGTGAAACGAGCTGTGAAATGAGTGATGGCTTGTGGAACAGGCAGGTGCACGCACAAAAGCGTATGCAAACCGTTCTACTTATCTAAAGACAGGTTTATTGCATGGTCATCAATTTACACCGAGGTTGCTTCGGAAAATTCGTGGCCTGGCTTTGCGCTGCGCTCTCAGATAAGCTGTAGAAGAAGCAGCATTCCCTGTGCTCTCCTTGCCTTTTGGAGCGGGAATGGTTATCAAGGGTGGGAGGGAGATAAGTGGAAAGGCTGGGGGCACCGAGGTGGCATCGGCAGCAGTGCCCAGTCTAGGTCTGGTTCAGTGGTGTTTGTGCTGCTGAGCAGGTGCTTCCCCGGAGCGTGTCCAGCATCCAGCCCCGAAATCTGGGGATGTGAAATGAATGCTTTGCATGATCCTCACTCCCAGACTTAAGGAACTAAATTAGGGAGGCACAGAAAAGCAGTTCAGCTCTTCTGTCTGGACCTCAGCAGAGAGATTTGAGAGTCAAGTGTGTGTGGGGGGAAAAAAATTATAGATTCCTATCCCATATGGATCTAACCTGCTTTCAGTAAAAATGGGTGCTTGTAACAAACAACTAGAGAGATGAAGTTTGCAAACATGGTACTGAACTTGGGTTTGGGGCATCTGTGGTCACCTCGAGCTTTGTCAGAGTTTCTTTGCGGGGAGCTGCTCACCCCAGAGGTTTTTGGTTGGGGCTGTTGGCCCCCAGGGGAGGGGGCATCTCCCACATGTGCTGTGTGAGCAAGAGGTGGCATGAGCCAAAATACTAAATTTACATCTTGGTATGATAGAGATACCAGCAAGTTCTATAAATACGGGCACGTAAGCAATGTCACTTAGCGCAATGATGTTAAAAATTGTTTCGTAGGGAAGTCAGAAGACAAGACTGTTGCTCGAGATCTTGCACACTGAATTTGCAAATGAAGTGGGCTTCCTCTTTACGGCTTGCTTTATAAACCAAAGAGTGTATGCTTCCTGCAAGAGTTTTACAACCATATAAATCAAGCCTTTTTGGATGCATGTGTGGCTTAGGGATTTAGGATTTGCCTCAAACAGATAATTTTACAGTTTGCATTAGGAGTCCATGTTTCTAGAGATTAATGAGCCTCATAGGCTTGGCTGTGAGACTTTAACAGCAGACGAGTTTGGGTTAATTACTGAATATTTATACCTGAAAATAATAACCATATTAGATTATTTTGCATCTAGGTAGTGAGTCTGTGAACTAAATAATTGTTGGAAAATGTCAAACTGCTTGAACTGAGCATGTAATCCACGATGAATAACCTCGTCTGATGAAACTTTTCAAGAAATAACTATGGCTTGATCGTTAGCCACTGCATTTGCTGCTCCTGATCTCGAGTGATAGAGAGAAATGATTTTTAACCAAGAGGTTCAGGAAATGCGAAGTTCATAAAGCAAACACATCTGGTAGCTGTGCTTGCGATGGATTTCACACTCCAGCCCAGCTCACTGACATTTGTCTCCAAAGAACATGCATTTCAAAAGCAAGGGTGAGAGCATGGCTGAGACAAATTGGTTATCAAATTAGACTGATTACAGATTTCTTCTTTTTTGTAAGATTCATTCTGTGAAATTTCCTTTTTTCAGTCTTCAGAGACTCTCATACTAAAGCTTCAGATCTAAGCCCTGCCAAACTTCTGAATTTTTTCAGTTCTGGCCCCTCTCAATGTAAGGGAACTGCAGTTACCTCCTAAAGAGATCCTCACCTAGCGCGAGGGAGCAGAAAGCGCCTGGAAGCAACTGCACTTCTGAAACAGGGAGAAGAAAGATTGTAAAGAGAGGGGGATAATCAGCTGAGTTGAAATTTCAGGGTTTTGTCCTTTGCCTTGCTGAACAAAGTTTTATCGTAGGACAAAGAGAGAGAAAGGACTTCTGGTCACTGCCTGGAACGCTTTTTAACCGGTGCGGATCAAACAGGAGTTTTTTTAAGTAGATGAGCGTGCGCACGTGTGCCCATGTGCATAACGCAGGGGAGGTCTCTGGAGACTGATACGGTAGAAAGGAGGGGAAATACAAGATATTCATTACCAAGTTACTACCAACGTTTAGTTGCTGTATGATGGAAAAGAGGTGGGGTTGCCCTTGCCCTGTAAAGCACCTTGTAACATTCACCTACCTGCCCCTTCTAGCTCCCAGCCTGAGTTGCAACGTGCTCATCCCTCGAGGGGGGGGACAGGTCCCCAGGTCCCCAGAAGGTCCCACCTGGGCCATGGATGCAGGAGAACTCAGTAAGGCCTTAGTTAACCAAAATCTGTGGAAACATGTCACGTGTACCAAGGCTGCATGAGGTCTGTGGCGATGTCTTTGTGTGTCACTCCAGACAGAACGATGATTTTCTGAAGTTCACTTTATGAAGGATTGACCCTGTTAGCCCAAGGTAATGGCTGCCCCTGCACTGACGCACTTGGACTGGGAGGTGTCGCTCCTTGTTTCCAACATGCCTCTGATGCTGCGTATCGTCGGTTTCTGAGAGCAGAGGAAAGGATGGAGAAGAGAGAAGACAAGGGGGCTGGGTGTGGTATGGCCCTGCAGCGACATCAAATCCTGGAACTGTTCAGTCTGGGAACTGCCGCTGATGTAACACACGCCCACAGGTACATTAATAGCACTGACCTTGTACTTTCAGTGTTTGTATCTGCTAACTATTTTATGAATATTTTATTTTATCCGTAGTCAAAAGAGTCTCTGCTTCTGACAGGGCAAAATTGCCATTGAAATGAAGAAAATCGAAGCCCATGACTTTATTCTTGACTTTGCATGTACTCGCCTGTAGCCATATACTGTACTACATTCTTTGAAAAAGTTACGTGCCATTGCTATTGCTCATTCCTAGCCACTGCAGGTTTTTGATGACACTCAGTTACAACCGCAGCTGCAAAATACCGTGTGTTATTCATAATGCGACGATGTGGTTCTCATAATGAATTCAATTAAAGCACGTGTTAAAATGCACGGTGTGCAGTACCGTATCCCCCACTGGTTGCAGTGTTTCCAGCAGCTGTGTACCATTGACTCCGTGCCCTTCGCCTTGGAGGGTCCCTTCACCTTGGTTTTGGTTATCTCCATCCGGTACCTGCCATTGGTTCACCATAGTTAAAGTGTCGTAGACTGAGAGGTAAAGAGGGTACCTGGTACCAGTGCAGATCTAGGGGAGGATGAGCAGAGTATGGATCCAGTTCTGCTTGGAGGATGGAGATAACCTTGTGTGATGGAGAGGATGTCTTATGTTCTCAGCAATGACAAATGAAGGGAGGGACGGGAAGGATTTGAGGGCAGGCAGAAATTTTGGCCACAGTAACAGTTAACTGGTGGCAAGACATTCACAAGGGGAGATAATTTGTGAGCTGAGATTTTTATTTTTGCCTTTCATTTTCTAAGCTTTATTATAGGGAATTGAACTATGCAGTCATCAGTTCATCCCTCCACATGCAAAAACGGAGCTTTCAAAATCTATCCTTAGCTTTTAGAACCTCTGGGGAGTCCTCGCAGCAGCATTTGAAACAAATCCCTCATGCATAAAGTAATCAGGTTTTTCCACTCACCTTTTAGAAAACCCCTGTCAGTTCCCTGCTGAGCTGGGATGCTCCACGAGGGGCTGTGCCTCAGGAGGGAGTGTGAGCACAATGGTAACACAACTGTGCTGTGAGCACCCTCTCCCCCTTCATGATATACGAAGGCACTTGTTCACCTG
This sequence comes from Aramus guarauna, assembly GCA_013400195.1. Taxonomy (NCBI): domain Eukaryota; kingdom Metazoa; phylum Chordata; class Aves; order Gruiformes; family Aramidae; genus Aramus; species Aramus guarauna. Next base: position 393,542 of record VXBL01007338.1, on the reverse strand, counting down.
GTAAAGAGAGACTATCAGGCTGCAGGGGAAAAAAAAAAAAAAAAAAAAAGAAAATTGAGTCCTACTGCTGTAGAGAAATCAGAACAAAGATTTTGCTTTGAATAAGAAACTCACAAACTAAAAAAATGGTCCTTGGGATACACGTTTACTGTGTCTGCAAAAGGGGGAATGTGTGGCATGTGTATTTATTTTTAAGAAAGCCATAAAGTACCTTGAAAGAAATGTTTTAAAATGTTCCAACAATCCACCAGCTGTTTGCAATTTTGCTCAACTACTAGAAGTAAAATGCTGGTTACATAGTGCACCGCTGTAAGGAATTAGCTCCTTCAAATGTCCTTCTGAGTCTTGACGTTGGCTTATTCAACAGCCATCTTCAGCTGAGAAATCCTTAACTTGAAAGATCATTTCTCTGTTGCTAAACACCCGAATAACCTTTCACAGCATAAGTAGTCTCCTCTCCTGCAGGTGAGCTCAGGCACTATTCCCTGTGCTCAGATTTTCCTGGCACTTCAGCTCTAACCTGAGGTGATTTGTTGCAGGTTGCTTGATATCTGTCTTGGAAATGTTTTGGTGAAATGCAGTTGGATGAAAGATTGCTATTTTCAAAGAATTAACTTCAGATGACCCACTGGAAGAGCTCAAACTCCCTGTTTTGTTATTTTGCCTCCAGCAGTTTGTTTTATTGCAAGCCCTCGAAAAAATTCTCATCCGTAGGAAACACCTCTATTGGGTTAGACAGCGCCTGAGCCTCGTGCCGGCTGTACAAAACCAGGCTGTTCGTGTTGTGCAGGCGGAGCACGACTGACCTGGCCCCGGGAGGCCCCCGCTCCGGCACGCGCTGGGGTGCCCGTCCTCGGTGGGGAGCCTGGCAGAGCCCGGCTGTGCGCGGCGGGTGAAAGCAGCGGGGTTTAACGTGGGGTGAGCTCCTCCACCGCACTTGGACGGGCACTGCGGGAGCTGGGCAGGGCCCCAGGGCTGGGGTGACCCCGCTCCGGCAGTTTTTCCGGTTGATGATATAATGACACCCCAGTTGCATAAGAAGCGTTAGTAGGAAGACGTGGTCTCCAGCACATGCAGAACCACAGAGGCAAACCGAAAGACCAGTCTGCGATGAAGGTTATGTTTGCTTGGGACCTTCTGACTGCTGTGATGGGAACTGCAGCTAACCCTGGGGGGTGAGGGCTGGTGTGGCTCTGGGTCTCCCACCCGTCCTGCCGCTGGCCCCGGCCAAACTGCTCTTGGTTTTTGATGTGTCAGGTCTCTGCCACAACCCTGGTTCTGCACGCACGCTTCAGGGTTTCTATCCTAAATCTTTTCATATGAATAAGCAAGATGAAAATAGTTTAACACAAATGTTTCTCAGTTCAACAAATGCATTTCTTTCCCCCCAGTCTGAATCACAGAGGAAAAAATTGTCAAGAGCTTCAGCTACAGGGGATGTAAAGCTGGTATTATACCTCGTAAAACAAGTGGCGCAAACTAGAGCCATGTATAATGCTGAGTGGGCAACTCTGCAGCTAAAGTGCAATAGATTATCTCGAGCTGGAGCGTTGAGGACCATCAGTCATGTGGTTTCCAAGAAACTGAAGATTTAGACTGAGAAATGATTTGCAGAGAAAAACTCTGTGACTACATCAGGAAAAAAAGCATATTCAAACCGAGATCCATTAACTAACAGAGCCTGGGCAACATATTTCTAAAATATACTTTTTTTTTTTTCTCTTTGCCTAGGTAACCAAATCTGTATGGTTTATTTAAATTCCTGTCCTGCCTCCAAAGTTAGTTTCTTTGAAGGATAATGAATGAGAAACAAGTTAAAACCAGGTTGTAAGTGGCTGTCGTACAGGATTCCCAGGGGTCTGGGGCCATTTAGCTGGCTACCACCTTTGTTTTCTCCTCGCAGAGGCAGGCTGTTCAGTACAGCAGCGCAGAAGAAAGGCTTTTTACCTAACAATTAATTTGCGTGACAAGAGGTGGTGCAAAGAAAAAAGCAGGAGAAGAAAGGAGTTTCCTTTGTTGCTTGTTTATTCTTGAAACACGCTCTGTGCACCTGACACGTTTGCTGGCTTCATTCTGGATCTAATGCAAGGAATTGGCAGTGTCTTACTACTGTGGTTAATTTTAAATGCAACAAGATCACGCTACGGTACTTGACACATCTCTAGGAGCAACATCGTGACACTGTTGACACTGAATGTTCACTAATGGCATCCGCTGCCAAACTCAAATGTAAAATGAGTGGGATAACAACAGCGGCGTTTAAAAAACTTCATTCAAGGGAGCATTTAAAATTTTATCAGGTCTAACTGGCATGGTAGATTTGCAAATGTGGAGAATATCCAGTTTCCGTTGCTTGCTCACGAGCTTCAATGTGCAAGGCAAGTACAGCCCCGTCCCCTGAGGCAGGGAACCCCCGAGGTGCAGCACCCGAGCGCACATCTGGCCTCGGGAACATCTGGCCTCACAGGGCTGTGGTGCCTGGCTGGACTAACTCAAGGACCGAGCTCCTGGGTTGGTTTGTTGTTTTTTTTTTCTTCTAAGCTAAAGCTTAGTTATTGGGTTATTAATGGTCTTAAACCAGTTGTATAGGTATTTTAGAATATATAGCTTTAGCTTTTCAGTCAATAAAATAAAATATAATAACATAAAGGGGAAAATCAAAGTTCTATAAATAAATATAGCTGAGTTAATCACTAGCTAATGATTTGTTTGTGAGGATGTAAGCAGAAAAGAATTACTCTTTTCTGTGCTATTGCTGTGAACATTTCTAAGTGTGGATGCAGTTATATTGGTTTAAATCTTCTCCGCAAATACAGCCATAGTGTAAACATTTTATACAAATATAACTTCATTCACACTTTTGCTAACACAAGCTACTTTCCTAAAAAGCACTCCTATTTAAATATTTATACAAAAAATTGGTGGGTTTTAAAACACATACTTAGTTCTGACACTGTAAGTCACTCAATTAAATCAGCAGGACTAGGTATGAGCGGGGCTCCTATTTTTGGAGATGGTGAGAAAAGAATCGTAGGGAATGGCATTTTTTTGTACTGATGTTTCAAATGCTGCTCCCTCCCAGTAGGGAACCGTGGTAGAAATAATGGACATGTTTTGAGTCCCGATGGGTTTCCAATATCTGTATGTCAATGGTATTTGAACATTATGAATGTTGAAATTTTTATTTGGGGGAAGGTTATGTTTTTTGATTTTTTTTTTAAAGTGGTTCTACTCACAGAAATAGGGTTTGTAGGACTCTAAGTACTCATTCGGGGTCAAAGGATAACAAAGGAGGAAGAAAATCTTTTATTCTCTCTGTACAACCTGCAGTGGAAATCCTGAGCGGGGCTTTGCTGTACGACCTCAATTCGGTGATGATGATAATAAGTTCCTCCAGTTGTTAAGTACGGCTAATAAAGTTGAAAAACACCTTTTGAAAAATGATTAGGTAGATAATAAAGTATGTCAAGTTGAAAATATGCATTCTTCATGTGATGACTGGAGATAGTTTATCACTTTATGAGTGACACATCCATTTATAAATATTTATTCTCTCCAGTGGTACTGATAAATCTTTTGAGCCTATAAGCCCATTGATACATACACAGTAATATCATTTGTCTTTCCAATGCATTTTATTTATTATTGACTAATTGCCTGCCAGATTGTAAATATGATAGGGGTGGCATTGTGCTTTGATTAACTGTATGTTAAAGTACCCAGAGGAATTTAGATCTAGCTCTGAGCAAAGACATCCAAGGCAATAAATTGTATATTTTGAAATCAGCTATGCAGTATGGAGCTGCAGCGCTAGTTAAACAAGCTGAGCAGAGGCATTTTCCAGAGCAGTTTATTTTGATTAATGGGTTCCCAAAAGCCTCTTGCTGCTGTTTACAATGGATTTGCTGTAATATTTACAATAAACTGGGGTTATTCAAGAGAGTTTTAATGTACTTCGGCAGGTTACTTGTACTTCACAAACCTGGGGCAAGAAGTACGGTGCAAAGTCAAACGGGTAAATCTTTTGTCCTTCTCTTTTTGACACACACGTGTGGTTTGGTTTTTTTCAATTCTTTCTCCCCCTTCAACTCCTCTCTCAGACATTTTCTTAACCAAATGTTTAAAACCGGCTTAACACATCTTGAACCATCTATGTGATGACTGGAGATAATTTATCACATTAGAGCTGACACGCCATTTATAAATATTTATTCTCCGCGGTGGCACTGATAAATGGGCCGAGCAGCAGGGCCACTGGCGGAGGCTTGCGGCGATGCTCCCCTTCGCCGCGTCCTCCCCGAGCGAGCGGGTCTGGCACCGGCACGCTCCTGGGCAGGCTGGGGACGCAATTAGGGTGGCAGTATCTCCTGATTAACTCCCTCAGAATACTTGGAATTAGGGCATGCGAGACCTTGTTAAACATCCTGGGCAAGGAGATTCGGCGTTCTCGACGGCACAAAACTGCAGCAGCTGGAGGTTTGCAAGGTGGGCGGCTCTTGACACCCACCACAGACAGACACACGCACTTGTTCGTGTCTTTGTTTGCATATCTTGGAACCATAAAGACCAAATGTTATTGCCCTGCCCACGTAAAAACCCCTCCGTGCATGCTGCTTGCCCGAAATACGGCACAAGATGGGCGATGTGTTAATTGCTGCTGCACGGGGCCCTGCCTCCGCCTGCGAGACGCCTGCCAGCAGCGCGGGCACCACCGGCCCCTCCGCTCGCTCCTTCTTTTCTCAAAATTGAACTAGTTTGTCAGGCCATATTTATGCACCGTGTAATTTGACAGAAATTCTATTGTAATTAGCACCCGCTAATCACTGTCAGTAATGTTAGTTAGCTAATTGTACCTTGGGCATTAAAAAGCAAAGCAAACCCAGTACATAATTTTGTTGAAATAGATGAAATAGCGAAATGCGTGTGTTCTCCGGATGGATGCGGCCGGGGAGATGACGATGTGTGCTGCTGTTCCCTTCTGACTCCTACAGAGACATCTCCCCTGGGGACCTTCTGGGCTTTCTCCAGAGGTCTCGTAACCTGAACTTGTGGGATAGTTTGTGGACGGTGCTTTGTAAGCAGGCAGGAGGAGGGGGAACTTTGCAGGACTGGTGCAAGAAATTCCCAGGAGTAGAGAGCTCCAGAGGCGAAAATGAAAGCAGGAGCCAGGGATAGATATTGTCCTGACGGCTGGGCCAAGTCAAGGAAGGGTTTGGCATTTCCAACTAGGAGAAACGATCTTGTTCAGATTTTTTTTTGGTCTAAACACTTATTTCTTTACACTTATAGAAAAAGTGAGTGCCATCGTCCAGAGCTGTTGCAGCAGCCTTTCCTCCATGGATGCAGGATAATCTAGCTCTCTTTGATTTCCATTATGCTTTCCAGTGGATCTGAGATGTAATTAATTAATTGATTTTTGCTGCCAGTCCCCTAATTAACACTAAATAAAAATTCATGCCAGGGTTAATAGCTTTAAAGGTTGGAGTCAGGAGCTTCTGCTGCTCAGGTCCGCTGTCCGTTCTGCAGTGCATTTGGGTTATATTCCCTGTCATGCTTTTAATTCCTAATCAATTGAAAGTTAATTTCATTCTTAACCGAAGGGAGCCAGAAATGGGTTACTGTTACGCAACTGGTTTTGTTTTATGGCCTTTACAGGGCTGTGTTCACGGCACAGTTATAATATCACTGGTCAAACTGGGACATCGTGGCAGGGACACGATCCTGGCGTAACGCAAGGCCCCAAACCAGTGAGATTTATACTGGGGATAGACCTGTAACTTGTGCTCCTGATATTTGCTGGAAATGCTGTGCTCTTTGTTCTTTATTGTTCTGGACAATTACTATGTGGATCCATTACTTAGTAGTTGTACAATGCTTTGAGGATATGAAGTGCTAAGTAATATTATGTGTAGCCTAGTGGAAGTTTACTAACAAAAGGTCAGGTCGTTTTTATCCATTATCTCTTTCTAGACAATAAAATGGCAACAGACTAGACAGAATTATTGAAAGTATTGCTTCATGTGTTGGTAAAATGAATTACCTGAACAATCTTACTCCCTCATGGGAGCAGGAATGTTGAAATGCCTCCGGGACATAGACTGAGCCTAGGAAGGTGGCCAGACCCCGTACTGCTAATTAGGGCTCCTGGATTTTGGTAAGCCATTAAACCCTTGAAAATGTCCCTGTAAAATTGATCTGGAAAATTTAAAGACATTCTCTAGTTGTCTTTAAAAATGAAAGAAAAATAGGAAAGAGATACTCTCTGCTGCTTTCACTTTCATGTCCCCATGACTTCTTGGCTCAACGTCTTCCCTTCCTTGTCCATATGTGGGAGAATCACTGAAGCTCCTTCTAAAGTATCTCAGGAAGATACTGAGAACTAACATCATAAGCAGCGAAATATGGCCCTATTTGACAAAAATGAAATTTGATAAAGACCTCGGCAGAGCGGCTATGTGACATTGTCTAGGTTATTTTTAATCAGTGAAGTATTTAGTTTATGAGGTGGGATCAAAGCAGTTCAGATATGAGTGCGTACATCTAAGGCAAATATCCTGTAATTCTAATTGTTGTCCATTGTGTTTGGGTAAAGACACGGGAACGTTCATGTTCAAAGGGGTTTTGGGTTCTCCTAGATGTTAGCAGTGTTATCCTCCTGAAATATGGAAGTGTTGATAGATTCTCTTCCATTTTCCACTGCCTTGTGTTCTCATTTGCACTTACACAACCATGGCGTCAGCAGCTGTGCTGCTGCCGTGATGCAACTCAGAGCCCTTGAGTTGTCCGGGCTCAGCACAGCAGTGAGCAATGGGAAAGTCGAGCTAAAATCCCTGTTCCTGTCTCTTCTTGTTTTCTCTGCCTGGGCATTTGCAGCACTGAGCAGCCTGGAAAGAGAAAGGAGCAAAAAAACCTAATTTCAAAAAAATGAATAAAATATATTTTGTCCATTCATCCCTCGTAGGCTTTAAAACATTATGTTTTTTTAAGCTACAGGGTGGTGCAAGTTGCAAGGTGTTGGCAAGACTGCAGCATGCTCTATATCAATTTGGATTGCTATAGCTAATCCCCAAACATTCAACTCTGATTTTATCTTTTTGTTTGTTTGTTTGTTGTTATCAACTTCATTCTTTGTCCAATTGGAGTATCAGTTCCATGCTGTACTTTAATGATCTGCTGCTGGTTTGCTTCTCTGCACAAATACTGTGCTCAGGATGCTGCCAGCCTTTAGCCTTGGCCATTCTAATACATAATGTAGATGATAAAAGCCAGTGTAACAGAAAAGAGGTCCCAGGGAGAATACAAACCATGACAAAATAAGAAGGAAGCAGATGGTTAGGTATTAAACTGCAGTAATAAAATAACATCTGGCAGAATATCACATACAGGCACTGATGCCCATCTGAAGAGTGCACTGATTTAAGTAATATGTTTCTCATTTTGGTGCAATTAACACCAAAATTTGCATAGCAAACAGTGGCAGAGCACACAGAAGCTTCTTTTGAAAAATGCAACCCAAATATAAGTCTTTTCTACAAGGAGACTGGCCATAGCAGGCACTGATGGCTTTCTAGACTGTGGTGTAAAGCAATTAATGAGTCATACCTTCCTGCTGGCCAGAGAACCCATTATTCTGTTTACATGCAGCCTGGCAGATGTACTTGTTTGCAGGGCTGGAAATTAAAATATAAAAGGAGAATAGCATTTGACCGAGTGGAACATCGCTCCACTCCGTGCCATAGCGAGGAGGATGCTGTACAGACTAGGTACATCTCTAAAACCCCATGCAGACAAATCTGACTGCCTCAGATCCTCTCCCAAAATTTCCCCTTGTGCGGGCTAGGGAAAGAGAAACCTTGGGGCTGGGTTTTTCAAAGGAAGTTGGAGGGAAGATGAAATCCCCGCCTGCTTTAACAAGCCACATGGCAGCACCAAATACCCTGCAGTCAATTAGGTCGTATTTTTCACAAGCCCTGACCTGCCCACAAACCAAGCCCCGGGCCAGAGAAGCCTGATGAAAGCAAGTTTAATTTGTGTTGCTGAGCACGTGGAGTGCTGACGAAGGGATGCGCTGGGAAAGCCGCTGGTGGGAGTGCTGGGGAGCTGCTGGCTGGCTGGGATGGGGCTGGCTGGGATGGGGCTGGCCGTTGGTGTGGGGCCAGTTCGAGCCGCTCTCTCCCTGGGCTGGAGGTCCCGGGGGGATGGAGCTGCTCCACGGTGGAGCTCTCAGGCCCCTTCACTGCCAGCTTTGATAACACCTCAATGACTGAATGCACATCAGTGCTGTGACGGGGAGGGTGGGGGAGAGCTGTGTGAGGGCTCCCAGTGGGACCCCCCTGCTGTGGACACCTACTCAGCAGTGCCACCTTTGGGGGAAGAGCCTGCAGCTGCCTGCTCACCCTGTTCTTCACTGGACAGGTGTGTTTGGAGTTTGGAGACGGAGAGCTACTGCATCTCTGCATGCTGCAAGCTGCGTCTGGAGCGCTTTGGGATTTTGCCTTTCTCCGTGGTGTGATGCGGTGCGTTAACCTCCCTGAGCAGCTCCAGCAGAAGCACACCTTACTGGCGTGTGGAAGCAAGTACCTGATAAAGCAGGTTCAGTCATCAAAAGCCCATAAAAATAACCACAGGTGGCAGATATAAGATTGGCAGTGTGATGTGCCATGTGAAACAAAAGATGCCCTGCGCCCTGCTCCAGCAAAGGCAGCACCAGATTTCCAGCTGCCGAGGGCCAGTCTGCACTGGAGCCCGGTGTGTGTTTCAGCGTAAATGTCATTGCCAGTTGGAAACTTCCAGCCTAACTTGGAATAAAAGTAACTTAGTTTTGGAATTCCCTGGGAAATAGAGTTTTGTAAAAGAAAAGAAGCACGGAAAGAGCTTAGTCATACACTCGCTTGTCTCCGAGTGCAGGCGGGAGGTGGTGGCAAACATCTGTCCTCAGCTCTGCCGTGGCAAGAGGGGAAGAGCGCAGAACCCCCCGGGCACGGGGAAAGGCTTTGCCAGCTATCCAGAAAGGTTTGACTACCCGAGCTGGGCCTGGCTGCTGTAAAGTCACGTACATTGAATTTTCTCATGGTAATTGGCCTCTGTGGTGTGGTCCCAACGTGCCGCAGCTGGCAGCGGTTTTGCCTGCCCTTTGCAGAGCGGCTAGGCTGGCCGAGCAGCATGCAGTGTTCCAGGGAAGGGGAAGTGTACTTCTTTCTGTTTTGCTGTGTTCAGTGAAAGGCCTGATCTTGCTTCTTTTGAAAATGGTGACAATAGTCCCATTGATTTCCTTAGAAGAAAGGAGTGGGAATATGTCTAAAGTTCTTCTTCTTTCAACAAAATGAAATAAAGGTGTGCTTTCAACGTTTCAATTCCATTTCCTTCTGCTTTTTGTACAGGGGTTAGCTGCTGGAAGTCTGCGTGGCTCCATGCGCAGGCAGATCCAGATTTTGACACGAGCCCCTGAATGCCATCATATTTTAAGTGAGAATCTAGGGATTTACGTCCGTCAAGTACAGCGTTTAGGTCATGTGGTATCTACTTTCCTATGGCTATCTTGACGAGTAGGGCTAACAAGGATGCTCTTCTGGTGCATGTTTTTCTTAGAGCAGTAGCAGATCCAGGACACTGGCAGAAAGGGCTGAGGGGTGTCTGAAGCTAGAAGGATATTTATGGGTGGAAAGGGTTATTTGCATTAATAGAAATGTGCACTACCGCAGCATCTCTGAGGAATAATAGCAGGCAGAATTTTGCACTTTCAGAGGCTGTGATGCAAACAGCAATCTTTTTGCATTAGTTAGTTGTCTTGAAATCTGATTTCCAAAGGTAGCAGCCTTAATTTGGTTTGTTCTTTGCTGGGGGTCCCCTGGGAGTGTGAGCTTCAGTCTCCAACAAATCAGGAGCGCAACATGTGCTGTGGGCCGCGTCTGAGGCACGCTGGGAATCTCTCCTCCTCGGTGGGCTTTGGACGGAGCCTTTGACTCTAAACCGGACACCATTAGAATAGCCCTAATTCTTAGTTCTAAGGAAATACTGCATTTAAAGCAGTGTTGCTATCACAACCAGGGAACTAATCCCTGCTCTGCAATCCGCTTGCTCCTTCCCCCGGACCACCTCCTCCCTCTGCCAAACTGCAGTCCTACAGGAATATGGCAACTTTGAGCTCCGTGAACCAGCATTCACAGTTCAGGGTATTGTGGTCCTGCGTATTCCCAAACACGAGTATAGCCGCTGAGAACAAGCCCACATCCTTCCCAGAACAGCTCCATCCAAAGCTGTACAAGCGTATCTCTGACCCGGGGACCGTTGGCTGCAACGAGCTCTTTTGCCTGCAAAATCTCACACTGAGCACGTAACCTTTACTTTTGCTGGATTTCTGCTAGGTTTAAACACTGCACTCTACTGCAAAATGGGGCTCTGATTGTGGCTGAGGAGCGGGTGATGGGGTGAATGTGGAAACATTTGCAGAAAAATTGCCTGTTCCAGCTAGATTCGCTTTAGTTTTGCATTTCCCTGGGTTACTTTCTGAAGATGGTTTAATTTCCTATGTGCTGCTTATATTTTGCCTATATTTCCTCTCTTCAGGCTTCCTCAATGATATCCCAGTGCCTGCCTTCTCAACAGTAATAACAATAATAATAGCTGCAATATATTTAATAGCTACCCACTACCAGCCTCTCTCAGCCTTCTCCCCAGATTCCCCAAGGTACCAGATGCATAATGCATTTCCCAGCTAGAAATCAGACCTCGCAAGGATCTGCTCTCTTGTAAAAACTCCTTCCTGGCAGGCTCCCCGGCTCTGTGGGAATTAGCGGTGTGTGCAGAGGCACCGGGAGAGGTGGTTTCCTTTCTCTTTGCGGGTGTGAAGCACAAGGTGTGGAGCTACATCAGCCGCTACAGACAAGCAAGGTTGCCCTTGTCACCCAAAGCAGCCTCTCTGCAGAAGCACTGATGGGACATTTCACCCTGTCCCCAGCCATCCAAGCCACTGAGGAGCAGAGGTGCAGGGATGGAGCTGGGTGATACGAGGGAGGTTTTGGTATGAGAAACAGGAAAATGGAGAAGCCAGCATAGCAAGAGCCTGAATGAAGAAAATCTGTTAAATCTTCCTATGGTGAACTCAACTCAACTAACCCAGGCTGACCAGAAGCAACCTGGTGTGGCCAACCTGACCTTTCAAAGGCCCCGATCTGACCAGCTTCCTGCTCTATCCTAAAAAATTTACTGGATGTGAGGGCCATAGGGACGTTACATTTACCTTAAATTTTAATCTCTTCAGGAAGGAGTAACTAATATTATTAATTTATTTGGCTTTATATGCACGCAAAGAATGATTTAAAGCAATTTGCTCATATGAATTTCTCTACCTTCTGGTGTCCTTCAGGACAGAATTGTTTTAAAGGAGACACTCATCAAATGATTTGCTGATGGTTTAATTAAAAAAAAAAAAAAAGGAAAAGAAAAGGCCATGGTAGAGCTGGGAAATGAACCCAGGAATGTTGACTTTGAACTACATGAAACCAGTTGCACTACAGTAGCACGCTTGGTACTTTTGCTCAGTTTTCAGCCACAGCTTTAAAGGTTGGCCAACAAAGTTAAGAAGTCGGGAGGAGGGTAATTTTTGTTCTTCAGATGAGGAGAATGAGAAATCTAAAAGCCTGGTGCTCACAATAACTTATTATTGCTCTTTATTTGATGGAGTGACTCATATAGCACATAGCTTCAGGAGCAGGTTTGGGGAAAGCTATAGCTGAAAACACAGCCAGCTGTAAAAAGCTAGCCATTTCCTACACAGTATCTACTTCAAAAGAATAAAATAGATGTCTCCTTTTTTCTATCCAAAAAGTCACTGCAGAAGCAGCTTTCTTTTGTTATCTCCCAATAAATGTGTCTCTGTAATAGTGGAATTTACTGCTGGGGGTGTGTGTTTCTCACCACTGCTTCCCCTTACAAAGGAGCTAATCTATCTTGTGCTGGGAGAAGGCAAATGATGTCATGTTTCCTGTATTTCAGCCTACTTTCCAGCTGCTGCAGAAAGGCAGGGCTATAGGTAAACATTTTGCTCTGCAAGAGCCGAGCGGGAGCTGCCTGCCTCTGGCCGGGCTGGGGTCGTGCCGGGTTACTGCTCCGGGAGCAGACCGACGGTCACAGCGTTCCTACGGACACCGCCGTGCCGGCCTGGGTTGGCGTGTTTTCCGGCTGGGCTGCCCGACTTCACCCCTGCGGTGAGCAGCCCAAGCACACCGGGATGAACCGGGCCGGGATACGGCGGTGCTGGGGACCCACATCCTCATCGCCATGTGTCCTGCCCCGCCGGCAGCGCTGGCTGGGGCAGGGAGCCCAGCAAGTTGGGACGCTCTGCCTTGGCACAGCCCAGCGTGGAAAGTTTGCAGAGCACCGCCTGAACTAGTTTTACTTCCAGCAAGAGAGTCCTTGACATTCATTAAGGCTAAATTCACTCTCACATTTTAATCAATGAAATGGAAAAACAACAAAACAGGAATGCATAAGCAAGTCTGACTACTTTTTTTATATATATATATATATATATATCAGCAGTCTAACAAGCCCAGGATAACACCCGCCTGAGTGCCAGATTCGCCCAGGCAATTATCACAAATGCAGATTGAATAATTATGCATGTGAAGACCCGTCTGGTACCTGCCACATGCAATGACTCAATCTGTGTGCAGGTGCACGCGTCTGCTTCTGCGCACGCCACTGACTGCTCCTCTTACACAGCGGGGCCAAGGTGCTTTTCACCACCCAGCTCTTTCCACCATGTCACTGCCTCGTCTCCTCAAAGCCAGGACTGAGTGCCCGGGGTCTGCAGAGTGGAGGCATCGTGCCCTTCGCCTTTGACCACGGGCTGCCCTGGGCACGGGCTGCAAGGAGGCTCCTCAGGGTGCTGGGACCCTCTGTGCTGGTGCAGGGCGCTGGAGGTCCGCAGGCGATGGCGGGGTGCCGCTGTTGCACCCTGCTTTCCACCGAGCACGTGTCGGAAGTCACGGTGTTTGAAGGAGGGGTGCAATCCGAAGCCTCACTTCTCCCACTGTTGGGAACAGCCCTTCCCTGCTGAGTCCCCCCAGGCCAGCGCTGGCCCTTTCCCCAGGAGAGCTGCCTGCAGCCCCACAGCTCTGCTGCCTGCAGCTTTCCTTCCCTCTCCTTCTGTCCCTTGCCTGTGTTCCAGCAGAGTATGACTTTCCTTATATATTATACCTTGAGTGCAATACAAGAAAATAAAAATGAGTAACAGCTTGTTTCCCAGCCCTGGATGGAGCAAAAATTTTGATGAATGGACAGACTACTTGCATGAAAAAGAGCACGAATAATTTGCAATGAATAATATTCAAGTGTTACCTTTTTTTTCCACTCATAAATTGCTTGCAACCTTTTTTTCCCCCCCTGAGCTGTTAGTCACCAGAGCAAAGGCAGAGCAGCTTGTTTGAAGCATTTGTTTGCTGCTGCTCTGAGCTGTGGTTAGACACGCTGGTCACTCTGATTGATGGGGAAACTTGTACTAGCAAGTTTCTTCAGCTGACACCATGAGGTTCCTGGGGCTTTCCATATATTTCTTCACAAGCAATGGCAGATGCTGAAAAAGCTGTTTGTTTGCTACTGTTCATAATTTATAAATTATTGCTTCTACAAGTCTCAACCAACATTGGAGCTTGACAGAGACCCAGGTTAAGAATGAAGTATTTTTTGAAAAATACATGTAGATCTTTTTGCTTCCAGAGAGTCACAGTTCACCATTTCCCCAGAGTTTTGCTGTTAAAAAATAACATGGCTATCTTTGTGGAAAAGGTCTGTGGAGGTGGAGAGTGAGGAAGAGAGCCATGGGCCATGGGTGAGGCTATCCCTCACCTCTGTCACTGCTTGTCCTGCTTGTAGTAATACAGCAGGTTGCTGCTTCTGACCTGCTTTGAGCTGCACATGTGGAACAGCTGGGATTTGATTTTGTCCTTCCACTCCCCTCTTTCATCTCCTTTGGTGAGGGATACACATAATTCAGCTGAGTGCGTTGTACAATTAAAAAAATAAATAATCCCCCAAGCGTCACCTCTGTCCCTCTCACATCGTAGCCTTTCCTCCCGCCGGGCCGTGCACGGGACAGGCGTGTGTGGGGTGAGTGTGCAGCGGGGACACGCTGTGGGAAGGGTGGGAGGCAGGAGGGATGTTTCCTGCTCCGTCCCTGTGCATCCCTGCGCTCCCGGTGCAGGGCAAGGACAGAGGTCGGGCCCTGACCGGTGGATTTGCACGTGAGCCGCTTCTCATCTTGCGTTTTTCCCCTTGAAATGCTGATGGTGATGAAGAAAACCTCAGCCCTGCGCAGAGCCGGTGCGTAACCCTGCCCAGCCTCCACCCAGCGTCTCTGGGTGAGTGAGGCCAGGAGAGGGTAAGCGACGTGCCAGTGTCACGGTGTCCTCACCGGCTTGCTGGGCATCGCGTGGACACCAAGTGGCATTCACTGCAGTCTAAGGCATTTGGGGATGTCTCCCCCACCTCTCCAGTTTTCTATTCCTTTTCCATTGACCTATTCTAATCAGGTGAGATGCTTTCCCTTTTTCTTCTTTTGCTTGAACTCAAAGTGGTGTGAAGCAATGACCTCCCTTTCATGCACATGATTGCATTTTAAACTTTAACAGCTTCTATAGCCTTTCCTAGGGGTTGCTCTGCTCAGCTGGAAGTCTGTACATTGCACTCATGTTTAGGGAGCTGCCAGAACGTGATGGAAAAGTACAGTTTCTGTATCAGGCCTCCTTCTGCATGACGGACACTTCAGATTTAAGCTACACTTCTTTCTAAGCTGAACATATGTGAGGTTGAGGTTCATCTCGTAGAGCATTATTGACATTATGCAGCTGTAAAGAAATCTGTTTTGCCTAGAAAAAAATTGGAGTGTGATGTAGCTAATGCTAATTAAGAGATATCTTAATAATGTGCAGTGATTTCTTAATAGCTGCCAACAGAATAGGCTTAAGGGGAGATAGTGAAACACACCCACAAACTCGCTTTTGCTCTGTCACAATCCCTCCTCTGAAGTGCAGAGGAATGTTTGATTTCTGGGTGTGTGTGTCTGCAGGGTTGGCAACGGAAACCAAAGCAATCGAGATTACAACAGTTCTGCTTATCCTAAACTGAATATGAGGGTTTTTAATGTTTTGAGTTTAATGACTTATTTCCTCTTAACATCTCTTTGACTAACCACTGCTTTTCTCGCAGTAAAGCAAGATGGTTTGGACACGCAAGGAGTGATCTGGGAAGAGTGGTTTGTTAACGTGGGTCCCAGAACAGAGAGGTTGAAACCCAAATTACTTCCTGGTTGTGAGGTATGTGAATTATTAGCTCTTGGGTGGATAGCTCTGTTATGAACTTTGATGTTATGAACTTTGATGTGACAGTAGCTGTTCAAAGGAGTGGGAAAAGGATGTGCGAGAAGTCTGCAAAAATCAGAAGAAGGACTTTTAGCTTATAGGCTCTGTCTTTTTCTCTCTTGGTGGAGTTGTCTCTTCTCAGAGGCAATTAACTACATCTCAGACAGGGATGAGCTGAGGTTTCTTCTTTGCTTCTCTTGCTGGAACAGCCTAAATTGCCAGGTTTAGAAAGAGAATTGAAGTGCAAAATGTGAGGGAGACGTTGGGCCAGAAGTTTAGACCATTCCTAATGTCACGGGGAAAGCAAATGAACACCACGCTGAAAAATAACTGCTTATTGCCTGAAGCAATTACCATGTTCTTAAATTACCTTTATTCGTCCCTATAATGTTATGGTGAAAACTCACCCATCATTAGAAAACTCCTTGCTGGACAGTCCTGCTGGTACTGAACCTGGGTTTTCTAGACCCTGGTGTTTCCCACCGCCCTGGGGCTGAGCCATCGCGGTGTCGGTGGGGTGGGAAGGACATCCCTGCGGTGAGCAGGACAGCGGTGCTCTGCAGACAAGGGTGCAGACAAGGGTGGGCATGGCTGCATTGCCGAGCTCCTCACCACCTCCTGGCAGCTTCCCCTGTTTTCTGACCATCCTAGGAGGGGTACGAAAGACTTCATGCTTGGCTGTGGAGCCGAGACGAGACTTGAGGCTGAAATCCAACTTGCAGTGGAGAAAATGCTGTAGAGGTGGACTGGTCCCCACAAAACCCTCCAGACCACCTCTAAGCAGCAGCTGGCTTCGCTTACAGCCCCAGATGAGATGAATGGCATTCCAGCACTCCCCAGCAGCCCACCGCTGCTTCTCCTTTTACAGCTGTTGCCTGATTACACCAAGCAGTTTAGCCTCTTGCATTTGCTTTTTGATGTAAATCCAGCCAGGAGGGCGTATTGGGGTGGGAAGGGAGGATATTTGCTCAAACCCCACCTTCCAGTGTGAAAGCGTAGTGGAGGGTTAGCAGCAGCAAACGATGTCTCTGTGACCTCTGCTTCCTCTGCCGTGAGAGTTTGCATTGTGGAGCAATGAATACGTAATTCATTCCCACCCACCAGGGAAAAAGGCCGGGTAGCACGGCGCAGACATCCGCAGCACGATATTGCAGGAAGAAAGGAGGTGGTTATACAAGATTTAAAGATATGATGCACAGCCTATAGGAGGGACGTGTGAGATGGATTTTGAGTGGGAATGAAGCAATATGCCTGTTTGGCTGGATTCTTTGCAATCTTTTTTTTTTTTTTTTTAACCACAAGCATTCAACACTATTGATGGTTTTCAATAATTTCAGGACACCTTTACTCTGGCTGCCAAAAATCCAGCGGGGCTGCAGGGCACAGCAGCTCTCTCCAAGATTTGTCTGAGGGACGAGCCCTTCAGTGCTCCCCACACTGGGGCAGTTGCTTTCAGCCCTGCAGATGGGATGTGGCAGAGTTTGGAGAAGTACTTCACAAGCCTTCACCTTTGAGATGCTCATGTCTAGCCCAGCTCTGAATTTTTCTTCAGTTTTTGAATAGGAACAGATGCTGAGAAGAAAGCATCCATCCCAAATGAACCATCGTCACAGATTGTACCCAGCCCCCCAGGGCAGTTTCTTGCCAGTCGCTGCCTTTTTCAGGATGGGCTTTTGTAATGGTTGTGATGGACTTGTTCTCTAATCCTTGTGTGAAGGTCCTGTTGTCAAACAGTGAGGTTGGAGGAAGCCTGGAGAGGTCCTTTAGCTTGTCCCCCTCTTCTGAGACAGGAGTGATATTATAACTAGAGCTTTCCTGGTGGGCATTTGTTCAACCCACACTAAAGGGCAGCCAGAGAGGAGCATTCCCCTTAACCTGCCCAGGACAAGCACGTGGTAGGAAATAGTCCATGGTGTATTGGTGCTTTCTCCACATATCAGCCTTTAAAGGTCTAATCTGAAATTTCTTCCTTTTTCTTCTGCAGATGGGAAAGCAGAAGAGCTGAGTCATCCCCTGAGAAGAAATTTCCCGCAGCAGATGTTACGCCATGCGATCCTGCTATCTCTTGCAGTCATTGCTGGAGGAACTACTGTCTCACTCCAAGGCCTGAATGAAGATAACATGGTCCCATTCCTCCAGTCGCATCGTTACAGCAAAGATAAACTCCCCGCTTAGTGTTCGCTGCAGAACAAGTGTCAGTGAATCTTCTCTGTTTGGAAGCATCCCTTGTCTGTGCTGAGACCTTACCTTTGAAAGGTGACAATGGGAAACACATTCTGTTACATTTTGCAATGAAGATTTATTTACATATGTTATCTGGGAGCCATCCTGTCATTTCTAACGCTGTGACTTCTGGGTGACTCTTCTGTGCTTTTCTCTGGCATTGAGTGCCGGCTTTATGCCAACGATCTTGGATGACAGTTTACTAGGTCTAAATTCAGTCTCCATTTCTGTTGTATATTGCCTGCGATTTAAAGCAAGTCACTTAATTGTCTTGTTCCTCATCTGTAACATAATCCTGCATTTTTCCTCCATGTTGTCTGCCTGTTTCTGCGGATCAGATGGTGGTCCAGGCAGGGCTGTCAAGGGTGCGGTTGTCTCAGCAGACTGTTTTAAACCAATAAAGTACTTTGGGTGATTAACTTTTGGATTTGGAACTAAAGATATTTCAGTTTCCCCTAGTTTGCTGCTAACCAGACTGTGAGCTCTGTGAGATTTTCTGCAATATTTAAATCTCAACTTCTTGACTTAGCTGATTATGTGAGAAACTTGGCTCTTGGGGATTTTTTTGGGGGGGTTTGCCCTGTCTTTTAACCAGTGCAAAAAAAAGCCAGAGGGTGATGACCCTGGATGGCTAGAATCTGTTATTTCTTCAAATACGAAGAAGTTTGGGCTAATCTCATGACTTTCCCCAGGCTCAACTCATCAGTCTCGTGCATGGGGATGGACCCATACAGAACCAGTGCTGGAGCCAGGACAGAAGCTACTTTTCTGTCTGCAGAACAGCTGAAATTTGTATGTGCCCACTCAACACACAGCAGAGGCAAAAATGGCATCAATGAACCAACCAACAAAAGCAAGGTCCCACCAAAAGCACCAAATGCCGAAGTCAGGGAGGAGTCGCTGGGGAATGCACTCACGGCAGATGTGCAGCAGTCAGCACCGAGAGACTCGGGGCTCAGAGTTTCTTCAAGCTACCACCATCACTATAAAAACTGAGTCCCAGCAATTTCCTTTGGACAGCCTGCTGCTATGGAGTGTGTATCCTAATAAACATTTCTCTTCTGTTACCTAATCTGTTTACCTGCTGGCACAATGCATATATTGGGTATTAAGAAATAGCATCTGGGAAAAGTAATATATACATATTTAACAGAAGCATTTTAGAGCCCAGAAAAATTAAACCTCTGTGTTCAGGTTTCCCTCTGGGTACTCCAAAGCAGCTGCAAGAGTTAAAGTTACGTATCTATGCTGTCCTATATTAAAGGAGCTACATTCATATCTTTCATTCTCAGCCTCCGCCTCCTCCTATTCAATTTGCAGTCTAGACTGTTTAAAAATATCTTGTTACTGCTTTTTTTCTATGGGGAAAGGGCACTTGTGAGACAATGCACTCAACTGGAGATTACACAGATTTGTTGCATGTTGGTGCACGATAACAGGAGAGGTTCCAGCAAGCCTCAATATATAATAAACTGTGAAGGTATAAATTGCATATGATTAAACCTTTGATGGTGGGCTGTTAGGAATTCCCAGTGCAGCATGCCATGCCGCCTTTTACATCAGCCCTGACAACGACAGTGCCAGACTCATTGGCTCCAAGGGGTTAATTATACATTATGGATGAAAACAATGCAAGGATGCTTGTTAATACTCAAATCATTGCACGGTAACCCTGGGTGACTCCCTTACCGCTGCTGCCAATTTGCAACACTCACCTGGGGCAAGATAGGAAAAGGCTTGTCATTCCTCACCCCCTCCACTCTCTTCCCCTCCTCCTTGCTGTTTTTTTCTTATTTGCAACAGCAATTTGCTAGTTGAAGTAGCTGACAGGTGAAAAGCCTACCTGATTATTGAAATTGTAAGGGCAAAAGAAATTGAATCCATCTGCCACGGATGGCAATTTACAGGGAATGCTGGTGCAGGGCAAATACAGACGAGGGGCAGGTGAGGAGGGCGGACAGCTGCTTAGGGGAGTGATAAAGCAGTAGGTGATAAAAAGAGCCACAGAGAAGGTGCTGGTCCTGTGGACTAGTGATGGGGGTGAGGAGCCTGAGGCCTTGGCTCCCAGCTGAAGTATTGACTGGGAAAGCTGGGTGATGCCCTCTGATACGCCGAGAAGGGGCTGGCTGTTGTCCCCCTCCTTTTGCCAACCTGACTCCGGGACTCTGAGTGCCTTTTATCCGCCAGCAGCCAGCGCTGGTGTCAGAGAGGTGAGCTGAGATGAGGTGTCTGTCTAAATGTTATAGAATAAGTGGAGATGTCATGCCATGAGGAAAATTTGTTGAACTTCTGAGTTTTTTCTTTTTTTTCAAAAGACAGTAATGAGCTAAAGTAACATCCATAAACCGGGGATGAAGTTATGCTTTCAGCACTTGCTGGCTTTGTAATTTTGTTCTTCTAAAAACAGCTGCAATGAAATGAAACTCTAGAAACTCTACTCTCAGCTTCCTTTCCTGCTCTAGGTGAAACCTGTCCCACTGTGTAATTATAAAGCTGAACCGATGCTCTCTGTTTATGCTGATAAATTTTCCTACCTGGACACACCCTGAATGTAACCAGAGTGTCTGAGGTAGCAAAGATCCCTAGACACTGGCTATAGGGCACTTACTCCTATGTAGATCTGTGATACTTTCAAGATGAAGCTGGAGCTGAGCTTTTGAGGCAAGAGGCGCGTAGAAAACCTTGATAACAAATGTTGTACCCGAGGGCTGTCGTCTTCTTTCCCTTATAATGGTGGTATTTGTCTGGAAATCTCCTGTGCTGGTCCTGGAGAGCCCCTCTGCTGCCAGCGTGCAGGGAGGCTGCTGCTGGGGCTGGCGTCTGCGGTCTCTGAACGTGAGTGACTTTGGCTTACGTAGTTTACAAACTGCGTCTGTACTGGGGTGTCTGTTGCTCCAGCAAGAGTGAATCAAGTGCCAGTGTGCGCAGATCCCAGCGGCTAGTTGGGAAGCAAGTATTAATCTTCTGGAAGCTGAGTTCCTACAGCTAACTGAGCTTAAAAATGTTGCGAGTGTGTCCGTATCCATGTCCCCGTGCAGCAGCTAACCCCTGGCAAAGCCTGTCTTATACTCTCTTTCCAGACTGAAGGAATGTTTGATGGCTTAAGGAAAAAAATAAAGACTGGGGGGAGGAAGCCTACAGTAAATAAGACTCTGACCTTATCTGAAGTATTCCTGTGCACTGAATCTAGCCAAGGACTCTTGAATAAAACAAACTTGAAGTTTCTAGGCCAAGTAGGTTTTGAGATATGGCTCTACGATAAATTGTTAGAGGAATATTTCAAAGGCTGAATTGCACCTCATTTTTCAAAGTCCCATATCTCACAAACACCTTGTCTGATCTGCCACAAATTTTGTCAATAAATTATCCCCTGGCTACTGACGGTGTATGCAAAGTCTCGAGTAGAAAAAGCAGCACAAATCTTCACTCTTATCTTAAACACCTCATTCCCCAAGATATATCCCCTCCTCCCCTAAATATTGGCAGAGCTTTTGAGGGGCTACTCAAAAAAAATCTGTATGATCCAAACTGGCTAGTGCTGAATGGAGAGTCATGGATCTTCTGGTCTTGGCCATCTTCCTAAAGCCTGTGGTTTGCACGAATGACACTGGGGAAAGCTATGGCTGGTTGTGAATGGGGCTGGGTGGTCGCACCAAATTGCACCACCCGGCAGCTGGCTGAAGAGGCCATTTGGGGCTGTGGTGCCTCCTGCCCTGTTCCTCCTCCCACGGGCTGAGGGATGCTCTGAGGGGTGGGGGCTGCCCTGGCATGGTGGCACAGCGCCTGTCCAACAAAAAAGGGGCTGAGTCAGCACTTTCCACGTCTGCTCCGCACCGGGGAGCCGTGCACGGCCACCCCTGCGGGCTTCGGGGCTGCCTGGGGCCACCGTCGTGGCTCACATCGCTCCTGGCCCTGCTTTCCCAAATGTTAAAGCTTTAGAGGTTTGTACTACCCGTGTCAGAGCAGGAAAGGGAGAGAAGGAAGTGATCTTAATTTTTGGAGCATGCTATTTTCAAGTTCTTTATTATAGGGAACTTGGATAAAATAGGAAGTTAGAAACTAAGTATTTGTCAGTTCTTTTTTCATTTTGTGAATGAACTTGAGGGGAAAGGAGAGCAAAGGAAAAGCAAGGGGATCAGAGGCAGGAGCAACAAATAAGACTAGGACAGCAACCGAGCAGGGAATCAATACTGCTCGGTGTCAGCCTCCATAATTTTTATATGGAATAATTAATCTCAAAGCATTATGGCTCTCTGGTGAATGCATTCTTAGAAGAAGGGCTTTATAAATCTGTGCTTCTATTTCAGGGACATGGATAAGCACTTTTTTCTTTCCCCCTCATTTGTACACTTGCAAAGTCCCTTCTAGTATCTGCGTTCGGATCCACGAAGGAGTTATTAACCGCGCTGGCAGCACCACCGGGACAAGGACCCTGTCCTCTTACTAATTTGTTCTATGACATTATAATGAGTCAAATGAAATAATCATTTAATAACAGACTAAAGAAATTTTGCATGTCTATGCTTATGATGATTATTTCTTTTCACACTGTTCTCATCTAGTTTTCCTTTGGCTCTTAAGGAAATACAGGAATCACAGATTATTTTTTCCCCATAGTTAGATCCCGCCTGAAGCCCCTCAGATTTTCAGTGGTAAAAATTTCAATTAAGGTTCACAAAATTAACCACTTCTCAGACTTAGATATCTGATCCAAACACTTGTGTGAGACACTCGTAATAAATTTACAAAGAAATCACTGAGGAAATATCTGCTGCACTGACACAGGAAGGAGGAATTCAGGATGTTCTCTTTTAAGATCTTAACAGTCTGTTAAAGTGTTTCAAAGTCAACATTTCTAAAGCAGCAAAAGGTAACTGACGTGGGGAAGTGTTTTCATCTCCAATCAATTATTTCAGCAACTGGGTTAACTCCCAAATTGAAATCCTATCCATCCTTGTTACACAGATATGATCAATATCAGTAATTTAGAAGCTGGGGAATATCT
Source organism: Aramus guarauna (assembly GCA_013400195.1). NCBI lineage: Eukaryota > Metazoa > Chordata > Aves > Gruiformes > Aramidae > Aramus > Aramus guarauna. The sequence continues at coordinate 370,955 of VXBL01007338.1, read as the reverse complement.
TCATTAATATCCTCTGGTATGTGTGGTTTAAAAGTCATTGCATTATTAGCCAGCTATTATTTTGTCACAGTATGAGACTTAAAAGTAATTTTTCAGAGCTCTGATACGCCTAGCTAACCCATGCCAAGCTGATAATCACCTAAGAAATCAGTGAATAAACAAGCACCACTTAAAATGCTTTTTCACCAGACATTGTTTTTCTTCAAGCTGCTGCTTAATAGCAGCCCTTCTGAGCAGAGCCATCGTTCTGCATTTATTTAAAATGCTGCTTTTTTTTTTTTTTAAGTGCATTCCTTCAGCTACCAGCTGAAGCTGCTGGGCTAGCCCTGTTGCTGCTGTTGATTGCCCATGAGGACTTTGACCAGCACAGTGAGGTATGGGTTTTTCCACCTGGAGACCCCCTTCTGGTTCCCCTTTGGCTACAACAGCGACAGAATGACTGCAGGTGGGGGCTGTTGGGTAGCAGAGGGGACCGTACGGTTGGCAGGGTGTATCTGGAAGCTTATGTGGGAAACTGTCCTACACAGGTGGTGAGATCCAAGAAAGCCCCCGATGGAGTGAGTGTGTGGTTTTCTGGGAAAACTCTGTACCAGCGGAACTCTGGTGATGGCCCCATCCATCGCAAGTCATGGCTCTTATCTCTGCAATGCACGGAAGATATGGCTTTTGAAAAGGCTTTAGGTGATTTTTTTCTTTTTTTTTTTCCCCCTCCTCCTCTGCATATGTGTCAGGAGTTGCTTGGAGCAAGCTTTTGCTGGTGGCACGTGAAACAGTATCTTCCAGGAAACTTCAGAAATATTTTATGAAGTGTAGTAATAAAAATATCCATGTGGTGTGGCCCGTGCAAAATAACACTTTTGGTTAGGAGCAGTATGTACAGTTTCTACAGCGCACAATTCTTCCATGAGAAACCCTTGCAGATGGATTTCATCTCCCTGGTATTTGAATATCCATTACACAACCCCAAAAAGCTTTTCTAGGGCAGTTGTAGAAGTAGTTATCTGTAACAGACCTTTCCAGCTCAGATCAGAGGCTGATCTGTGCTCAGGTTGGATCCAGCCCAGTGCTTCTGGCTTTGCTCCCGGAGAGACCCCAGCAGTCATGCTGAACCAGTTAACCGGGGGCTGTGGGCCTCATCCGCGGGGCTGGAGCTCTGCGGGCGGTGGTGCTGCCGATGGGATGTGCAGGGCTGTGGGAAACCACTCGATGGTCAGCGGGGAAATCCCACAAGAGAGGCTTTCCTTCCTGGGAGGACTCTACCAGAGGGAAGATCTGGACCACCTTTTAAGAGAAAAGAAAGATTAGAATACACTAATTAATAGAGCTCAGATATGGGTTTTGCTTTGTCGCTTCTGCGGCTGTGCTCCGTAAGCAGGTTGCCATGTGCTTGATAAGAATCCTCCTGTGGCGGCAGGGACCTTACCTTTCTGCTGGTGTTTTGAGGTCTTTGGATATAAGGTTTGACAGGATATGAGCAAGGCTAATATGCCCAAAGGACAAACCGGGCAGTTCTTCAGGGCTGGCTTTTCTAGATCTTATGAGTGATTCCATGCAAATTAACCTTAATCAATGTTAATTACTGGGAGACTTACATATTTTGCTTTATTCCTTTTTGGCAGCTTGCACAACTGTGTTTTTACATACCTGGTACTTGAAATATTTGATTTAAAAAATAATAATCCTCTGTAATTAGAATTGCTTTATTAAAGGTTGCAGGGCTTATATGATCTCTGTAGTAAAACTTTATGAATTCTTCTATCTAGACAGTGATCTCCTGGCTCTTTCTGCAAAAGAGCAATATGGGGTTTGCTAACCACTCATGAGTTTACTTGCTAGCCTTTCCCAGCTTGGATCCCATGATTTCTAGTAAATGAAGATCATGAGGACTGAGTATTTTGCCAAGGATGTCTGTGGGTGGAAACCCAACTGTCCACTTGACTTAGTCATTGATTGACATTGGAGGTGGCTTCCCTCTGTACAGCTCAGCCTTCCCATAATTTGCCTAATGAGCAGCTTGGACATCAGCTGAGGGGTAAGGAAAGCTCCAGTGGAGATTTGCCCTGGTCGTGGGCATGGAGTGCCCACAAGATGCAGAGGCAGTAAGGACCTCCTGCACTTGTTGCTGTGGGGAGCAGGAGGAGGGTCTGGGTCTGAGCTTCATTGTGTTCCTCAAGCTCCAGGCTTGGGCTTGCTCCCAGCCCTGGTTTTGTGAGCCTTGTGGCAGTCCCAAGCCATGGCTCTGCTGAAAGAGAGCTGGGATGACTCAGCTGTCAGTGGTCAGACAAGACGTCCTGTAGTTAGAGCCCTTTTGTGTCTAGACTCAAAAGGTCTGGAAGGCTCGGGGTTCCCTTTGCCTACCATTTGGGGACAGTTGTTTTATAACATCGCCTTAGCCGTGTGGGTGGGCAGGAGGAAAGCACTGCTTTGAGATCAGCATCTGAGACAGGAACAGGTCATCACCCAGCCTTTCAGTGCAACCCCTTCTAAAAAAAACTCTGCTCCCAAACTCTTGCTGTTTTTCTGTTTGACTGTGTGACCTGCAAAAACCCCAGCTGTGCTGGTTTAACCTGGTTTATTTTTGTGGTCTGTTTGAGTAGTCATGTTTCCTTTTCATAAGTCATCTGGAGGAACATCTGACTTTCTCAGGTTCTTCCTGGTGAGCTCGTCCTGTGCAGCTCAGCAGACAGGTCACACATCGTGTTTGGCAGCATTAGTGATGATGAACATGCCAGTGACCGCAATTCAGAGCCCTCGTGCCCATTTCCACTGGAGCTACAATCACTGGCTCCGTGACAAGTTTCCTGTCCTGATTCATAGTTGCTGAGTCATTTTTAATTTTATCTGCCTTTGAAGGGAAATGGCACTTGCTCTCAGATTTCATTTGTTATTATTTTTAAGGTATTGCAAGGTTTAATAAGTTTTGGTTCACAGTTTATTTTTGCTATTAACATTCTTCCAGTTTCAGGCTGGTTGCTGCAACAGCATAATTACGTGTTAGGCTGTAAGCTGGTGTAACTGTTGTTGAAATCACTATTTGAGTGACTTGCTACAGCAAATCTTCCCTTGTTTCTGGCCAGTGATAGGTGGTCTGGGAAGAAGTATAAGACCCATACAATGGATTTGTCCAAAATGTGCACTTGAAGGAAGTTTTCTCCCCCAAAATAGGAGGCTATGTATTCCTTATGTGCTTTTGTGCTTGTTAATCACATTGCCAGTTTTTTCATTTTAGCAACATTTTAAACTTGCACAGATTTGGTTTTAAATGAATTATCCAGTTCACACATAGGATCTTCTATGTGTTTTGCTTTACAACAGTACTAACGGTGAAAGGACTTCTCTGTTGTCAGTTGGGTGGGAGAAGACAGTAAAAGCCTGTTCAGATGAGTCTTGCCTGATGATTTGGGGTGCTGAATTTCCATGACCCTGTGTTACTGCCAAAGGATACAGCGCCGGAGCTCAGTGAGTGAGTAGAAAGACTTTCTTGGTTCAATGAACCCTGCATCAGGCATATGAAGCTAAGTCACTTCAGGAAGACACTGTAGAATATACCTCTGTGGTTCAACACGGTATATTTTTCAAACAGCAGCGTTTTTCTTCTTTTTGCTAGTGTTCAAGACATACGGCACTGAATTCTAACTCCCTTTGGGCATGTAGCTGAGATAAGGTGGGTAGGTTTTACTGTTGCTCTCAGATAGTAGGTAAACTGCTCAAGATGTTTAAATTGGGAATATGCTAAGCATTCAGGAGTGAAGAGCTCTGAGCTCAAGGGAAGGTGCTTGGGAAGTGGAATAATTCGGTGAGTGGCAAAGCCAGAGGCTGAGCTCTGCCCCAGCTTTAACGCAATGCATTCTGCGGGGGAGGATGAGAGAGTGGTACCAATGGTGGATGGAAGGCAAGGGAGATGGCAACAGCCAAGGTAAGGGCATTCGGGGATGGAGAGCAGCCTGGCTCAAGCCCAAGGGACTTCGCCGCCTCCCAGACCGTCCTAAATTGCTGAAAGCCTGGCTTGGCTGACACCTTCCACCGTCTTAATCCAGTGAGGTAGATGGCGGCTTGTGCCAGAGCACAAGTATTGCAGGTGGGAGCAGGATCAGGCCCTCTCTTCGAGGAGGCCATCTCCTGCTGCTGCTGGCTAATGAAAGCTCAGCGCCTTCCCTATCAGCCGGGATGTTAATGGTTTTGAAAGAGCCGTTCCTGCGCGGCTCTGAGGCCCAGCACAGTTGCACGGTGAGCGATGCTGGCTGCAGTGCTATGGTAATACTCATACAGCGCCTGGCTACCTGCCAAGAGCAGCAGCAGCAGCTTTTCTTTCCTGGCTAATCGCTGATAAAACAGGAAGACCTTGATCATCCCTTTTGACATGAATAACGATGTTATCTCCTGTGATGTATGACCCAGAGCCAGATAATGTCCTCTGGCAGGCCTTTTTTCTCATGAGATGTAAAATACAATGATTATGTTACAAGGGGGAGATAAAGTGGCACAATCTTCACTAGTTCAAATAACTAATTGAAGCAGGAACTAGTGGAAATGGCTTCCTTTGTTCCCCAGCCATTGTTGATATAACAGTGCTTATAATGAAAGCCGAAACTGTTGCCCTCTTTTTTTTTTCTCTATTTTTTTTTTTCCTTTTAAACTCAAGTGCCTTCGCTTCTGCTTCCCCCTCCCTGTTTCCCTGGGGGAGCTGAGGACAGTGGTGATTTCTAGCAAGGGGTCCTGTTTTCCAGCAAGTCTTGTGTGTGAGCGCCAGGAGGATGAAATCAATAAGTAGCTCTCATTCTTTGTTTCCCTAGAGGACTTTTGAGAATGGAAAAATTGAGACCAGTGCTCTCCAAACCATAATTACACTTTTTTAATTTTATTTGCTTTCATTTTTTTGAAAGCAACAAACCTAATTACCTGGCAGGGATGGTCACCAGGGGTATATTGATATTTCAGTGAGTGTACAGTACTTATCACAATTGAGTTCAAATATTAAAAAAAGCACCCCATCCCCCTCAGCCCTCAAGTAGGTTGGTGCGAAAAGCAGGTAACGGGGAGGAGTAAGAGCACAGATTTACATGAGGAGTGATACTGCACAGTTGTGGTACATCGTTATTAAAGGTGTTGCGAGGCTTGATTGTTCATAGTCTGGTCTGATCACTAGAAAAGATGCTATGACACAGTGCCTTTCCTCCCAGGTGGGGCACGTGAGCCTCTTTTGGACTCAAAATTGGCTTCAAATATGAAAGAAAGATTCCTTGCTTTAAAAACCCCAAACATCAGGATGATTTGGTAGTATCTATTACACTATGTAAAGGCCAGCATTAAATATGCGATGGTTGTCAGAGGCTATCTACTACAGGCTGTACAGCTGTGGTGGGTGTCGTACTGCTGGGGAACAGGCTGTGCTCTGATGACTCAATAACCTGGACAGATGAAGTCAATAGAGACATATCCTATTGTGTGGCAGAGACACATGGAGAATTTAAGAGACTTGCTCATATTCCTAGATGACTATAGCAATAGCATAATGAGATAGACTTCAGCTCTCGTGTTCCCAGACCATTGATACTGTACTATCCGATATCTCTCAGAACCACTAAACTTTAATCTTATCGGGATTCATTTTATGGCACTTTTAGAAGTTCATCTGACTTGCGTGATGCAGACTTGTTCCAGCTCTGCTTTGTCCTGGGATTGTATCCTCTGCAAAGCCCGAGGGTCTGCAGCTGTTGCTTTTTCCTTCCTTGGGGTCCGGTCCTGTAAAGCTCAATTCCCACAAGCTCCCACCACTGCAGAGCCCAGAAATCTTGCCTTGAGCCCAAAGAGGTGAGCAAAAGCTGACCCTCAGCTAGCTGGAAATCTTTCACGGAGATCCTGGGCTTTGCAATGTATTTGAATGACCTAGCTTTGTATTTCAGTGATGGATGATATAGATGTAAAAGGCTCGTAGGTTACCAAAGTGCTGTGAAGCTGTTGCCTCCAGGTTACATGTGATAGTGGAGTCTTTCATCTGACAACTGGATTTGTGGCGTCTTTGGCAGGAGCTTTTTTGTTAGAGCTGTAGAAAGATGTTTTGTTTTGACTTGCAGGTACTTACTTCCTCAGCTCGTTTGCTTCCTGATGCACCTTTTTTGGACCCGTGGGGGGACCCTGACAGCCTCTTCCCAGCAAGCAGCAGCCACCCATGACCGTGGGCTGCTTTGGTGTCTGTCAGCCTCCCTGCTGCAGAGTTTGTGTTATTTGCTATGCATTGCTGTGTTTGTGTTGCTATGCTGCTTGTTGCATCTCATCTGGTGCCCGTTACTACACGTTTCCTTACCTCAGTGCCAGTAAGGAGAAGTCTGTGCCTGGCTTGACCAGCTGAGGACCAAGAGGAGGCAGGATGGTGATGAACTGTGGGGCACTGTGGTTCGGAGCAGGCTGGGTGAAGGGGTGTGTGAAGAGGATGCAGGACAGGCCGGACACTGAGTGGGTTCAAAACGTCTTTGAAGCTGAAGTGAAGCTCCCAAAATACTGTCGAAGCAGTGTGAGAAAGCTCACTGTTGGGCAAGAGTTGGGCACCTGGGTGCTATTTATGACTGAGCTACTGTGTGACCTCGAGCAGCTTACCGCACTTCTGAGTCATAGCTCTGCTTCCCTAACTGCAAAGCGAGTGGTACAGAAACACCTACTGCATTCACAGGGGTGTCAGGCGGTGCAATTTTGTAATTAATTGAATGTAGGAAAACACGTTTTCTGTGGTGTAAAGGCTGCAATGCAACCATCTGATCCTCCTAACGCTTGCTCGCAGGCTGGGAGCGTGGCTGAACTCATTGACTTCCAGAGGGTACTTTGTTCCCCGCTAAGTGCAGGAGGAAATATTTGCAGAATTGGGACCTGTGTGCAAAGTTTTATGAGTTACCACATGGCCACTGTGCAAATCAATTACTGTAGTAGGTCTGTAATGAGACTAACTTACAAAACAGTTACTGATTCTACAGCAACTTGAGCAGATGCCAAAAAATGTGGCCAGTAATTAGTGACCGCCTGATGGATCTGGGGTTTCTCGGTAGCGCTCGCTCAGCGCGTGGTTCAGAACGCAGCTGATTCGGGAGATGGTCCCGCTCGCAAGGTCAGATCAGCTGTTGTTTTTTAAAATACTTGTTTTGTGTCAGTCTTTGTTAGAATCCCAGTTTAAAACCTTTCAGGTGTAAGTATAAAGCTTAAAAGCTTTTCCACAACTCCACCCTTAAGAATGGGTTTAATCCTTTTAACAAAGCTCTGATCTGACAGTTTATTTCGCTCTAGGCTTTAGCTTCAGTGGTTGCAGCCAAAACCTGACAAGTTCTTCTTGTTAATTCTGAATGTATTATCCAGTGACAAATGTATCTCCCACTTATATGTGACACTGAGAATGAAATGCATATGATCAAATTTCTTATAGCTGGAGTGGGGCTGGTTGTTAAGAACATCTCCATATCTTTGCAGTATGACAGTCAATCCAAACCCATTCTTTTTCAGCAGCATATCTCAGCCTAGTTTGGGACACTCATGATGGGTTGCAATCTGCTGCCATACCCTGCAAAGATTAAAGAAAGGCTAAAAATAAACCTGTCATTTTCCCTGGACATTTTCTTGTGAAATGCAGAGAGATACGTCACTAGAATGCAAAATAAATTCATATGGAATTTTTTATGCTATGTTTTTTTACAGACAGATGGAGTCACTGTCGTTTCTGGTTTCTCATTTCTAAATACAGTGGTGTTATGTACAGCCTTCCACCTGAAAGCTTGTCTTGGAAGCCAGAAGGGAATAAAATGGATTTTTACAATAAAGCCAAAAAAGTTCTTAATTCTTATAAGTTTGCCAATATACAGGATGCAGATAATGTATTTGATGAACTCCTCTGCTCATAAAATATTGGCATACTGATGAAATTTATTTTCTGGAATATAGTGTGTATCATGAGGTTGGGGTTTTTCTTTATTGCTATAGGTTTGATCTTTTGCTAGTGATAGATTAACACCTCCAGGAGGATGATGCCCTGACTGCGTGCGGTGGACTGAGAGCCGGATCTCTGCCACAGACCCTGTGATCCTGTTCCTCGCTTAATCTCTCTTAAGCTGATCTCCTCTTGCTGTCCATCTTCTGTGTGTCTGTCTTCTGAATGGGCCATCAACCCTTAGACCAGTGCCATCGCTATTTTCTCCCCGTCCTTTCGAGTCCCGTCGTTATTCCTGTGCTTTTCCAGGGCCGTCTCATGCTCCCCTTAAGGCTGGTGAAACAGAAGATGCAACAGGCTAATCGCTTCTGGGGATTTCTCTGAAAGCAACTGCAGCTTCGAAGTGCCTGTCCTGAGACCTTCCCATTTCCTCTTCCCCCAAGCAGTGTGAGGAACCGTGTGGCTTTTGCAAACAGATGCATGAAGGAGGAAAAGCTAATGGGCAGGACGTCTCTGGCCAACGCTGGCTTGTGTCGCCGCAGTCAAAGACGTGAGGGTGCTGGAGAAAGTCAATTTCCTGTTAAATTAACTTGGCTGTTTCTCTAAGGAAGGAGGAATTTTAATGAAAGTGCTTATTAATGGATGAGCCCAGAGGGAAGTGGATTTGTGGCGAGGCCAGGACTTTATAAGGAAAGCCTTACCTTGTAAAAGGCCACAAAAGATGCTTACAGGACTGAACTTGGTCTGCTTGGGAATCGGCTGCCTGTACAGAGGGACAGTCTTCCTTTTCCCATAAAACATGCATTAAGGGTGCCAACTAAGTTGGTTCTTTTTTATATCCGTCACAAAAACAGTGGGAGGTTTAGTTCCTGTCAAACTTTATGGGCCATTTACGAGGAGGCCGTCCCCAAAGTATTTCACAGGCCGAATAAAAATAAATGGCACTGAAAAATTTTATAACACAATGCACAAACTGTTGCGGCAGTGGGAAAACATGTGCAGGAGACCTCTTCTCCCTCCCCTGCGCAGAGGAATTAAAATGGAATTTTAATTATTGTAACTTTTATAGGCTTTTTAATTTTCAAGCATTGCTGTAGTCTCATGGTTACCTTTGGGGAGGGAGAGATGGTGCCTTTGTACAGAGATGAGAAGATGTGGTGGCAGAGGTGCAGCTTCACGGCCCCGGTGAGGGGCAGCGGCTCTGCAGAGAGACGAGGAAAACCACAGGAGGTGGTGGGTGTGAGGAGGGGTAGGACATGACTTGTGGTGTTGAAGCTGGGGATTGATGTCTGCCATGCTTGGGCATCCTGTCTGGGTGCAGAGAGGGGTGGACACGGGCACACAAGTGCCTGCTGTGTCCTTAAGTCCAATCTCTCTAAAAAACTGGGCTTAAACCTGAGGGCTTAGTTCAGGCTGCTGTGGCTATTCTGCTGGGGAGGTACTTCCTCCTGTTACTTCATTTTTCTATTCAAAATGGGAGAACAAAAGGAAGGAGCCAATTTCCCCCACTGCTAGGACCAGATAAAATATTCCGAGAGGAGCTGACTGGTTCAACGTACAGTAAGAAGCCTGTTAAGAGGAATAGCTGCAGTTTTCCTCAAGTTTTATCCTCCACTCTGAGCTATGGGGAGGAAAACACTTCTGTCTGGGGAGGAAAGCAGCATCTAAATACCCATGTGGAGAGGGAGCAGCTCTTCTGAATATTTTTAATAGAAACGGGTTGAGCAGTCACTTCTGCACGGGCTGTCTCCACTGACGGGCGTGCTTCACAGCTCGCTCTGTGAACTGTTGCACTGTTGAACTCTCTGTATCTCGATGCTGGATTTACCATACCAACAGCTTTATCGGAGGAGTGAAACAACAGCTTGCTTCTACGGGAAGGGAGAGGAACAACCTACCCCTCAGCAACCAAATGGGCAGCAAGCAAAGATGTTCTCCAAATAGTTTCTCTTCCCCTCTCATGCACATGTTCTTGGCAGCCCTGCTCAGCAGAGGTCAGTGGGTTCAGGCAGTAATGCAATTACACCATCACTTCTTCAGATTGCACATTTGATAAAAAAATTAAATCCCTTTCCCAACCTTATAATATTAGAGCTGCTGCTATTTTTGTTGGTGTTTTGTTTTTTGTTTTTTGGTTTTTTTTTTGCCCCCCAGGAAGGGCGGTCAATCACTGGAACTGGGGCCCAGAGAGGATGTGGGATCTCCATCCTCGGGGATGCTCAGAACTTACCTGGGCACAGGCCTGAGCACCCAGATCTAGTCAGAGCTGCTCTGAGCAGGGGAGGTTGGACCAGGGACCTCCAGCTGGTCCATTCCTTACCACATCATGCTCTGGCTATGCAGGTTTGGAGCAGCTTGAAGGATTTTGGATCTGCAGTCTTGCTGCCAGAGGAGTCTTGGCAAGGGCAGGCTGCCTCTCCCTCTGCCCCAAGAGAGTCCTCGACTCTTCTTCTGAGGCACATCCTGCCACGTGAGGTCAGGAACAGGATCTGCGATGAGATGGATGTGGGAATCTGATTCAACCTGACAGTAAATCAGTTGTTCTGAGCCAGGGCAAGTCAGGGCAAGGGTAAGGTCTGCTTGCAGGAACTAACCTTTTGATGGGGGTGGACTTAAAATGGATCAAGCCCATGGAGTCCTTTTTTTAAGTGTAAAATGAAGTTAAATGAACTTTCTCAGTGTGCAGTTGTTTTGTGACTGATGGTGAAATGCTCAGACATGTAAAAACATAGGATAAAATCAGGAACACCTCTGAAGCCTTACTAGAAAACACACACACACCAAAAAAAAATTTCAAGTTTTTCTTTTCTTTTCCTTTCTTTTTTTTTTTTTTTAAGGCAAGCAAACCAGGTTAAATGGGGTTGGTTTGGTTTTGGCTTATTTTCATATCTTCTCTTGTTCCCATCCTTTTCTGCACTTTCCACACACAAGATCTAAAAAATGTTAACTTTTCAAGCCCCTATTAATCTGGCAGTCTGTTTTAGTGACACATCTGAGTGGTTCTCCTACTGCTGACAGGCTGAGTCTGCGTTTGCTGTGATGCTGTATCGGTTCTGGTTCAAAGTCAAGCTACCAAACAACAGAACGTGGCTTTGAAATAAGCCTCTGGGATAAACAGAGCTGTAAACCAGGGATCTCAATAACTTTGCATAACAATGTAGAATAGAGAGACATTATTCCCCCTCCTCAAATACCTGTGGCTTCATGATTTTCATTCTAAGCTTTGACAGGGTTACACTAATGCGGAGGATCTGAATGCTGTAAAACATACAAAAATCCAGTTGCTTTCTAGCTTGGGTGTCAGGCTACAAGAAAAAATAACTAGTAACATAACATAAAAGGCATTGTGTGCTAGAAGTGACTAACTAGATTCATTTAATTTTTAATTTGTTCTGGGTAACATCAAAGTAACTAAAATGCTGTTAATCTTCCTACTCTGCTGAATAAGACCTCTGCTAAGAGGGAGGTGTGAGGGAGGGAGGGGCCTATTAAAATATTTTAATTAAGCGAAAGTGGCAGTATTACCCAGGGAGAAAGTACTTTTATTCTTTCTTAAGCGGTGTCTAGATGGAGGCACGCAGTAACGCCCCGTCTGCCTGAGCTCTCCCCTGAGCTGAAGGAGCCTGTAGGTGTTAGCTAAGGGATGTTAGCCATGGGCTCGGGGCCCTGAGGTCTTGCTTAATGCCACAGAGGTGCACTGGGTTTGGGGACCCGTCGGGTGCTGAAGCCCGCGTGAGCCCAGCGAGGCTGCGGGCTGGAGTCAAACAGCGGCTGCTGCGACGGGCTCGGCTGTGCAAAGAGCATCAGCAGCACCAAGGCTGACGCCGGGTCTCCCTCCAGCTCCCTGCAGGCGGTGGGAGATGGAGATGTCTGTCATCCTGCTGTTTTCTTCTGCTTCCTACTCAGCTCGTCATCTCCCTGGCACTGATAGGCAGCAGAACGACATTTTCCCCTCCCCAAGATGGTCGATATTAACAACACACCAGAGTGTAGGACCTTCTGCAATGCCCGTGCAGCCCCGCTGACGGAAAGGCGCTGCACGTCTGTAAGAACTGGAACCAAACCTGCAAGAAGTGACTGGATGGGGAAGTTGCCTTCCTCTTCCTCACTGCAAGTGTGTGTTTGTGGGAGCAGGCTGGTGTGTCTGCCTGGTTTTACAGCCACGTAAGGTCCTGGCCACTTGTTGCCAGCGCTTTTACCACAGCAGCAACTGTTTTTTTTTCTAAATTACAGCATATACAAATGGAGGATTAATGAATATTGTGACCTAGCAGATTTTCTAGTGAATAGTCTTCCTGCATGGCACGTGGGCTGGGCACAACCCAGGCGGCTGTGCACCAGTCCTTGTGATCAGGGCTCGCAGTGGCCCTTGCACAGTGCTTTCCTCTTGGGAAAATGCTCCCTGGGTTGTAGGGTGTTCTGCTGGAGGGGACTGAATCACTCAAGGGACCTCAATTCTCCAATCTTTACTCTTGTATTTAGCCTTTTACGTGCCATCACACAAATAATAGTAATCAAAATGAGTCCAACAGAGTAAAAAAATGCAAAAAAACCCCCCACCAAAACAAAACACCACAAAAAACCCCAAACAGCAGTCTTTACATAGGGATTATTTTGAACTATATTTTCATTTTTCTAGAATGTCTGGCAAAAATATTTGCTTGTCAGGAAATTGCTGAAAGATTTTTTTTCTCTACTGGCAGAGTGAATTTACTTTTGTGTTTGTATATATATTTAAAAAAAAAAACTTTTGGAGAGAGATGTTACCATTTTTAATGAAAAATAGATTTTTACTGAAGAAATTATTCTTATCACAAAAACTTCTAATATTTAGTTGTATATAGGACTTAATGTCTACTCATGTGAGTATGGGTCATAGGGTCACATTTTACTACATGACTCCTCTTTCCTGTCTGCAAGAAGCAATACCTGTAAGATGTGTGCCCGACTGGGCAGGATCTGAGTAAGATTGTTTATGCAGCTAAAAAAAAAAAAAAAGTTGGAAGTTAATTTAAGTTAATATAATCTCAGTAATCACTGGATTTATTGCCCAGGAAAACTTAAGACCTTTCAGGCTCTTCATTCTGCCAAAAGCTGAGATCATGTTTTCTAAACTTTGCTGCTTTGTACCCATATGCAGGTGCTAATCATTTCCATACAGCTGAGCCGTAATTTGCTGGTCTCCTCTACAAAACACACCAGCTTTTCACAGTGCCCTCTTATATATTCTGCCTTACAAGAAGACTGTAACTAACAGTTAAACCAGCGTGTAATGTATTATTTTCTTAGTTTATGGAAGATTGTTTTATGGGGCAGCATATTAACAAGAGATGCCTGGAGGTACGTGGCGCGTAGTGTCCAGCCCTTCAGTGGTTTACGTTTATGCACACACAGGAACATACGACCCTCATCGATAATCAGGTTGCAAATGGCTCTGTCGAGTAATTGCAGCATTAGTCTTCTCTAACTGAAGCTTCAGAGTAATTTTGCCTTTTTCTAATTACAGAGCTAGAGGACTGTAATAATTTCCAAATGTTTTGGAGCTGATTTTAAAGCTGATCTGCAATGTGTAGTTAAGAGAAGCCTCAAAGACCCAGATTCTGAAGACTTGCTTTGGCAGGTGGGCTGGGAAATTTCTTTTTTTGCTAAGTAAAACCTATTGGGGAAATCTTCACTGATGTATATAAAATTTACACTGGCCACAAACTGGTCTGGAGAAAGCAGAACCTCTGAATGGGTTGGGGGAGAGAGGGCGAGGAGATGCAGAGACATGACCAAACTTGTGATACAAGGAACATTTTAATGACAATTTTGATGCAAGCTTTATTAGAAAAATAGAATTTTTTCCTTTCTATTTAAAGCATAAACCCTACTGTCAGTCTATATCTCAATGTATCTCAGTGGATGATTTTTGAAGTGAGGCCATTTCATTGATTAGAAACACCTCATCTAGGAAGTTTAGGTGGCTTATGGGGTTTCTGTGCTCCATATGTTAAGAAGAGCTTGTGGGTCAAGGCTTCAAAGTTATTGAAGCACTTACAGCTGATAATGAGTACCTTAAGGGGATTCTCAAAAGTACCCGAGCATGCTGACTCGCTAGTTCATTCTTGGTATTTGTACATACATAAGCCTGGAAACTGAGCCTGAGGGACACAGAGGATGGCCATCACCTCAGTTGTCTCATCCTGGTGACCTAGTCTTAATGTGTTTCCCAGTCAAGTTTCTCATGGCTGAACATAAGGCTGGATGTATTAATGCACTTGAGGTATTCATCCAGTGACTAACTGTCAACTACTTCAGGGATGTAAGGCTTCGATTACTGTGTCTAGGATTCTAAAAAATAAATCATGGTCTCCATTGTTTTTCAGACTGCCTGAAAGCTATAGGAAGCTATATTATAGGGGGAAAGCTTGGGAACTATTAGAAAATAACTGGGAAAGAAAGGGGGGAAAATGATGTAACTGATTCTGGCCTGGCAGTTACTTAACTATGAGTCTGACTTGTGGTATGGGGGGGAACTGAGGAGGTTCGTGGCTAGCCCAAGGAAACAAGATCAGGTTAAAAACCTTTATGTTTGAAATAAAACGTAGGAGAGGGAGGAAGGAGTAATGCACGAATGCCAGTTAACTCCAGAACCGAGTAGAACTAGCAAAGGATTGCTTTCTTCCTTCCCATTTTCATGGTATTACAGTTGGGCTTTGTCCTGTTCAGTTAAGCTCTTTACATCTTCTCTTTCAAGGAACTGAAGCATGTGAATATTTCTGCAGAAGTCATGAGGAAACCATGCGTGTTTGTGATGCATGAAGGCTCCCCGGCTGCCTGGCAGGGCAGATGGTTCTATCAGCAGCTTCTTGGATTTTCTTTTTTGGGCCATGGAATTTTGTTTGTTTTAAAGCGAGTGGCGGCTGTCTGATGCAGTGGATACTGATCTAGTAATGGAGGCACTAAGACTTTGAAACAGTGAGGTTCTCAAAAGCAGAAGGGTTTTAAGAAATGCAGAATTCAGGGATTTCGAATAAGAGAACAGCAGAGCTAGTGGTACCCTATGGCCCTCTGGCTCTAAACTGCGCCTCTAGGAGGGATGATGAGGAATGCTAACTGAGCTGGTGAGGGACAAGTGTGCTTGTGCTTACCGTGTGCTTTGAGCAAGGCAGTGCTGTTGAGCTTGGTTTCTCCTGCCTCGTCCATAATGCCTTGAAAATCAGGCATAAAGTGCCTTTATCTCCTCTCCTGCAAGCCTTCCTGGCCTACTGCATCATCCTGAGATTGGCACTCAGGGATATCATCCTGTCTCTGTGTGTATATTTTCAATGTGAAAACTAACTTTTGTTGGAAATGAGACTTATTTAAAATAAGAAAGAGAGCAAAGAATTTTTATCCTTTCATGAAGTTGATCCAAACCTTCAAAGTGTTTTGGTAATTATGTTTATGGCTAAAAGATTGATTATTTGAGTCTGTGTTAGAGTATACTTTTTAGTATGAAGTAATGGATCATTACAAGCCAGCTCAGGAATGCTTTTGAGTTTTTAGGAATTTTTTAAAGCTGGATGAGGAGGGAGGAGTGTGAGGCACTAAGTTTAGCATTAAAAAACATCTGGATCTGCTCTCTGGTTTATTTTGTAATGTGTTTTCCATGAGTCTATTTAAACAACCACATGGCTTGATGGCAAAATGAATGCAAGTGTAGCGTTTGGAAGGGGACCCCGGATAAAAGTTCGGCTTGCTAACTAGGGTCAAGTGACATGCTCTTGTTTCTGGTTAGGTCATGTGGATTCACAGAAAGAGCCCATCTTGGCTGCTGCTGTTCCTTTTCTCTGCCAAAAGCTGCTAAACATAAAGCAGGCAAAGGAAGTACTAAATTACAGAACACCTAATCTTTAGCCCTTTGTTTAATCTCAAATGAGTCTCCCAGATCTCATAAACCAGCAATGCGGACAACATGGAAGGCCAACCACAAGATGATCTAGGACCTGCACCTGAGCAAAGGGTCTCCTGTGGCTGCAGGGGTGGGAGCAGGGAGGGTCAATTCTGATAACGCCTTTTTTGGGTTGCGCTATTACAGTGCTGTTGAGAGAGCTGCTCTTCTGCTGGGCTGCCAATGCACCGGCAAGGTGTAGCAAGAACTGGTCTCTATTTAGCTCCTAGTAGTTTTGGACAGATTATTTTGTTGTGGTGGTGGTGGTTAAAAACATAACAAGATCTTTTTCTCTGTGAAATTCAGAATGACCTCATTGCTGATAGACACTGGCAGAGGTAATGATTTAGCTTCAACTCTGCTTGCAGGTGATCTTCTTTAACCATTACTCTTTGCCCCTCCCTCTGGCATCCTTTTCCTCATATCTATTTTCCCACCTTTTGTCTTTTTCAAGCACGTGTTTTTTATTCTTTTGCTGCTTTCAGCTTAGCCCAAATGCTAAGGAGGCCTCAGGTCTCCAACCTGCACTTGCATTAGGAGAATGGGGCTGACTGAGATGCAACCAGGGGCAGCTCTTGGGGACTGCAGGGTCCACCTCCAATGGAGTTTTATAGTCTTCCCTAAAATCCCTGCCATTCATTGCCATTCTGTCTTAACAGTGACATGCAGTGGCAGCGCGATGCAACAGAGGCAGCTGCAGACATCATATAAACTTGTTACTATATCACTTTTTTCCACCAATGTGTGAACACCTTAGAGGGTCCTGGTGCATCCTGTGTCCCTGCGTTAGCCGTCTGTGCAGAGCTGGGCACAGGCGAATGCAAACAGAATGTGAAGAGAGGCTCAAAAGCAAAAAAGATAGGATCCTTTACAAGGCAAGGACATTTTCTATGTTTTCCAGAATATAAGACTAAATATCTTTGTTCTACTGATATTACTGTGATAAGGAATTATTCACTCTGGTCTTGTTTGGCGCGATATTCTCTTAATCATCTCCTGCGTTTTATGCATGTGCACGGACATGTAAAATTACTGCAAATATTTCTGTTGAGATCCTACCAGCTTGAAAAGTGTTACTTGCTGCTGGGTACAACTTAGGTTTCTTTGTACTTGGGAATGATTTGTAGAGATCATTTTGCAAAACCTGTATTTCCCAAGAAAGACTGAAAATTGTATTGAATTGGTCTTTAGAGAACTGATCCCTTGCAAAAAGTTTGCAGGAGGGATTGGAAGGCGGTGTTTGTACAGGCAGTGAAGGTAAAAGATTCCTTGGGAAGGAGAGGAGGGAGGCCTAAAGAAACAAAATGGAGGATGTTGAGGGAGGGGTAGGCTGCAGAAGGGTAAAGTCAAGTGTTGATATTTCAGGATACTTATTTTGGGGTATCTTCTGTGCTTCAGGGACGTAGCTCGTGTATATGCATGGAAAATAAGGGATGCTAGTGTGTAGATGTGAAAAGGATGTTGGAGATGGAGCCAAGGATAGTGCTATTTGTCTTCAGTGACTTGTACAGATGCCTGAGCTGAGGAGTAGAAGGGTTAACCACTGTGTGTATTAAGGCTACAAAAAGCTTTTCAACCAGGAGCATAAATTACTGAAGCTGCTATTCAGAAAAACACATATCAGACATAAAACAACTGCCACAGCTTTTCAGATGTCTTATTGTGCTTCATCTCATGGTGATGACTGGAGTGCTCTGGGACTACTTTTCAAAGTATTCTCCTTTGTATCTCAAGAATACACAATGGCTCAGCCTTGACATCTATCTTCATATGTAAGGAGACTGATAGGTCACTAGTGACATAGCTGCAAACATGTTATCAAGCATCTTCTGATTGCTTCCAAGCAAGTGTTCTTTCCTGCATCAGACAGACAGCATTTAGATGTTCCTTTCATGAATATCTTACTAGATTTTTATATACTTTGAATTGTGGGAAGAACAAACATCAGACACTTTTTTTTAATTCTGCTTTGTGATTTGCAGGGAGTCTGAGATCAATGTTTACAGCGACCACTGGATTTCCTCATTCCCAGCATGGTCGTACTCTGAATCTAATATGCAAAAATCCCAATCCTAGATGCTGAGGTCCAGATTTGGAGAGAGAATACTCAACTACTCAGATATTCATGCACTTCTGCCCCCTTTATTTAAAAGCAGCCAGATGCTGCCGTGGTCTTTATCAAGTTGAACTAAACAAATAAGAAATTAATGTTGCTGGACCAGGATCTTCTGTTTCCTTCCCAGTCACTACAGACAGGGGCTGTTAAGCCATCTAGCCAGAGTGATTATCAACTTGCCAGCCTCCTGTCTGTCTTGCATTCATGCTTGGGAAGCCGCAAAATTGTCTGTACAGATTTTATAATGGATCAGTTTGATTACGCTGTTCACTGTATGGTCACACAAAACATTGGCACGGCTGTTGGGGAGACAAACTGATATGTGGTCAGGCTGGGTTTTGAGGGGAAGAGGGATTTCTCCACAGAGCTCTCCTCCCTCTGCCTCTTAGGTAATGACCTGAGTGTCAGGCCTCTGACATGGAGAAAAAATCTCAGCTTATTCCTGGGCAACGTGATGCCCTGTGGTGCTATAGGGTAAATAAAGGCAGAATCCAGAGCATCAAGTACAGGTGCACCCTGGCTGGCAAGGAGGTTCCCCAGGTCTTGCTTGCAATGGGGAGACCATCTCTTAGGCAGTAACTGGGGCAGTTATGGCTATCACCAGAGGTTCATGTGCCTGTAGTCCTAAATGCTCTTGGTTACATAGGTGAAATAAATGGGGACAAGGTGTCCAAATGTTTTTGTGGATCCACGTGTGCCTAGAAACATTGCTTTTTTCCCCTTTGCTGCAAGAAAATGGAAGGGGAAACAACCATGGTAGTGGTACTAAGTGCTGTTGTGGTTGAGCTTCCTTGTTTGGGATCTTCAGCTTGAACTGTTGAAAGAGAGAAGAATGGTTAGTCATTGGTTGGCTTCAGAGATTTTACTGATCTCTTTTTTTTTTTTTTTTTTTTTTTTTTGGGGGGGG
>VXBL01007338.1:335053-352106 GCA_013400195.1 Aramus guarauna | reverse complement strand
TTTTTTTTTTTAATGAGGGAGAGGCTGCTATGATGGTTCTTCATCCCATTCCTCTTCAAATGCTCCTCGCAGGTCTGCAGCCTCCATGTCTGGGCCGGTGGTGGTCACAGCCATGGGGAGCCATGTGGGATACAATGCCAAGATCAGTGCTGCACACTTTAGGCAGCTCCTTTTACCCTCATGACAGGCTTCAGCAGGCACAGGTGTCTAAAATGCTTCTCCCCAGGCTTTTGAGGCTGTTGTGTGTCTGTGTGCAAAGCTGCTGACAGCGTCAAGCTGAGTTCTGCTGGAAACTGGGATCTGAGAAACCTTATGCCA
This sequence comes from Aramus guarauna, assembly GCA_013400195.1. Taxonomy (NCBI): domain Eukaryota; kingdom Metazoa; phylum Chordata; class Aves; order Gruiformes; family Aramidae; genus Aramus; species Aramus guarauna. The sequence continues at coordinate 351,788 of VXBL01007338.1, read as the reverse complement.
AGAGGAAAAATATCTTAAAGTGACTTTAATACTTAGCACTCCACTGAATAGCTCACTCACCCTCGTGCCTCTGAGCTGAAAAACCCCAGGTCTCCCTCAAAGTGAAGCTAAAATGAAGGGCAGGGCTACTGTTCACATTGTGGTGGAGGCATTCAGTCTGCTTTATTATTTAATATCAACAGACAAAAATTGTTGGCTCCAGCTCTGCATGTTTATCTGCTCTGTGGCAGGTTGCGTTTCTTCTTCTTGTCTGGGAGGGCTGACAAAGACACGGGGTCTGGAGAAAGGCAGGTCTGGAGAAAGGCAGGTCTGGGGCCCTGCCTGAGCCCAGCCGTGGCGTGGGCATGGCTCCGTGGGTGCCTGGATGGGTCAGAGCCGAGCTCCACAGCGCTGGTCTCAGGGCATGGATTTAACCAGGTGAAAGCTTGTGTGTAAATATTTTCTTTCCCAAACCAGGAACTCTGCAAGAAGCAGCTTCCAGAGCACTTATAAACATCCAGCCCTTGCAGCTCGGCGGCTGGGTCCAGCGATGCCCACCACCTGTGCTTGTACTAACATGAAATATAAGGAATATGGTTTTGCCAGCCTCATCCTTCGGGCTAGCCCTGTTTCTCAACAGCTCAGCAGCAAACTGGTATTTTCCCTCCTTTTTCTGATTAACCATAGCTGAGTGACCATGACAGGCTCAGGGTTTAACCCTAGGGCCCTGGTTCTCTCAGCACTAACCCTGCTGTGACTCTCTAGCAATCTCTTCTAGCTCTGCAGTTTTCCAGTTTTTCAAACTTGCCTTACCCATGTCCAAATCTGGGATCTAAGCCCCAGCTGGTGAGGGGTGCCTGCACCTCAATGGGTCAAAACGTGTATTTGTACCCATATCAGCTCCTTCAGTAAACTTCTGTGGACCTGGAACAACCAGAAACAAATTTCCCTCTTCTACCATGTTTCCTAAATTTCTGTCTGGCTCGGAAGTGAAGCAGCAGTCTTATTAACAACTGCTGGCACAGATACACATCCAACATTTTGAGTCCATGAATGCAGCAGCGAACTTCCAGCTTTCCCAGCCCCAAAACTTAGATCCACATGAACCTAGGCTGACGCACAGACAGATGACCTCTCTCCACACTGAAAAATAAGCCCTTTCACTTTCATGTGTTCCTGTCTTACGTGCTGATACGGCTGAGCCATAAACTTAACTCATAAATGCTGAAGCATGTACGCAAAGGTCAGTTTGAGACCTGTGTTCGTTTATAATCCTGGAGAGATTAGCTGCTCGTTCAGGCTGGTGACACCACTACTCACACGTTGCTGGGAGGCAGAGCCGATTTTTGGGGTCTCTGCTCAGTGAGACTGGGTTCCAGCAGGTTTTCCATGCCCTGTAGGCGCTGGGGGGTGTATTACAGGTATTACAGCCTCCGTTTCTCCCAACCACTGCTGAAACAATCAGTCTGAAACAATGACTCAAAGCTCATGCAGTTTCCACTGTGGCGTTGGGGGGAAAACCCCTAGAAAGGGGATGTTTTTGTCTGGGTGATGGAGTGCTTTCACTTCAGTGCAGAACCATAAGGATACCAGAAGTTGTTAAAGTTTTGCTCTGGCTCTCATTTGGAGGCACAAGGGACTGTGTCTGCGTGCTGCTCTCTGGCAGGATTTTGAAGCTGTGAATAATGTTGAGATGAGGCTGCGCAGTGGTTGTGTGGGATGGGGAAGGCTTTCGCCCTTCCATGGACGAGTCAGATGTTTTCTTTCTGTAGGGGGTGACTGATTCTCCCAGATGTCAGCGGATGGTGAGGGATCATAGTTGTGGAGCTTTTATGGAGGCTATTGAGCTAAGGGTCAAGTAGTTATAAAAGTGAGGGAGCGTTTCCACCAAGCAATGAGTTGAGATGGCTTTTGGGACAGGCTCAGCTGGCTCGGATGAGCAGCTGGTAGTGTGAGAATGTGATGAAAATAAACAAGATATTGTGTGGAGACTCAGTTAAGCAGTGGAAAGACAATTCACCTGCAGTTCACCTGCTGCATTTGTGACAGGTGAATAAAATAAAATACCTTGAGAAAGAGCTGGAGGTCAGGTTTTTTTGAGATGGAGAGACTAAATCAGAAGCCTACACCTTTCATGGAAGGCAATCAAGCTCTTTTTCACCAAACATTTGGATGTCAACATGAGCAGCTTGAGCCTAAGTAAGATTATAGACTTTTTCATGTGTCAGTCAAAATATCCTGGGGAGAAAAATGTCACATTCTTCCTCTGTGTTACTGGCACTTATGTTTTGTAAAACACATAGCTTTTTATTTAAAATAGATCTGCTGATATAAAAACTGAACACAAAATATCAGGAAGTTGGCTGGTCTCTAAAAGGGATGCCTGCTGAGAATGTAAAATTAATTTGCTGCATGTGAAAAATGCTAGCTGTGGGGACAGACGACAGAGAAGGTGCCTGAAAGAGAATAGCAGGGATGTGTTTCCTCTATCTTGCCAAGCAAAATAGTCCAATTTTGTTCACAAAGGGCTGTTTCTGGGGCTAAGTTGGTAATCTCATCTTTATTCCTTTCATACTTGTTTACTCCTTTCCTAGTCTCTCTTTTCCAGCACAAACCACTTTTGTGTATTTTATATAAGGACAGCAAATAGGTGGAGGGTCCCGGTCCTTGCTGATGACAGATGCCTCATTCACTTGTGAATAATATTGTTCTCTGTAAGGTGCTCTGCATCTTTAGATAACACGTTGGTCCAGGTTTTCCCTCATGGCAGAACTCTGCTGTTGGGACTTGGTTCACAGGTCCAGCTTAACAGAAGCAAAAAATGGATGTTCTTGGGGTGAGTTACTTGTTCCCCTGATTAAATAAACTAAAGCATCAAAAGCTTTTTTTCAGCATGTGTAAGAAAATTGCACAAGATGTCCAAAAAATACCAGACCCAAGAGTGCAGCAGAAGCCGAATTGGCCGTTTCCCTCAGGTGCTGACCATGACCTCCATAACATCCCCCGTGTCTGACTTGCCTGCATTACAGCAGAGGAGGCATTCTGTTCGTAGCAGCAGACACAGGTGTGCAAGCTCACTTTCAGGACATGGTTTGAGTGTTAACAGTCATGGCTTCACCTTCTCACATCAGACACAACATAGTATCTCTGTGGTGCTCAGCTGAATTTCCCTTCTGGGTTAGAGCAAGCCGTGATTCTCCTGGTCTACACTAGATTTACACTTGCACAGAAAATGTGAAGACAGTTGTGTGCTTAATTGCCAGTTTAAGACAAGATGGAGTAAGGAAAAGTGCATCTGTATTTTTGTTTTCGAAGAAGATCTGAGACACATGCTTCAACCTACCTCCACAATTAACACTGTGGGGTCCAGCCTGGAGGACAGGAACCAGAAGATCCAAACTGTAGTTTCAGGGTCCTTAAGGCTTCTTGGTTGAACTGAACATTGCTTCAAATTGATTGTTAAATCAGGGAGCGTGGGTGTAGCTCATTCCATTATAATCCCCACAAATTGCTTTGTAATCGAAAGCTTTTGTTCCAGTGTCAAGTGGTTAAGCACCAAGTAAGAAGATCTATTTTACAAGACCAGACAAGATCTGACAGACAGTGGAAACTTAACTTTCAACAAATATAACAATCAACATGAGAGAACCAAAAGGTCCTCATTAAGCACTGCTGTTTTTAATTAATTGGTCCTTCAGATTTACTTCTTTAAAGCTGCTAACAGCCTTAAGCTTTTCCTAGATTAATTACAAAAGACGAGCAAATCACAATAATTAGTTTAGCCTCGGGCTCTTGCTAGGCCTCTGACCTACGTGTGTAGGTTTGCTCCATGCAGCGTAGACAGGGGGAAGCAATTTGCCTTCTTGTCTTGTTTCTGAATCAGAATTTCTGGCAGGAAGTGGTTTTTTCTTTTCTTTAGTTGTTGAAAAGTGTAATTTTCCTTCCCCTAATATATTCCTGTCACTTAGTTTAAAATGATCCTTCTGCTGTAACGACTCCCACTTGGGCTGGAAACCCTCCTTCACCAACAACAGCTCAGTCAGTGATGATGACTTTCAAGGCTTGTAATTCTTGGCTTACGGGGCCTACAGACTCAGGGAAGTATCATTAAAAATGAATCATGCTGCTCCCCTGGGGATGTGCTAGCTTCCCGGGATGCACGTTAATGTGAATCCATCTCCCCTCCCTTGCTGCAGAGGGCTGGTAAGTCAACAGTGCAATGTAGGAATGAATTTCAGAGAGGAACATATATGTGTGCCTAGTCATAAAGACAGAGAGAGACTTGCTGTATGTGCCTGTAAGAGGCAGACCTGTCACTGCACTGAGAAACTCTTTAGGTCTTTTCCTGTCTGATCCATGCTTTCATCTGTAATGCTGCAGACTTTTGGGGCCGTCTCTATTCACTTCATTCATGAGACAAATCCTCCCATTTTAACAGTCATCCCCTTAGTTCTGATGAGTCTGACAGTGTAATGGGAAAACACCTAGAAACTGTTTGCCTCAGTTTCCCTACCTGTAAAATGGGTGCAGTACCAGCCTTTGGAGATTAGCTACATGTCTTGACTTACTCATTCTGTAAATTGCTTTGAGATCCTAGGCTGATGGGGAGATAAGGGAAAATTATTGCTGTTTGTGCTCTTGATTAGATAATCATCTGCTTAACTTCCTGTGAGTTCAATGAGACTTACCAAGACACCAAAGAATTATGCTAAACTGCGGTTTAAGAAGTGACATCATCACTGTGCTGTACTGTTTGACAAAATCAAGTGTAACTACGGATAACCACCAAAAAATGTTGTTCTAAGATATCTGCTGTGCCTCTCTAGAGGGTTCTTCCCGGGGGTGAAGCTAGGTGGGAGCTCCCATGGCAAGGGCACAGGGACTGCTGCCTGCTCGTCGTGCCCTGCAGGCAAGAGGGTCCTATCACCCCAAAACTTTTTAGCCCAGAAACAGAGTGCAGTCCTGTTGCCAAGAGAGGGGAATCCACTGCAAAGGTACTTTCTAAGCACATAGTGTTGTGTTAGCACAATATACTGCTGCATATTTTCCTCTTGAAAACAAAAGGATGTTAAATTCTTCAGTGGAGCTTTTGGGTTCTCTCTTCTCACCTACCCCTCCTCTGTCTTGCTGCTGCTGGGTGCAGGTTTAAAAGGTGTATTTTTATTTTTAATGCCCTTAAGATGTCTTCTTTCAGGCCAGAACAGACCCAGTTTGAACTCCTGGGTGCAGAACTGCTGGGCATTGCTTGATTGCTGTAGAGTGGCATCAGCTCACTGCTGTGCCCCAGCTGACAAATCTATGCTATTTCTTGCTCAAAAAATTCCTATCCTATCCAGCAAAAGTGGTAGAAACCAATGATTTTTTTACCTTAAATAGGGAGTAGTCACATTGGGGTGAATGCGCATTTGGAAGAGGCTTTGCTCACCTCTAGGACAGTTGGTATCATTCATGTCTCAGCAGTGGTCAGACATTGGGAGGGAGTCAGATGACCCAAGCTCACTGCTTCCCCCACTCTCTTGGGGTCCACGAGGAAAATCCTGGCCAAGGCAGCTAATCCACCTCCCTCTTATTGCTCTGACAAAAATTAAAAGATCCTTATGTCTCTAAGCGAGAAGTGCAATGGGAAGCAAACAGGGGCTTTCCTCTTCTTTCCACTTATCATTTCTTTGTCCCTCTAAATTTATCTCTGTCCCTGGACCTTAACCTCCCACTCCAAGGGCAGGACAGGGCAGGCTGATAAGATGTCTCTGAAACCACTGGCATTGAAGCAATTATTCAGCAGCTGCAGCCCTTTGCAGCTGAGCAGAGATTACCATCTCTATCCCTGGGAAAACCGTCTTCATGCCTGCTTAATGTATCCTGGCCTGCGGACCTTATTTATGGCACCTTCTGGCTGAATTACCAAAGTGACGCAGCTCTGGGATCTTTACTGCTCTTTCTTTGGACTCTGTCCTCAAAAACAAGGTCATTTTTTTTTTCTCTTCCCTGCCTACAACTGCTTATGCCTAATCCTGTTCATGGGATAGCAACACTCCCACTCGCTCAGAGAGCTGGTCCTGTGTGTTTGCTGTCCGTGGAGAATATGTGCAGCGTGACACAGGCAGACTGGTGCCACCAGTAGCTGCTCTCTACATGTGTGCTAATATTGCCTTAGTTATAGCTCAGATTCACAGCTAATTTGAATGCAGTAGGGGAAATAGTCTGCAATATTTCCATGGATTTTTTTTTTAAACAGATCTGCTGGTAGTTTCTAGGCACAAATTATTGTGGAAAGTAGACTTTATACTTCATTTTGCAAGCTTAGACAGTCCAGAAGTGTAGTCAGTCCCCAAGACCAGGGATGCAACCTGAAATATTTGTATTCACCCTCAATTTGGAGTTGACAAAATCTATGAGAATCATGAAATTGTCACCAATTTTAAGCACTGAATTCAGGGAAGTTTTGATGCACAGCCCCGAAGTTAAAGGCAGAAACGAGGGACATCTGTTTGGGTATTTCTTTCCATAGTTATTTACTGGTACTGTCCCAATAGCTGCCACCATGGACACGCTCAGACACAAAATAAGAGAACTGACAATAGCTCTTTTCAGTTCTTCTATGAGTTGATGATCAGTTATCCAGCGTGTGAAATGGGTGCAGCAATACAGCAACCTGCTGCGCTCTCCAGCTTTCCCTTCTGTGACTACATGGTTTTAAGAAGCTCTTACCTCTCGAGCCTTCATCACATTTGTTTTATACCCCAGTTTCATTATCAAGCTGTTAAGATGGGAAGGAGACAATGAGAAGTGTGAGGAGGCTGCACGTGCAGAAAAAAGCAAGACAAAAAATCACTTCTCCAAAACTTTCTAGGTGCAAGTTTCCTTTGCTTGAGGAAAGAAAAGCCAGATAGTGTTATCGAACACTTCAGTGGGAAAATTAAATAAATTTAGCAGAGTCAAAAAGCAAACATGCCCACACACCCCCACCAAACACCCCCCCACACTATTCAAATCAAAGCCCCCAGTGGTACCCATGGCAGCGCTGCTGGCAAGGTACAACTGACACAGAGGAAAAATGGTGTTGGTTGGTTGGGTTTTTTCCTTAAATCAGCAATTGAGCTTCTGCTTTCACTTAAACCTGGCCTGACCTAGACCTGTGCTGCTTTTGGTGCTCCTCCTCCGGACACGTGTGTGCGTGGGAGTGCTGAGGGGCTTGAGCTGGGGTGGGAGGGATGGGAAGATTGGATCTTTTCTCTGAGTTATGGATTTAGCAATCAATTACAATGATTTCCCCTTTATATAAGCAGCAGTAGGGGAAACAAAACAAAACCTTTGCCTCATTTCCTGTTGTGTTTTGAGGTTTCCTACCAATACCGAAAACCACAGTTCATTACGGGAAGTTTTAGTGGTCTGTATCTGTTAGTGTTTTAAATCAGGATTTGGCATCAGCGAATGAGACGCTTTTCCCTTGAAGTAGGAGGGGAATTTCACTCTTTTCTGTGTGCTTTGTTTGAGAAATTGTGTATTCACATTTCTTGTCAAGTTTCTCGTGTACAAGCACTGTGAAAAGCTACGCTAACAAAACCAAGTATGTTTTGAATGGCTTTCCTTCAGGTTTGATGAATAACATTTCACCATTAACCTTTCTGCTTGCCAGGGGCTTGGGAGCGTGGCAGTCGCTGGTCGGTTGTCAGCTTGGTTTTATATCATAGCCTCTTTGCAGAGACATTACTTTTCATCAGTGCACTTGTTTTGGAGAGAGTTATGAGCTTGAGATGCTGGTAAATTTGTGTGAAGTTAGTAGGCTTTTGGTTTATACCATCTAGGGTGTTGGGGATGGCATTGTGCACGGTGCTGCACAAATGTGTGGGTAACGGTGCCTCCCTGAAAAGCGTTGTAGACTGGAAGAGCTAGCAGGTAAATGAGACACAACTACTTTGGGTGAGTGAGAATTTCTTCAGAATTAATGGGAAGTGACAATCAAACACAAGCTCCTGCTTACCTTCTGTTTGCTCCCTGCGTGTACGGTATTGCAGCAGTTCTGTCCATGCGTTGGAGAAGATGGGTTGGGAGGCTGTGGTTAGGGGTGTATGGCTGGAGGAAATGTCACCTCTCCCGGTGGGGCAGCAAACCTGAACCGAGCCCCATCTTTGTCACTACCTCATGTGGGACTCAAAAGAATCTGTTAGTCTTTCCTTCCTAGCTACCAGTCTTCAAAAGCAATAGGGTTGGTGGTATTAATCTGACTTTTTATGAAGTACCATGAGATGCCTGGATGAGAATAAGCACGAGAAAGGTGCAGTGATGCTGCAGCCTTCCCTGAACAGCTGTGCCCCTCACCGGCTGCGTGTTCATCTCTGGGCAGCCAGACTTTGAGTAAAGCCAAGACCCTCTCTCAGGCTGCTGTGAGGTTTGCATGGTATTATCCATGAAAACTGGCACAGTCCCAACTTATTGCATGCAGACCAGCAAAAGTCAACCAGCAGCACCAGTTTGGACTGTTTCTGCTGGATCTGGAAGGACCCACATCCCTCTGGTGGGTTGTTGGCCATGCCAGCAGAGGACGCTGGAAGGATGGTTCTTTTCGGTTAAATGGTGCATGGGCCATGTGGATGTGGAGGTCTCAGTTTGTTACTCATTCACTTGCTTGGATTTCCTACATTACAGCATTTCTGAGCTCTATCAGCCAAATCCAGCAGCGAGGTTGACAGCTGCATGGCCAGTGCATCTCCACTGTGTGCGTAGGAACCTGTCTCCTTCATCTCCTGGCTTGCTGCAGCTCCTGGTGCCACCTTTGTGTGCCCGATCCCTCTGAAGGGATCTTGGCTCTTATATACAGGGGAATCTGACAAGGTTGGACTCATTTTGAGGAACAGTGAGTGGAAATCTGTAACAGGCTGGTGGGGTTCTGCTCTGGCTGTTTGCAGAAGCGGCTGTCACACCTTGGGCAGCCCCATCCTTGGATTTCATATCACGGTGTTACCACCAGGGAGTTCAGGCGAGGAAATGGGAGCAGGGAAAGCAGAGCATCTCTCTGAGCCTGACGGCTTCAACACCTCTCCTCTCAGGCGCACAGGCGCTTCTATTTTTCCAAAATCTTTCTACTGAAGTAGGAGTTGTTAGTCTTGATAAAAATCACAGAAATAGTTGGTGACAGCCCTGCTTAGCACCACTTGATCCAACGGACTGGTGCCCACTTTAAAAAAGAAAATAGATTAATTCATTCTGTCTTCTTTTTTCCCCCCATAGGGGCAGCAGGGCTAAGTCAACAAGTAGAAATCAGATCTCTCCTCCAGCTTGAGGTGAACAGAAATGTGGGTGCTGTGTATACAACATGGGTAAACTCATGTTTTGGAGGCAAAACCCCTACTCCACTCTTCATAACATCTGTGTTTAACATTTACGTGTTTAAGCAGAGGTGGTTATTATGGCAGCTTAAGCCTGCCTGGCCCTCTTTATTTCCAGACAATATATTTTAATTTGCCTGCCCCAAATGGAGGTACAGGAATTTCCCAGAGCTGCAGCTAATTTTCTCGCAGGAGTAAGGAGCGCACTGCTAATGATGCCTGCTTCACCACCGAGATTCTGGCAGCTGCGATGGTCTCTGGCTTTTCACGTGCAACATCCTCCAGCCATCAATACACAATACACTTTCTCTGGGTCAAAGCCTCCAGAAACTGGGTGTTATTTAAAGATGATGGAAATGAGTGTTATCTCCTCATCTCTTCTCTTTGGAAGAGCAAGTGGAGCACGCTGCGGCGTGAGATGGCCTCGCTGTTGTTCTTGCCTCTGTTGAGACTGTGTGACCCCCCAAGGAATGCGCTCTGGTGCTGCGCCTCGGCCATGGAGTGTTTTAAAATAAGGGAGGCATAAAACAAGTGGTCCGAGCATTTCCATGTGCCACAGAGATCCATTTAATTCAGTAGAGAGAACTGCGCTTTGGCACCCTCCCCACCTCCACCAGCCGCTCGCAGAAGGGATTAGCAGAGGATTTAATTAATAAGTGTGGTGACTTTTTTTTTTTAGCACAGCGTGTCCTACCTGGGCATTGCCCCATGGGGTGTTCGGGCTAATACCTCCTTGCCGAGGCACAGGGATAGCCACGCTGAACCCTATTTCACCATGGCATGTGAAGGTGTTGACACGTGGTCCAACAATCCTGTTTCCCCTCCTAGAATGGATGTGGCCAGCGTATACGAGAAGATGACAGCAGGCTTTAGGAAGACGGGAAAGGTCACACTTTCAACCTCGTGCTGCCTGTGATACTTTCCTTTGATCCCTTTGCTTTAAAAGGGAATAATGCAAAATCATGAAGTCTAATGCCTCTTGAAGATGCAACGGGCTAACGAGCCCCGCAAGTTTTTCAGTTGAAACTTGTAACGTCCTTGGGTTTCGTGCCAGATAACATGTTGCTATGCCGTGTGCTGCCAAGGAATCAGAGTACTCCGAGTGCAGGGACACTAAAGATGCCACACAGAAGGCTCTGCATGCTTGCTGTGTTTTTCCATAGCAACAAATGCACCTGATTACAGCACATTCATATGCTCTATATAATGAGTATCCCATAGGAAATTTATCACTGTGCATCCTGCATCATAATTAGAAATCAGACCCGGGCAACTGAAATGAATTCCCCAGGCGCAGGATGTCAGGCGCGTTCTGCGCAGCGAGAGTGGTGGGAAGGAGGAGAGGGGAGGGCGAGCCAGCAGCTCCACTGAGCACCCTGGTCCAATGCTTGCTGCTGAACTTCACAGCTAATTCTGAAATATTTGTGCTGTCCCTTCTGGCAGAGAGTGTGAGTCTGTCTATGAATGAGGAGAGGTGGTTTTGAGGTTTTTCTTTTCTCTTTTCTCTCTTTTTTTTTTTTTTTTTTTTTTAAAAAAAACCCAACCAAACATTTTCCTCCCCTAATTTCTCTTCTGCTCCCCTCTGGCAGGGAGAAATTGAAACCAGCAGTGTTTAGACTTCAGTTTCACAGGCAAAGCGTGTTCTCCTGGGGGGTTTCTGCTGTGGCTTGGTCCAATTGTTACTGACGTATCACTTACGATATTCTTAACTACTTCAGACAAATTCATCGGTGCTCTAATGAAAAACTAAAATACACAGGCATACTTTCAACCAGGCAAATTTAATAAAGAATTTTATTCACCTGACAAATCTAATCAATTTTCACCAAATAACGCACCATTCAGCCTCAAGGCTAAGAGTTCGCTGCATGTGTAGTCTATACATTTTTCCAAGTTCAAAAGACTTAGGTTTTGTGGCTAGTGCTGAGTTCAAAATGAAATGTTACCAGCAGGTCAAAAGCTGTTTTCTAGGACAGCAATTGTGTTAGGTATTCATATGGTTCAGTCAGTGATGATAGCTATTAAGGTATCTACTTATATTTGCCATCAGCACTGCATTAAGGTGGGGTTTTTTTGCTTATATGATGAGATCTGTTCAGATTCAGATAATGAAATTATCCTTTTTCTCCATCAACCTGTGTCATTTCAATTTATGAACAAATGCTGCCCTTGACTGTAGTCTGATCTGAGCCCACAGGTTTTCACTATACATCCAAGGGCAGAATTTGGTCACTATTGGTGAGTAGAACATATAAAGACTGTTTAATATTTATTATGCTTTTCTAGTTAAATCAACTGGCTTGGTACCAAGAGGTAATTTTCTGAGGTCTTGATGAGCTCCCAGTCAGAGGCAGGCTGGGAATCGTGCAGAGGAGAGATTTTTCTATGCTGAGGTTTATCATGTTACATCACCTGCTATTGCAGGGCGATGTGGGAGTGAATCAGGTGCCCAAATGTAGGTGTCTTGTGACATTTGAGACTCCCTAGAGCATTTGAGACACGGCCATGGAGTTGGCATCTAGGACACAGGAGACTCAATCCCACTTGCAGCAGGCGCAGTTGGATGTCAAAATGGCAATAGATGCTTGTCAGGTACTCGAACTCTTCTCCTGTATATAGAAATAACTATATTTATTCAATAAATGGGCTAATTTAATTTCCCAGAGACTGAGCTGACTTTAAGCACAGTAATTTATATTGCAGTGATATTATTTAGGATGGGCTCACAAAAGTTCACGAGGCTTCTAGTTCTTCATTTCTGTACTGGGAAAAAAAAAAGGCAAACCTCATGCTGCCAAATTGAACTGCATTATGCTCATGTAATGACTCTAAGTGATGCTGTTAGAGCATTGTGGAACTATAACGCTTCAGACCATTACTATTGAACAACGCACTGTGTGTGTGTACATGTGAAGCAGGTGCTGAGGCTTGCTTCATCTCGACGGTTTTAATCCCCACCCCCACCCCCAACACAAACCAGGTTTGGATTTGGAGCATGCAAAGGGCAGCCTGCACCTAACCTTTGCAATGACATAAACACTGCTGGGGCGATTTTATTCTTTCATGGGTGCTTGAGTGTGCACGGAGCTCACTTGCAGGTTGCTGTCATTAGTGAGCCTGGAGGATTCAGGGCTGGAGATCAGGGAGGAAAACTTGGCCTTACCGTGGCTCTCATTGCCGTTATCGTTTTGGGAACGACTGGTTCACATGGCTGTGGAAGGTAACAGAAAGCAATGCCAGGTTTCTGGGACTGATATTGCAAATGCTCTGGTAAATTAATAGTATGTTTCACTCGCTGTCAACCGGGTCTTTTAACTTGGACTCACTTTGCCAATAAACCAGTTCTATCACAAGCAGCTCATCACTTTGTTCCTGTATGCTCCACTTCGGAACAAGCAAAAATGAAGTAAGCCTTTCTTCCCTTCCCCGGCCTGAATGCCAAGATTTGTGCCAGTCCCACAGCTCTGCAGCATTAATGAAATCATTGCGTGATTGGCTATGAATTGATGTGGCCAAAACACTCTGTCGTAACCTTCAGATTAAGTGCTGCTCATCAAACCCCGGAGGTAAGACGCTGGGCGAGCAGCCTGGCAGCCAGCCCAGATGCCCGGGGGGTACTTGCTGGGCACCAAATGGCGTTTGTGCTCTGGGTCCAAATGCTCTGGCTGCAAAAGGCCCAGTTTCGCAGCGCCTGCCCCTGAGGGAGTGTTGTTGGGTCTCTGGAGGGGATGCTGCAGCAGTTCCCCTGCTGTTTGTTCCTGCTGTTTACCTGCTTGCTCCCCAAAGTGGCCGGGTCAGGTAGAAGTGAGCTTTCATCAGGAGGAGGCATTGCAGAAAGTGCTAATGTCTTGTTTGGCACAGGGTGGAAAAACATGATTTTTAGACTTTTCATGTTTCTCCCTGCTTACAGGGCAAGGGACAGGTTAGTAAATGGCTGTCATGTGGAGGGGAAGAGTAATTTTCACCCTCAGGTTGCCTGTTGTGGGGGGCAGCAGGCTCCCTGCTGCTTGACACCAAATCTTTCTGTGATTTATTGTAACAAAGAGTATGCAGCTCTAAAAGTTCTTCTCTCGACAGTCCTATGAAGTTGCAAGTAAATTTTACTCATTTTCAGGGGATTTTCTTGATTACGGACAATGAAAATGCCATTCCTGTTGGCTGGCACCCTTCCTGCTAAAGATCCGGCAGCAACTGGAACAAGTCCCCAGGGGCTCTTCCAGGTTTGTCCTGCAACTTGATCTGCTGAACTTGAAGTGACCGAGGGATTATCGTCCTAAGTGCTCCTTGGGTTAGGTTTTCCTTTGGGAGTCAGGTGGTGGTGTTCTTAATAAAGCATGGCTAAGGCGGAGCGTTGAAGTGTCATCCTGTGTTGGTTTAGGTCGGTGGGATTGACAGACCATATCCTCCAGCACTTACTGGGGCAGCAGAGCAGGTTTTAAAACTGTCTATGCGTGAAACAAGTTTGGTGCAGCAATAATAGATCAGAGCAAGAAGAGAGAGATGAGTAAGGAGGAGGGGACGGGAAATAGGCTGATGTGTCTTTGGAGGGAGGAAAAGGAATGTGTAAAACAGACATAGGAACAGTAGATCAAAGTAGCCCAGCAGGAAGAGGAGAAAGAGCAAACTAGTTATTGCACGAACAAAAATATCATGGATGAGACATGAAGGGAATGACAGGAGAAAAGGAACAGAGATTGAAAGTAAAAAGAAGCATTTTTCCTCTTAGAAAAGAAGAAGAGTAATAAAGGATAGGAGTGGGAGGTGAAAGGGAATTAGATGAAGAGGAGGAAGCCTGGAAATAGACATACTAAAGCAGTGTCTGTATGACCCCGGGGGAAGAGCAGCAGCTTGGAGTTGTATCTTGAAATTCGCTTTGGGCAACACATCATGAGGCTCAGGTCAGGCAGGAGCTTTTTTCTTTTGGGGAAGAAGAACCCATGTCCGCATTAACGTCGGGGTGGTGGTGATGCAGGTGGGGGCTGCAGAAGCTAGTGTGTGGCTGGAGCCCTCGGAGAGGGAGCTGGGTCTTGTTTAAGGTAAAGAAAAAGAGCCCAAGGAAGCACGACCAAGCTGCTGTGGTTCAGTGAGCCAGGCAGCGTGTGATGACATTTCCCTCAAATCCCTGCCTTGTGATTAGTTTGCTCTGAGGGAAGCCAAAATGCTGTCGGCTCACACCTGAGCAGCCGTTCGCTGCACAGCACCAGAGGGATGCACCTGGGCTGTCCGCCCTTTCCGAGACAGGGTCGTGGGAATCGGAGCAGTTCAGAGGTTGAAAACAATCCTTGGAAAATACCTTGAAGAGAAAGTAAATTAACCTACCTTTGCACTCCCCTGCCTGCACATACTCGGATGGTTTTGATGCCTTAGCCCTCAGGTTCTTGCTCACACAGGTGACCAGTGACCCAAACACTCCTTCAAGAGGGGACAGAAATAAATCAGTAGGGAGAAGAAGGAAAAAGGAGGAGGTTGGCAAGGCAGGCAAGCAGGGAGAAAGATGAGTCCCGCAGTGATAGGGCAGGTTAGAGGAGCATAGACAAGAAACTGGAAGCATGTTTGCATGGTGGCTTTCCCTATTTGGTGGCCAGGCCTGTTGAAGGCTCAATGTGTTCGTGTAAAGTCCTTTTAACCCTCTCTTCACTGTGACCCCTCCAGGTCCTTTGGTTTGCTGCAGAAGCCTCGGGGAGTGGGGAGCAGTGTGCGGAGCCTCCCGGCTGGGTGCCCGTGCTGGCGCTCTGCTCGGGACTGGCGTGGGGACCTCGGGGCTGCAGCAGCTCTGCCCTTGTAATGTGCTTCAGTCACCCTGATGGGTTTCAGATCCAGCCACCCACTGCCCTCCTCTGCTCAGGTCAGCAAGCGGTGTAGCCAGCACTCTGCCAGCTTTCACTGGGCAGAGACACCCTTGGGCCAAGAGCACTGCTGAGGAAGCTTATTAGAGACAATCTCCCAGCATCTGCTTTCCATGTTACACCTGCTTTTCATACCCTGTCTTCAGTCTTTAAGTTTGCCTGTCTATGAGATTTGCAAAACAGGGAAAAAAAAAAAGGATTACACTCCACTCGTACTGACATTTTGGTCAGAAATCCCAAAGTGCGTGAAGAAGAAAAGCAAAAGACTTGGGGGAAGCTGAAGCCAAGTATGAATACCTCACTCCAGCTTCAAACATGTCTGCCACTATGCTGTCTGGAGCTAGAGCAACTAAAATTGTGTGATTTATGTTCATGTTGTGGCCTCCTTGCATTTAGCAGGGTTTGAGCTGAGGCAGGCAACTCAATGGAAAAGCAGAGTTTATCTGTGGCCGGGACTTGCATGTGCTCAGTTGGTACCAGTTTAGTACGAGCAAAAGCTCACCTGGACTGTGCAGTAAGAATAAGCCTGATGAGCCCTCACTGAGGCTCTCATACATACCCAGTTCTAGTGGATTCCTGCCCAGCCTTCCCCACCTCTGGCTGCCTGTTCAGGGTGTCCAAAGCCTGTCCTTTTGGCAGCTGGAGAAGTTCTTCTTCATGCTGCCTATCTCCTGTGGGCTCATGAGGTAGATGTGTCCCTCGGTCATTATCCTTGGTGCCCATTGCTTGGTGGATCAGCTTGCTTCCTCTGCAGCTCTAATGAGCATTGTTAGTTTTTGGCTCTAATAATCGTCATTTGAAGCTCTAATGGATACCCACACAGATAACATGCTAATTTATTAGTTCAGCTCAACTGGGCTGCAGGATGAAAAATGATTGCGGAAGACTTTTAATAAAATTCAAAGGGATTTTATAGGTCTCAAGCCACTTTTAAAATGCAAAAGAAAGCCAAGAGTATTACTTTGTTAACCCACATAATTCTATCCTGCCTAATGAGGTCTGGAGCTAATCTTCAGCGCTCTGCCCTGGGATCAGAATTACTGGAGCAGGTAAACACCACTAAGTACTGCACTGCATCTCTGAGTTTTGGTTGCATTGTCGCTGTGACTTTCTGTTCCTTCCCTTTTATGAACTTTTCATAAAGCTCAGAATAGAGATGATTATGTAAAAACGAAGAGCTGGCTTCCTGTAGTGACTTGCATGCAATAGCCTCCTTTCCTCTCTGCTGCTAGGGTTTAGGCAGTCAAGGAAAGCATGGTGTGTTGGCCGGGAGGAGTGCACAGGTCTTCATTTTCAGATTGCCTCTCCAAAGGGATGTAGAGACATCAGCCCATGAGGACACAGAACGCAGCTGTGAAACTCACGCTGCAAGCTCAGTTTAGGCAATGTATTTCTTTTTTCATGGCAACTTCACATTTCTTACTCATTTCTGCAGAGATATTTTGTGGGGTTTGGGAGGGAGAGGAGGAATATATAAATAAGGAGAGAAATGGCCTGCTTAATCCTGTTTAGGAAAGAGTAAAATCTTCTAACATAAATGTGGAAGGAATGTTTATCCTCTCCTACTTTTTCTTTTTTTTTTTT